>MU224425.1:1742414-1781773 GCA_018584345.1 Thuja plicata
CATTGTCCATATTTTCATATGAATGTAATGTATACTTGCAAATTTCCTTATATATTTGAAAATTTCCCTATATTTACATAGCCGTCCCCTGCCGTCCCCAAAATCGGCAAAAAAATTTGCCGTCCCGAAAACCCATCCCGCCGTCCCCTGCCGTCCCCGTCCCGGAAACTTGGGGTAACCTTGATAATAACTTGAAGATGAGAATCTTTTTCCTTCAAGTTGAAGAGATGCTCGCGATAACCAATAATGTGGCGAGATGCTCCGCTATCAATCAGTCATGTATCACTATTTGTAGGGACATTATTGGAGAGTGCAGAGATAAACAAGAACCCTTCAGAAATATCGCTAGACTCCTTTTGAGGAGAAGAATTCTCAACATTAGCAGTAGTTGCTTGAGGCTTTGGCCTTGAAGTACAATCACGAGCAAGATGTCCAAACTTATCACATCTACAACATTGGATCTTAGAAAGATACTTCTACTTTTTCTTAGCATCAGGAGCATAATCAGAATTCTTCTCTCTATACCTTTTGAAATTACCTCTTCTATCTTTGCCTTTGAAAGTATGGGCAGCAAGAACGTGATCATATTCATGATGATTTTTGCGACCATTGCCTCTAGCATCTAACATGCATTCTTCTTGAATGCAATCAGCCCTCAATCTGTCAAATTTAGGAAGATCGTCTCTTCCACTAACACCTTGAATAAATGATTCCCAAGAATGGGGAAGACCATTCATAGCAAGCATTACCAAGTCTTTATCAGCAAATGACTCACCAATAGCACTCAGATGATCTTTTAATTCAGTAATCTTCATAAAATATGAAACCACTGATTCTCCTCTAGCCATATTAACATGTAGAAGTTGACGACGAAGGGCTAGAGCTCTATTGGTGTTGTTAAATTCATATAGGACCTTCAATGTCTGAAACATATCTTTTGCTGAATTCAACTTAGAGATAATAGGAACAAGATAATCTTTAACTGAATCAATCAAAATCTTCTTGGCCATGATTTTGTTCTTTTTCCATGTAGCTTTCTCAGCTTCTACAAAAGGTTCTGGAACATCAGAACTTACAAAGTCAAGAAGATCATTTTCTTCAAGCGTAATCAGAATTCTAAATTTCCATGAAGAAAAATTTGATGAGTCATCCAATCTATCTTCCACTTTTAGATCGTTCACCATTGTTGCTAGCTGAATCAAAATCACATCAAAGAGCAATAGAAATAACAAACACTTCTGATTCTGGACCGATCCTTAACCTTGCTCTGATACCATGTTTAATTTAATGAACCAGAAATATAAAATAACTATAAAGAAGAAAACACAACAAGAAACTAAACAGAGCTCAGGATTATCCTGGGAAAACCCTACTCACCGAGGGTGAAAAACCCAGCCCACCACAAATAAACTTTATTATGAATACAAAAGTCTGAATTCAATATCTCCAAAATCTTAGACTCTTATCTCATACAAAATGAGTTCTCAGAGATTATTTCTGATTTCTTTACAAGACTGCAATAATCACCAGTGATCATGGCACAAAACAGAAAACATATATATATATATATATATATATATATATATATATTTATTTATTTATTTATATATATATATATATATATATATATATATTTATTTATTTATATATCAGCTATCTAAAATACTCAGAATGCTCAATGCTAACCACCCGATACACACACTGGAATGAAAGCAATATGATGTAGTATGTTTGCCGAACTGAAGAACATCAGAATGTATCCAAAGATAGACAGCGTAAGATGAACTTCAAAATGTCCGTCTTCAATAACAAGAATCCGCCAAAGGAATACGAACTAAATAGTCTTTAACGGACAACCAAGAAGCCTTTCCCATACTCATGCGAAAGTCTCTTTCCCATACTCATGCGAAAGTCTCTTTCCCATACTCACGCGAAAGTCTCATGGTCTTCCAAGAAGAGGAATATGAAACAAGAAGACACAATATAAACCGCCGCGCAAGAGGAGACACTGGAATAATAATTAACTCCAAATGCAACCCAAGAGACCATATGCAATGAAATGAGGAGAAAACGATATTCAGAAGAACAGCAACAGCAAACATTCGAACTTCATAATGGCAACCATAAAAGGCGATACCCAGCAATGATGAAATCAATACTGTACTCTCAAAGAGAAGAATCAACATAGGTAAAATAAGCTCTCTCGGAGCTACTTACATTAACAGAAATAACCTGCAATGAAGAACTGACTGCTTAAGGAAGCATAGCTGGACAATCAAGTAAAGAAGATAAAGGTAAAGGCCTAACGGTTGAAGGTCAACAGCTCGAGGAAGGACAAGGACAAATGATAGTTCCTAGGTGGCTACAAGATCAGTTGCAACCAAAAGCCCAGGTTGAGGTAATACCATTGGATTTTAATAGTCTTATTGCAGGAGTAGCACATATGAAGAAAAGAGGAAGGCCGAAGGCCCAGTTTGGTGTCAGTATTAATGACAATACAGATACCTATGGTCTCCTTAAAGCTATTTAATTTCCCTGATTATCTCAAGTTGGTTGGCTGATAATAGCTCCTAGAATTGAAAATCCAGAAAGCCGATGCATGTTTTAATTTTACCTGGAGGTGTCGTCAATTTTGAATCTGAGCACTTTTGTGTGTTTCTATCAAACCATATCACTTTGTTAGGTCCAGAATCACATGTTCGCAACAGGTATTTAATGAATCAAGAATTATTGGTTTAGCTTTGCACTTGATTATTATATTTCAGCAATTCATTCATTTTGCTGGGACCTAGAGTCAAGTTGTAGAACTTACTGCGAAAATAAACCCAGCTTAGTTCTCATCAGATGGGCTACAACCTTTTACATGTTAATGAGTCCAGGTTAAACTTCAGGCAACCTAATGAACCAATGGCTACAATCTTCTGCACGAGTGCACTTAGAAGTATTGCATGACTTTGAAGAAGTTAATGACTGTCATTTACAATATCTAATCCAAAAGTATAAATTCACTTCAATAAAACTGGCTAGTTCCAATTCAAAAGCAAAGGAAAATCAATAACGCATTATTACTGTATTTTAAGAAGAATCTTCCAAAATAGATTGTATGTTCAATTTCTCCCTTTAGGAAACTAAATAAACAAAAGAGCCTGCATTAGTTTCTTTTGCCTACTTGAAAAGTGAAACAGCAAAGATATGAAGCACAAGGGCGCAAAAATTTAAAAAGGGATATTAAGAAATTTCTGCGAACCAAACAGTGTATCATGTTACAGATTCCATATCAAAGTACAAATCATCATCTGAAACCTTAAGCAAATCAGTCAACAAAATTCAACAACAAAAAGACCTTTATGCTTCACTGAGCCATGGCTTGTGGGCTTGTGTGCCACCGAGAAGATACAGATTCAAATCTCGCGGGCTCATGCCCCATACAAAAATGAGTTCATTTACCTGTGTTATGTAGTTGTTATACCTTGAGAGGCATAGGTATATATGATCCTCTTCAGCATCAAAAAATACTTAAAAAAACTATTTATAATGAGTTCTAGGTTAAAATCTCGCAGGCTCATGCCCCATACAAAAGTGAGTTCATTTACCTGTGTCATGTAGTTGTTATACCTTGGGAGGCATATGGCACATATGATCCTCTTAAGCATCAGAGAAGACTTAAAAAACCTATTTATAATGAGTTCTAGGAATTCCTGTGCCCAGATGAGATACTCATGGAATGGGAAAAGTTAAAGCTAGACAATTGATGAAAGAATTTAACATCAAAAGTGAGGCCAAACTCCTACAACCAACAAAACCCTTAATGACTATTGACATCAACCGCAAATGACCTAATTCTTTAAAAACCAATTTTCATATGATAGTAACTGAGCGAGATTATGGACCGCCTTGTAACACTACCTAGATTTGCAAACATGAGTCACAATTGAATGATAATCAATATTCCACAACTTCACCACACGAGCACTGGAGTTTTAGACAGCTTTCATCCTGAATAGCGCCCGTACTACTACTAGCGCCCCAGGTTATCATTACAAATCACCCCAGCATCCCCTTAGCAAGCCAAATCTTCAGATTCATTTTAATTATGGAAACTAACTCAAAAGCCAGAGCATTTGCTTGCATAATACATAAAAATTAAGCGCATCGAGTTAACCAAGAAAACCAAAACTTAGTATAACCAAAAACTGCAACAGGAATACCCAATTGCAGCAACAATGATGGGTAGCGTAAAAAATTATTTAATGTCCAAAATTCATCAATAAGTTCGAAAGTTATGGTCAAACATATGTGAAATTCAATTACTGACCTGATTGAATCGAATGGCATTGGCTAGAAAACAGAAGTGATCTGCGGACACAGACAAGATAATGTTTGCAGCTGACAACCATGTTTACACCCTCCTTTAATCCAATACATTTCTACTGATAAAAATATGCTTTTGTTTGCTATGTTTTCAGTCTGTATGCTCTTCAATCCGATGGTATGAGACAAAGACCTCTACCTATTTGTACAGATGCTGAAATTTTGAGCAATTTTAAGCCTATAACTACACTTCTGTGTTGCGATTTGGTCAGTTTTCGGTGTTACGGTCTAATGTATTCACTCTATGTTAACCAAAGTAAGAAGCAAAGATTGATGTCATTTCACGGTAGAGGAGGTGGCTATAATGCTTAGGGCGGAGAAAATCCTTTACTGGTGTGCAGTTTTCTATCGGACCTCATCATGCTTTTATGAGACTATAAAAGGACCTGGCCTTTCCTTTCGTTTTATGGGTCAGGTTTTAACAATTAGCCTGGCCAAATAAATTAAGGATCATTTGATATTTTAGTTTTATTTTATTTTGTAAATTATTTAATTTAAAATAATTATATTGATTGGAAGAGAAATGGTCTTTAAAACATATTCAAAATGTTAAAAAAATAAAGAAAGATGTATAAATAATTGTATGTTAAATTTAATTAAGAATATTTTTCTAATATTTTTTAAATATTATTCAACATCTTTTCTTAGGTATTTTGTTTCATTTAGATTTGGTTCTATTTTTTAATTCACTTCTTCTCAATCTCGCTATCATTGTAGGAAAGTTGGTCAACGAGAATAAGAAAATGAAACAATCTACATATAAAAATAATAAATATACAAATAAATAAAATATATAGCTAATATAAAAATATATAATTATATGAAATTTATATTTATGTATGAGTATTCTAACAAAATAATTTTGTACTTTAATATATTTTTAAATATATAATATAGTTAAGAGAAATGGTGAATTTGCAAAGTGGAGACAGTAAGGGCGGAGATGGCGAAAAGGAAGTTACAGAAGAAGAAACCAAACTGGAGAAGGAGGATCAATGTGAAGAAGAAGAACATTAGGGCATTGAAACTATTGATTTATCAGAGGAAGTATCAACTAAAAGAGAACTAATGGAAGATTTAGCAATTATTTGTAGGTTCATAGGGCCTCAAAAAGATCGAGGGACTATTACCTAGCTTGGTCAAGGAATTATAGATGACAAGGTTTATATTAAAATTTATGCCCAAAGGCTTTTTCATAGTAAAATTTGCTACCCAGGAGGAAGGGAGAAGATTTTACAAGGAGGATTATGGACGATGAAGGAAATCTTATTATACATGAAAAAATGGTAGCCTAATTTTAATCCTCTTGTATTGAATCCTTATGAGTCTCCAGTTTGGATCAGGCTTTACAATTTGCCCATTGAATATTGGTTAGAAGAGAATTTTGGAGAAGATTGAAATATCTTTGGGCACTATTATGGACGTTGATGTAAATTTGGCCGATGGAGATTCTTACGTATATGCTAGAATTAAGATTGAAGTTGTTATGAAAACCCCAAAGGAGGTTAGGTTTTGTGCTCAAAGGAAGCATTGGATGTAGCAAATTGAAATTGAGGAAGAAACATATTTTGTCTACGTTGTCATTGTAGGGATCACATGGAAAATGACTGCAAAATGGGCCTGAGAAAGGAGGTGAAATGGATCTCAAAGAAAGGATGTCAAACCCATAATTTGGAGAGGAACAAGTTGGTTAAAGATTTGGTAGTTTTGAATAAGAACAAGGAAGTTTTGAAGGATCCAATCAAGGAGGGTTGGAGGATCTAGATCATGATCACTTGGAGAACTACCAGACCCAGTTGGAGAGCAAGGTGGCTTGGGTTATCAATTTATGGAGGATGATAAAAGAAGGAAATACAAAAAGGATGAATGCTAGGATAGGAATCTAAGAAATGAGAAGTAGAAGGAAAAGGTCATGAGCAATATGGATCGTAATACACCATTAGATACTAGTGATAGTTTTGAAGGAGTTAATGAGACTAACAAGAAGAAGGCAATTGGAGATGAGTTGGATATTATAGACCCAAGATGCATCATTTAATCAATTGCATGCTTATTGGGGGGCGCCTGGAAAGGGAGAGGAAGGAAAATTAATCAACAAAAGAGGAAGGATGAAGAGGCAAAAAAGGCTTCATAGGATTAAAGCTCTTTTGAATAAATCTAAGGGAGCTATAATCTCCCTTGGACAATAGTGAGGTGTCTAACCTAGAATTTTAGGAGCATTTTGTCCCCTAACAAAAGGTGCTTAATCAAGTGCCATTTACGAAAAAAATAACTATAGAGATTTCTATTCTCCAAGAAACAAAAATGGTTTAAATGAGGGATTGAAATTTATTATTTATTACATGTTTTGGAAGGGTTGTTGTCAAATGTGCAAGACAACAGAAGCAGGGGAATCAGTTGTCCATAAATTATAACCTTAAAAAAATTGAATCAATTCCACCAAACTTACTTTAAACTTTTAATTATTGAAAGGTATGAACATGAAAAGCACAACATCGATAAACTCAAGAAATACAAGATTTACATGGAAAACCTTGTAAAGAGAAAAACCACAGAGAATATTATTGTAATATCCCCAAATTGATAGAGAAAAAATTAATTAATTAATTAGTCCCAATTTAAAATAAATATTCTTATGGACCTTTAATTAATTAATGGGGGTCATTTTAATTTTAATTGTACATAGGTGTTTGTCGTGTCAGCACTTTTTGTAAACCCTCGGGAGTTTCTCTAAAGGGGTATTTATGATCGGCATGTAGGTAGTTGTTGGTAGGTGATTTGGAATATTTTATTTGTATTATGAATTCCAGTTGGAGTTTTGTTGTCCATCATTTCAGAGGTGAAAGATCCTCCCTATTTGGTTTGTTGTAGTTTAAGTGGTTAGCAACCACCCTAGTCCGTCATTGGAGATATCAATTCAGATATTTCACTTGTGCGTGATTGTTCAACTTTGTGAAGTCTTCACTTGAAAACAATCTGATGTAATCTGAGATAGATATAATATGAAAATAAAAATTATTTTTTCTTAGCGATTCATTCTGGTTGATGGTGTGATCTCTTTGTTAACACTTTACTCATCGAACAATAATACATTATCAATTAAGAGTTTCAAATGGTGTCGAGTGTCGTCAAGCACATTATCTGCATTATCGTCGAGAACATCACATGTGTTACCGTCGGGCACATCACCTGCATTGTTGTCATGCACACTACTCGCGTTGTTGTCAGGTATTTGCCCTCGGGTACATTGTCATTGGGTATTTTCTCTCAAGTACATTTTCCTTGGGTACTTTACCATCGGGTACATTGTTGTCAGGTATTTTCCCTCGGGTACATTATTGGCTATCTTCCCACGAGTACATTATCATCTGATATTTTCCCTCGGGTGACTTTCCGTCAGGTATTTACCCTAGGGTACCTTATCGTCGGATACATTATCGTCAGGTACATTGTCATCTGGTAATTGCCCTTAGATATATTTTCATTAGGTAGATTGTCTTCGGGTACATTGTCGTCTGGTATTTTCCCTTTGGTACCTTGTTGTTGAATACATTGTCATCGAGTACATTATCGTTGGGTATTTTCCCTTGGGTACATTGTCATTGGGTATTTTCCCTTGGGTGACTTTTCTGTTAGGTGACTTTCATTGCCCAGGACATTACAATTATTCTCAAATATATGAGCACCAATTAAGGTGAATTACAAGAAGGGTTCACTGCCAAAGGGCTCACTACTCAAAGAAGGCTAACTATAGGAGGGTTTATTACCCAGATGAAGAAGGATAAGAGAGAATAGATCCACCACTCATGTATAACCACAGCACGACGAAAATATTTTTAGTCACCTTTGGCTCACTATTTTGGGTAGCTAACACATTGAAGTCCACACTATTTTGCACCACACTTCAACTTATCCAATCAAGGAGACATATCCTCTTTAATACATCCTCATCACATATGCACATACTCGCACAATGTTCACACAAGTATACGCATATGCCACACACACACTCAACCATGAATGATTCATCCTTTATTTGTATCAACTTTGTATTTTTGAAATCTCCCACTATTGACCAGGAAAAGGATCGAACAATATTTGAATTAGGTAGACACTAAACATTCCCACAGTGGGAAAGAATGAGAAGTGGACCACCACATGCCATAATTTAGACCAAAAATAGCATCATACACATTACATGTATTTTTGTATTCACTGAGACAAGTAATTAAAGTGTAAACGCCCAAGGTCAACCAAACCTAGAGTAGAAACACCAATTACTTTGAAACCATGTCTCTGGAGCCCAAAATCTCGTGCCAAATAGAGTGAATGAAGCTAAGGATATTATCAACCTATGTCTAGAAGTACATCATAAGAAACAGATATGTGGAGAAATGTGAAGCACACATTTCATAGATAGAATTTTATCAACAATGATCGTACTCAGACAAATACCAAATTCATTGCACTGCATTTTGAACCATGAAATCTTGAATTGAGCAACTCCAAACTATATCAAACAACGTATCAAAGTTTTACCATCATATTTGTAACACAAAGAATATGTGGAGAAAAGTCCACATCAAAAAGACACAAAAAACATGATGACATTAATGCAAGAGTGTGTTGACATCAATGACAACTATACCACAATAATCATATTGAACCATTCCTTTTCCAACTTACTCATTCTGCTCAAAACTACAATAATCTCCCCTTTCTCATTGATGGCAACACACTAATGATAGAAACATACTTTTGTTTTTCAAATAACCAGTTCACTCTCCTCCTTTGACATCAATGAAAAATGCCAAAGATGCAAATCAACAACTCATTCTGCTCAACTCCCCCTAAAATGTACAATTTAGCTCTCAACAATACTTGGCTCCCCCTAAGAGGTAGCTACAATCACTAGTCCAACTCAAAGATATGCTTGAAGTTCACTGGACTAATGCATAACCATATTCATTTAGCTTTGATAAGGTTGGGAAATCACCCCAAGCTTCTTCTAGAGATATTCAAAAGTATCCTTAGAAAGCACCTTTGTAAAAATGTCAACAATTTTTTCTTATCTAGGTACATACTTGAGCTTTACCTCGTTCTCCAAAACTTTTTCCCTCAAAAAGTGGTATCAGATAGAAATGTGTTTTGTCCTTGAATGCAGTATCAAATTCTTTGAAATTTTTTATTACACAGGTATTGTCATATAAGATAGAAATAAGATCATTAAATATTATTTCAATATCTTTCAGAGTCTATTCATCCAAATTATATATGTACAACATGAAGCAGCAACAATATATTTTGCTTTAGCAGTAGATAGTGACACTGAATCCTATTTCTTACTTGACCAAGCGACCAATCGGGGTCCAAGAAAGAAAGCACATCCACTTGTAATTTTTCTATCATTCACACATCCAACCCAATCAACATCAGTGTAAGCCATCAAAGTAAAGTCTGATTTTCTGGGATACCACAAACCAAAGTCTTCTATTCCTTTCAAGTATCTAAAAATTCTTTTTACTACAACAACATGAGTTTCTTTGGGATCTTGCTAAAATATAGCTATAAGACAAATAACATGTATGATATCTAGTCTAGTAGTAGTTAGGTATAACAATCCTACAATCATTTATCTATATTTTCTTTCATTGGCCTTAGGAGATTCTATATCCTTTCTCAATTTATAGTCAGTAATCATGGAGTGCATACCAATTTAGCATTTTCCATTCCAAACTTCTTTACACTTTCTTAACATACTTTGATTATGATATAAAGACACCTTCACCTTCCTGATTAACTTGTAAGCCCAAAAAAAATCATCTCTCCAATCATATACATTTCAAACTCTTTTTGCATTTCATCAACAAATTTCTTGCACATGTCACCATTTCCCCCAAAAATTATACCATACTCATACACAACCACAACCAGAATATCATTTGATTCAATTTTAAAGTAGAGATTACTATCAATTGTACCTTTCAAAAATACTTGCTTCAACAAATATTTGTCAAGTCTTGCATACCAAGTTATGAGAGCTTATTTTAGCCCATATAAAGTCTTCTTCAAATTGCATACCATGTCTAGATCATTTGATAGCTTGAATCCTTCCATTTATTCTATGTATACCTCTTCCTTCAGTTCTCCATTCTGAAATATAGATTTCACATCCATCTGATATACCTTGAAGTCCTTGTGAGCTAAAAAAGCCAAAAAAAAATTGGATTGCTTCCATTCTCGCCACAAGGGCGTAAGTCTCCTCAAAGTCAATTCCTTCTACTTGTGTGTATCCTTTGCATGCAAGTGTAGCCTTGTTTCTTACTATGTGTCCATTTTCACCAAGTTTGTTCTAAAATGCCCATTTTATTCCAATTACATGTTTGTCTGCCAGTCTTGGGACCGCTTCCTAAGTTTGAATCTTCACAATTTGATCTAGTTCTTCTTGCATTGTATTCTTCCAACTCTGATCACTACATGCCTCTTTTATAGTCTTTGATTTAATTTTTGGAAGTAAACATAGATTGACCTATTCAACAAACTTACTTCTTGTAATAACAATGTTATTCTTTGTTAGAATAATTGAGAGGGGGGTGAATTAGTTAGCTCCCAGTTATCCTACAGTCCCAAATTCCTCCAGATGTATATAAAACAATTTCAAATATATAACTCAGCTCGGTGAAATATGAAATATATCTTCTAGTAGTTTATCAAGTATCATTAAATTAATAATGTGATTACCGATCAATGCATATAAAGTAATGTGTAAAGTAAAATAATAATCCACAATAATCATACACATCAACACAAAGATTTTTAACATGGAAACCCTGCTAAGGGAAAAACCACCTAGGACCGGTAACCCAGAATATTTCACCCTTCTGAAGTGAGCTCGGTTAAGAGTCAACCCTACTAAAGGTTACATTGTACATTGTTAAATGTGACCTCGTTAGAGGATTTAAAACTAACAGTTCTCTCTTGACCATGCATTCACTATGGGGTCAACAAGAAAATACTCAACATTCATTAGAATTTCATAATAAAGACTTTCACTTCCTACTCGGTTAAGAGATTTATCTAAAACAATGGTTAAACTGATACAATAATGATCTGATTCAAATACAACTCTAACTCTATTTTGTAGATTTTAAGATCTATGTTAAGTACATAATACCTCTGATCAATTTTTTCTCTTTAGTTCATCATATTCTTCATACTCTATTCTGCTCAGTAATGCTCTTTCCTTTGTCACTCAGTAATGTCTGTGGAAAATGTTTGGTTCTATCTTTAACCAGTTTGATCAGTCATGCATAAACTTTGCATGTGTGCATCAGGTGCATGTCTATTCAAAATGAATCTCTTGTCTCTTATATAGACATCATAGCTCATTTAATTTTCCTCCTTCAAATTTTTCCACTTAATCTCCATCGTTGATTTGGCCGCTTAAACCTTCCTCGACAATTGTGTTAAAAAAATGTTTCATTATTCATCGTCTGATCTTCCTTGAATTTTCATTACCATTTGATCAGCATAAAAAACCTTATCATTTACCTCAGAATCATCAATTGTCAGCTCAACATTCTAGTTGGCCTCAGTTTGATTAAATTGCTCTGTCAATACCATGTTGTATCGACGATCCCTAGCTCAGTTATTAATGTGCTTGGTATACATTGTGTTTTACTTGGTGTTTATTGTCTCTTAATGCATACATAACTCTTTATTTGTCGACCACATAAACTTTGTTTGTTCCAGATCTTCAATCCATACCAAATGTTTGTTATCATATTGATAATCAAACAAGTTGGCATCAATGACAATACATCAAGTGATAATGTCAATCATCACATCTGTAACTCGGTTGACTATCAACAAATGACTTCAGACATACAATCAGTTGTAGTTCATCAATCTCTCCCTTTAGCATTTATGGAAACACAATATGGAATATGCAATATGAAAATGCCATAGAAAATACCAAACTTATGTTCTACAACTGCAACAATTTTGTAGCTCTCCTTAGCTTGAATATATAAAATGTGTCAGTATTAAAAACTCACCATGTAGACTCTCCCTGTAGATTTGACTCTTTTGTTCTTGATCTCTCCATATATAAATATTTCATTTCTCCCTTTAATCATTCTCCTTCCCTTTGATGGATAGATATTTCATTTAATCTCTCTCCCTTTGGATATTTCATTGAATCTCTCTCTCTTTGACAACAATGCCAAAAAGAAAAATACAGCTCTTCAGTAGCGAAAAATATCTCTAGTGTTCAATGCAGTAAGTACCTTGCAGAGTACAGATATGTCTGTGTCAGTCCAGTTCAGCTTTGCATCAACATGATTGATATTCTGATTTCATGTGGGTTGATGCAACCTCCTAGTCATCTTAGTGACCAATAGACAAGGGATGAACCCCTAGTCTACCTCTCAAGTGCTCAAGTGTATCTTTTGGGAAGGGTTTAGTGAATATGTTTGCAAGTTGTTCTTTTGATTGTACATATTCTAGTATCACTTGTTTATCTTGTACTTGTTCCCTAAAGTAATGATATTTGATAGATATATGCTTTGTTTTTGCATGCATCAGAGGGTTCTTTGAAATATTTATTGCACTTGTATTATCACATTAAATTATCATTGGGCCAGTGATCTCTTCATTCATGCCTTTCAAAAGCTATTTTATCCATGCAATATTTGAACAGTTTGCAGCAGCAGCAACATATTCTGCCTCTATAGTTGACTGAGATATGCATCCTTTCTTTTTACTTATACAAGTAACTAATATGTCTCCTATAAAGAATGCTCCACCAGTAGTGCTCTTTCTATCATCAATGTTCCCAGCCCAATCAACATTAGTATAAACTTTCAGTTCAAATTTTCCATCTCTCTTATACCATAATCCATAGGCTTCAGTGTTCTTTAGATATCTAAAAATTATTTTAATAACAGCCATATGTGATTCTTTGGGGTTAGAAAAAAATCTTGTAACAAGTCCAACTGCGTATGCAATGTCAGGTCTTGTGTGTACAACATACATCAATTTTCCAAACAGAGATCTATACAAAGTCTGATTTACCTTAGGTGTCTTATCTTCTTTTAACAGTTTTCATCCTGTCACCATAGGTGTTCCAACAGGTTTTGATTCCTCCATTCTGAATGTTTTTAGTACTTCCTTGATGTATTTAGACTGTGTAATGTAGATACCTTCAGCTTGTTGTAAAATTTGCAATCCTAAAAAAAATTTGATCTCTCCAAACATTGACATTTCAAATTCTTTCCTCATTTCATCAGAAAATGATGTGCATAGGTTATCATTTCCTCCAAATATAATATCATCAACAAAAATTTTAGCAATAAGAGTTTTATCATCATTTCCTCCTTTTAAATACAAATTGTTGTTGTCACTTGTTCTAATAAATCCAATACTTATAAGATAGGAGTGTAGTCTTTCATACCATGCTTTCAGTGCCTATTTCAATCCATATAAAGCTTTGTGTAACTTACATACCATGTTTGTCTAATCAGGATTGACAAATCCTTCAAGTTGTTTAATGTATACCTCTTCTTCCAATATTCCACAAAAATGCAGATTTAACATCCATCTGATATAATTTGAATCATTTATATGTTGCATATGCAAGTAATATTATAACTCCTTCAATTCTATTAACGGGTACAAAATTTTCTCCATAGTCAATACCTTTTTATTGTGTATACCCGTTGCATACTAATCTTGCTTTATTTTTTGTTACATCTCCATTCTCATTCAATTTGTTTCTAAAAATCCATTTGGTGCCAATGACATTCTTATCACTCGGTCTCAGTACTAATGTCCATGTTTTATTTTTTGTATTTGTTCAATTTTTCATTCATTACAGTGATCCATTCTTCATTTTCTAATGCATCTCTAACATTCTTAGGCTCAAATTCAAAAATCAAGCAAGTATTGTCTTTCAACTTACTTGGAGTCATCATACCAGCTCTTTTATCTCTAATAATTTGATTTTTTGGATGATGTCTCCTCGCATATTTTGCAAGTTTAGGTTCAATTATTTCTTCTTGATTGTGATCTCCAGTAGGTTCATTGTGTTCTTGTTCATGATCTTCAGTTTCAGCATTTTTCTAATTCTCGGTATGTGCTTCCCGTTGCCTTGTAACATTACCCTTTTGCATGGTAACGTTAGGCATATGTGTCAGTAAAGTATCAGGTTATTCCATGTAGACATATCTACTATAATCTTCTGGTTCTTTCATGTTGTCCTCATCATTCTTCTCGGCAAATTCATCAACTTTTACATTTGCACTTTCAATGATTTTGTTAGAAGTCTTGTTCAAACATTTATAAGCTTTACTCTTAGTAGAATATCCAAGAAATATTCCTTCATCACTTTTTGAATCAAATTTACCATTTCAATCATCTTTCAAAATATAATAATGACTTCCAAATATTCTAAAATAGCTCACATTAGGTGTATAACCATACCATAGCTCATAAGGTGTCTTATTTGTATCTTTCTTCTCAATTGTACTCGGTTCAGTGTGTATACAGTAGTACTAACAGCTTCTCTCCAGTATGTTTGTGCAATGTTCTTTTCAATCATTAGTGTTCTATCATAATCTACAATTGATCTATTTCTTCTTTCAACAATTTCATTTTATTGTGGTGTCCTCGGTGCAAAAACCTATCTTTTGATTCCATACTCATTACAAAATTTAGTGAACTCATCAGAAATAAATCCACCTCCTCTATCAGATCTCAAACACTGTATTTCTCTTCTAGTTTCTTTTTCCACTTTAGCTTTGTACCATTTAAACATCTTAAATGCTTCATATTTTTCTTTTAGGAACATGTCAGTCATCATCCTAGAGTAGTCATCAACAAATAAAATAAAGTATATGTCCCCATAATAACTCCATGTTCTCATTGGTCCACATTGGTCTATATGAACTAACTACAAAATATCATTAGATGAAAAATTCTTGCTCTTAAAACTAGATTTTGACATCTTTCCCATTTGACAATTTTTGCACCTTACATGGTCCGATTTAGATAAGCTTGGTAAGCCTCTAACTTTTCTTTTCTTACTATTCTTAACCACGTCAAAATTTACATGACAAAGCCTCTTATGCAACAACCATACATCTTCATTCTTTACCAATAAGCAAGTAGTTTCAGCAGTGTCAAGATAGAATAGGTTACATTTTGATTGTTCACCAGTACCGATCAACTTTCCAGTTCCATTATATATTCTATCTTTTCTGTTCTCAAAACCAACTTGGTGACCTATGTTATTCAACTGTGAAACACTCAACATATTATAATTAAGTCCTTTTACCCAATATGCATTCTCACATTTGATTTGGTTCTTTAGCATTATAGTAACTTTTCCTTTCACTTGACAAGGTGTATCATTTCCTATTCTAATAGATCTACCATCATAATGTTCAAGAAATTCAAAATTTTCTTTATCTCTAGTCATGTGATGTGTACAACAACTATTAATAACCCAAATATCATGCTTATTAACTTTAGAAATAAGTTTTGTTTCAACATACCTCTCATCTTCTTTAGAATCTTCTTTCAAAGCTACAAATACTATCTGAATATCTTCATCACTATCAGAACCACTATCATTGTCTTTATCTTCAGCAATGTAACAAGCCTTCTTACCTTTGTCTTTGTAATATCGGTTAATCCTTCTATCATACTGTTGGTTACTTTTGTAATCTCTGTCATCTTTTCTATCATTAGATCTATCATTTCTTTCATCATTCTTTCTATTAGGGTATCTTGCAGAAAAATGGCCAATCTCTTTACAGTTAAAACATATCAAAGGTAGTTTACCTTTATATCTTCCTTTACCTTTGTGAAATCTTCTAACCATTAATGCTTCAAGTTCATCAAGTTTCTTATCATCACTGACACTGTCACTATTATTTCTAATCATGTGTTTACTGCTAGATTTACCAATTTTTAGAGTAGACGTAAATGCAAATTTCATAGTAGGTATAACACTGTTGTCAAAGTCATTCAGCTCAAAAGAAATCAATCTTCCAACAAGACTATCAACAGTAATATTATTTCTAGGTGCATCTCTCATTTCATGTATTGCAGAGACTCTTATAGAATAAATAAGCAATAAATTTCTAAGAATCTTATTCACAATAGTATCATCATCAATAGTTCCACTAGCTCCTTGAATAGCATTTACAACCTCCTTGAGTCGGTTACTGTACTGTGTTATGTTCTCACCTTCTTTCATTCTCATATCATCAAATTTTCCTTGAAGACTTTCAGCTTTAGCTCTCAGTACATTTGCATCTCCTCCATAAACTAGTTTAAGCTTGTCCCACATATGCTTGGTCGATGTACATGTCTTGATATCTTCAAATTCTGCATCAATAAGAGAAGAGGTAATATCTACCATTATAATGTTGTGTTCATGTTTTTATTTCATCTTATTAACAGTCAAGGGTCTAGTCGGTAGAATGAATTCAGAGTCCAGGTATATTGCAATGTCATCTCCAATCCATGATAGGTATAGTTTCATTCTTCTTTTCCATCTCAAGAAGTTCTCCTTGTTTAGCTTCGGTGCGTCTCTCTTATACATCTTGTGATCTTTAGCTTAAGTCCTTCAAAAATTTCCTTCTAAACACACTTGGTCTGATACTAATTGTTAGAACTACTAAGAGGGGGGGTGAATCAATTAGCTCCCAATTATCCTACAGTCCTAAATTCCTCTAGATGTATATAAAAACAATTTCAAATATATAACTCAACTTGGTGAAATATGAAATATATCTTCTAGTAGTTTACCGAGTATCAGTAAATTAATATTGTGATTACCGATCAATGCATATAAAGTAATGTGTAAAGTAAAATAACAATCCACAACAATCATACACATCAATGCAAAGATTTTTAACGTGGAAACCCTGCTAAGGGAAAAACCACCTATGACCGGTAACCCAAAATATTTCACTCTTCTGAAGTGAGCTTGGTTAAGAGCCAACCCTATTAAAGGGTACAACACACGTTGTTAAATGTGACCTAGTTAGAGGATTTAAACTAACAGTTCTCTCTTGAACATGCATTCACTATGGGGTCAACAAGAAAACACTCAACATTCATTATATTGTCATAATAAAGACTTTCACGTCGTACTCGGTTAAGAGATTTATCTGAAACAATGGTTAAACTGATACAATAATGATCTGATTCAAATACAACTCTGTTTTGTAGATTTTCAGATCTATGCTAGGTACATAATACCTCTGATCAATTTGTTCACTTTAGTTCATCTGATTCTTCATACTTTATTCTGCTCAGTAATGCTCTTTCCTCTGTCACTCGGTAATGTTTGTAGAAAATGCTCGGTTCAGTCTTTAACCAGTTTGATCAGTCATGCATAAACTTTGCATGTGCGCATCAGGCGCATGTCTATTCAAAATGAACCTCTTGTCTCTTATATAGACATCATAGCTCATTTAATTTTCATCCTTCAAATTTTTCCGCTTAATCTCCATTGTTGATTTTGTCATTTAAACCTTCCTCGACAGTTGTGTTAAAAACATGTTTCAATCTTTGTTGTCTGATCTTCCTTGAATTTTCATAACCGTTTGATCAACGTACCAAACCTTATCATTTACCTCAGAATCATCAATTTCCAGCTCAGCATTCTAGTCGGCCTTAGTTTGATTAAATTGCTCGGTCAATACCATGTTGTGTCGGTGATCCCTAGCTCAGTTATTACTATGCTTGGTATACAGTGTGTTTTACTCGTTGTGTACTGGCTCTCGATGCATATAGAACTCTTTATTTTCTGACCACATAAACTTTGTTTGTTCCAGATCTTCAATCCATACCAAATGTGTGTTACCATATTGATAATCAAACAAGTTGACATCAATGACAATACATCAACTAATAATGTCAATCATCACATCTGTAACTCGGTTGACTATAAAAAAATGACTTTAGACATACAATCAGTTGTAGGTCATCAATTCTTATCTCCAATAGTGTAATTTTGTGTGTGATTCCTCTGCATATATCTAGGAGTTCTAGGAGCAATTTTTGGAGCAACCTTGGCACCATTTTGTTCTTCATTTTCTTCAGTCTTATCTTCCTCATGCTTTCCAATTAATTCATCTGATTCATATCCAACTTCTATTTCCATTTTCATTGAAATGTCTTCATAAAATTTCACATTTGTACTTTTAACTATTCTTCTTAACCTCTTGTTGTAGTATTTGCAAGCTTTTATTTTAGTGAAATATCCAAGGGGCATTCCTTCATCAACTTTGGGATCAAACTTTCCAAGATTTTCTTTATCTCTTATAATATAACATTTACTTCCACAAACTCTGAAATAATTTATAGAAGGGGTTCTTCCATACCATACCTCATAAGGTGTCTTCCCAAGATTCTTTATCATTCAAACTCTATTCAATGTGTATACTACATTTAGTTTTACCTCTTTCCAGTAGATTTCCAGTAAATTAGCTTCCTTTATCATTGTTCTGGTAAATTCCTAAAGTGTTATGTTCATCCTTTCAACCACACCATTATGCTATGGATTTATAGGAGTAGAAAAATGTCTCATAATCCCATGATTCTCACAAAAAATGTTAAACTCCTCAGAAGTAATATCTCCTCCTTTGTCATATCTTAAGAATTTGATTCTTCTATCTACTTCATTTTCAACCATATCCTTGAATATCTTAAAATTCTTTAGAGCTTCTTATTTTTATCTTAGAAAGTAACCCATGTCATTCTAGAGTAATCATCGATCAAAAACATAAAGTACCTTTCACCTTGTTGACTTCGTATTCTGGTAAGACCACATAGATTTGTGTGCACCAACTCCAATAGCTCGATAGTATATTGTTTCTTACCTCTAAAAGTTATCCTTGTCTATTTCCCAACTTAACATTCTCTGCAAACATTTTTGGTTGGCCTTGTGAGCCTTGGTAAATATCTCACAACTTGCGTTGAGATCATCCTTATCAAGTTGTTAAAATGATATGACACATTCTCTGATGCCACAAACAACTCTCATTGATCTAAGACATTAATTGGTACCCGCTGGTGCAGGAGCGCTCACCTAGGGGTTAGGATTGGGCAACCCTCAATTTTTTGATGTGGAATACTTCCTTATGGTCATGTACTCAAATAAGGTTTTTTTAGGTTTATGGTGTTGTTTTTGTAGTGTTGTGTTTTTGTTGTGGTCAATTTGGTCCAAAAGACCCCATTTATGTGTTGGAAGCCAAAATTTGGAAATATGTGGAATGACACCTAGAGTGCACAAAATGACTTATTTGAAGTGTAATTAGGTCTAGAGTGAGGTTAGAATCCTTGTGGAACCCATTCATTGGGTTAGAGCTATAATATAGTAAATAGTGTAAAAGTTGTAAAAATGTTGCTTGAGCAACTTTTACAACTTTCCAATATTGCATGATAACATTTGGATAAGAATTGAAAAATGCCCTAATGGGAATTATGGGTTAGGATAGGTAGTTGTTATGATCTCGAGGAAAATATTTAAGGGATTTTCAAGAATTTTAGGAAGGTTGGAAAATTTTTGGCTACATTTCCCAAGAAGGATTTATTGATAGTTTACTATTTTTATACAGTTTGCAAGATTTAGTTGGAATTCATTGAACTTGGATTGAAGCACTTGTTTTAATGTGTAGAATAGTTTCATATACTTGTTTCCTTTCTCTATAATTACTTCTTGTGAGATTTTGTAGAGTTTTGATTGCTTAAATAAAAATAAAACCTTCATGGATTGTTCACTGCTATTATAAGAGTTTGCTTGTGTAAATAGGGTTCCACGATGAATTCCCACCATGGGATCTTGATGGACCATGGAGGATGTAAAGTCGAACCCTTTTAAATTATTTTCCTTTTTTTACAATTATAAGACATTTCATTTTATAGTTTCAAGAGCTTTCCCTAGGCGAGACAGTGGGTACCCGGCTAGGAGCAAGTTAACGACAGTCTGAGATTGAATGTAGCATTGGATTGGATTGGATTGGATTGGATTGAGGGGTACATTGGTTGGAGAGTGTTTTTAGGGTATTGGATAATCCCTAGAATGATTGTCATGAGTTGATGAATCATTTCATCAACAATTGGTTTGAAATGGTGCAATTAGCCCTATTTTTAAGGAAAAAGACCCAGTCTGGAAAAGATACTGTACAGACATCTTGGTGACTGAAAACCCTAAAAATATTGAAGGGTGTCCAAAACGGTATCCAGATTAGTGACTATTTTGGGGGTTAATTTATAATTTTTTGAAGTTATAAGGTTTTTTGCACCAAATTAGGGCCAATAAGGCTACTAGCCCTTAGAACCAATGATTCTTGAACTCGATGAAAAGAGTGATTGAACTATGAGAAAAAGGACCTCAAGATTTGATTTAGATGTATGGACCTGAGCCAAATCAATCATGAAAAGTTTCATAGTTTGAGTTGGAGTGAATTTACCTTAGTGAATTCAAGAAAGAGTTTGATTTACCCTTGATAGTGAGGCCCTTGGAATATGAGGAGGGAACAAAGCGAGTTCTCCAAGATTAGGGATAAGTGGTAAAACCTAGAAGGTCTAGAAGTTGACCTTGAGAGGAGTCAAGATGACTCTAGGATAGGATCTTCCCTATCAGATTGGTATCATAGCCTAAAATATTTGGGCTAAGCAAGTGTATGTCTGATCTTGAATTAGTAGGTGAGTCAAGGATGGTAACCAACGTAGAGTTGGCAAAGAAGGTTGATGTCCAAGAAGAGGAAAATAGACTCCTAAGGGAAAGATTGGCAGAAATGGAGAGTAAGATTGGTGAAGTGCAAGCCAAGACTGAAGAAGTGAGTGAAAAAGGTTAAAGAGACAGAAGGTAAAGGGAAGTTAGTGGCAGTAGAAGATGAAGTGCCAGAGCCTGATCCTATATTGTAAGAAGAACTATTTCTTAGAGAATTGAAAGCTATGGGTGGAAAATACCTAGAGGGTGTACCTTTGTTTAGTGGGAAAATGGAGCTAGAGTTAGTGATGGAATGGGTAGAAGGGTTGGAAAACCATTTTGAATGTGAGGATGTGACTGAAGCACAAAAGGTGAAGGCGGATAATTCTAGACTGAGAGGATCTTCCCTAAAATAGTGGAAGTTTGTGCAAGATGAGAGACAAAAAGAAGGAAAGAAGCCTATTTCTACTTGCAAGGGTATGGTTTCCAAGATTAGGGACACCTATATCCCTAATTAATATGAGATACAACTCCACAAGAAAAGATAGAATCTAAGACAAAAGGAACTAGAGGTGAGTACCTATACTCAGAAGTTCTACAAATTGTGTTTGAGATCCAAGGTGAAAGAGGATGAGAGTATTAAAGTTGCACGCTATCTAAATGGGCTAATATGGAGTATACAACAGGATATTAGTTTGTTGACACCTACCACAGTGCATAAATGTTATCAAATGGCTCTTAAGGAAGAAGAAAAGAGAAAGAAGAAGCATGAAGCCACTAGTAGAGGTAGAGGAAGAGGTAGAGACACAAGAGGCCACAGAGGAAACTATGGTGGTAGAGGTAATGATTCAAGACCACAAGTAGAGTCTATCTTGACAGAGAATAGCATTGGATCCAGTGGAAAAGCTAATCATGGTAGAGGAAGGGGTCCTCATAACAATGGTAGAGGAAGATTTAGAGGTTTTAGTAGAGGTTCCTCTTTTGCAAATACGAAATGCTACAACTGTCATCAGTTTGGTCATATTTCTTATAGATGCCCTAAAAAGTCAACTTCTTCTCAATCACAACGAAGGGTTAAATACATACAAGAAGACACTAGTAGTGTCAAGTATCCTAAGATAAATGTTGATTCAGAGAGTGGTGATAACCTCGTAATAAGAAGGGTCCTAATCAAAGAACCAGTCAGAGAAGAGCCTAAGAAAAGGAGGTCACTCTTCAAGGTGAAATGCAAGATTCTTGGTAAGGTGTGCAAAGTGATAATATACTTAGGGTCAACTGACAACATCATCTCAGAGGAAGCAGTGAATAAGTTGGGATTGAATAGGATCTCCCATGACCATCCTTATAGAGTTACATGGTTGAATAAGGGACAACATGTCCTAGTCAATGAACAAGGATGGATTGATTTTTCAATTGGAGGATATATTGATAGGATCATCTATGATGTGTTACCTATGGATTCCTTCCATCTATTTTTGGGAAGACCATGTAAATTTGATAGAAAACCCATGCACAATGGGTAGAAAAAATCATATTCATTTCACAAGGATGAAGTAACCTACAAGATCCAGTCTTTGGTGGATGAAGAAGGGATGAAACCTAGTAGTCCTAATGTGTTGGTAATTGGTGGAAAGAAATATTAAGTGATCTCAAGGGGGAAGGTAGAGAGTGCTTAGCTGTTATGATGAAGTCTAAAGAAGAGAAAGAAGTTGAGAAAGCACCTTTCAACAAAGAAGTACAACAAATCTTGGAACAATTCAAGGACATTGTCAGTGATGAATCACGTATAGTTTTACCACCACAAAGAATAATAAGTCACCAAATTGACTTCATTCTAGGGTCTTCATTTCCGAATAAATCTTCTTATAAAATGACTCTTGAATAGAATAAGGTGATAGAAAGAAACATACAAGAGTTACTTGATCAAGGTATAGTGAAGAAGAGCATAAATCCTTGTGCAATTCCAGTGGTGCTTGCATCCAAAAAATGAGGTAAGTGGAGATTATGTACTGACTCCAGAGCAATCAATAGAATAAAAATTAGATATAGATTCTCAATTCCTAAGATAGAGGATCTAATGGACTGTCTTGGGGGAGCTCAATATTTTACAAAATTGGATCTCAAGAGTGGTTACCACCAAATTCGAATTAAGCAGGGTGATGAATGGAATACAAACTTCAAAACCACATAAGGTCTATATGAATGGCTTGTCATGCCATTTGGGCTTAGTAATGCCCCTAGCACATTCATGAGGTTGATTAAAAAAGTGATAAATGACTACATAGGAAGGTTTGTGGTAGTTTATCTTGATGATATACTCATATTAAGCAAGACCAAAGTAGAACACCTTGAGCACGTGGAGATTGTGTTGAGAAGATTGCATGAGGAGCAGTTAACCATCAATTTGGAGAAATGTGAATTCTTGAAGCAAGAATTGGTCTATCTTGGATTTGTGGTCTCACAATGGACTTTTAAAATGGATCCTAGTAAAGTGGAAGTTATACTCAACTGGCTTACTTCTACATCTGGTACATAGGTAATAATTTTTCATGGGCTTGCCCAATTTTATAGGAAATTCATTAGAGGTGTTAGTGTCATATGTGCCCTAGTCCTAGATACTATTAAGGATGGGTTGAAAACTAAATTTAGGTGGACAGAGGAGGAAGATAAGGGATTTAAAGTGTTAAAATAGATACTATACACCCAACCTACCCTTGATCTTCCTAGTTTTGACAAACTTTTCACCCTAGAGTGTGATGCAAGCAGTATAGTAGTGGGGGTTGTTTTGAGTCAAGAGGGTAGACCAGTAGCTTTCTATAGTAAAAAATTGAATGAGGCCAAGAAGAGGTATTCCTCATATGAACTAGAAGTCTATGCCTTAGTCCAAGCCCTTAGGAAATTGATACATTACCTCCTACCCAAGGAATTTTTGGTGTTCACTGATAATCAAGCCTTAAGTTTTATCAATTCCCAAGACAAGCTTAGCAATAGGCATATTAAGTGGATGGAGTTCTTACAAGAATATACCTTTACTATCAAGCATAAGAAAGGACAAATGAAGAAGGTGGTTGACACTTTGAGCATGAGGCTTCTCAAAGTACAAGAAGTGCAGTTGCAGAGTATAGGAGTGGAAATTTTCAAAGACCTCTATAAGGAGGATGAAGATTTTTCTTAAGCCTAAAAGGTATGTAGAGAATTCAATAATCATTTTCATAGTCAATATGTAGAGTATACTTTAAAAAATGGTATTTTGTTCAAAGGTGGACAACTCTATGTGCCTAAGGGATCCATGAGGGAAAATATCATTCAAGATAAACATAATGGTAGTATTAGTGGACATTTTGGTCTGAATAAGACACTTGAGTTAGTCCAAAGGTTTTACTACTGGCCGAGGATGCATAAAGATGTTAGGAATTATGTGGAACATTGTATTATTTTTCAAAAGGCAAAATGTACTGCTACTAATGATGGTCTCTATCAACCCTTACCAATTCCCAAAAGGCCATGGGAATGCATAAGCATGGATTTCATTGTTGGTTTACCAAGGAATAACATTGGTTTGGATAGCATCTTTGTAGTTGTTGACAGGTTTAGTAAAATGAGCCACTTCATTCCTTGCAACACAAAACATTATGCTACTTATATTGCACATTTATTCTTTAGAGAGGTGGTTAGAATCCATGGACTCCCTCTTAGCATAGTCTCAGACAGAGATGTTAAGTTCATGGGATATTTTTGGAAGACACTGTGGAAGAGATTGCGAACTAATCTTTCATTTGGGTCTATTTATCACCCCCAGATTGATGGCCAAACATAGGTAATTAATAGAGTTTTGGGTAACCTTTTGAGGTGCTTGATAAAATATTATGGATAGGTGTGGGATCAAGTACTACCACAAGCAAAGTTTGCCTACAATGACAATGTGAAAAAAGTACTGGAAAGAGTCATTTTGCAATAATCTATGGTGTAATCCTAGAGGAGTTTATGAACTCAAAGACCTAGGAAGCATGGAAGGTAGAAGTAGGCATGTAAAGGATTTCACTCAATCTATGAAAGAGGTGCATTATCAAGTGAATAAGACCCTCAGTGAAGTCACCCAAAGACTTAAAGCCAAAGTGGATTAAAAGAAAAAAGAGTTACACTTTGAAGTGGGGGACTTGGTAATGGTTTATTTAAACAATGCAAGATTGAAGAAAGGTGTACCTAGACAACTACAGATAAGGAGGATAGGACCTTGTATAGTCTTAGCCAAATATGGAGTAAATTCTTACAAAATAGAACTACCTGTAGATTTAGCAATGTCACCAATCTTCAATGTACAAGATGTTGGTGTTTGAAAATGTTTATGCTATCTAAAGACACCAATATCCCTTGAGATTGATGTTAGGAGTGGTTGGATCCAAGTATAGAATCTCTACAAGGCAACTAGACCAACTATAGGGACAAGACTGCCCTCTACACTTCTGGCTCTACAAAACCAAGGTAGGTGCACCTAATCCAGATAACATACAACTCTTATTCGCTCTAGATTATAACAACAGGTGATGGTAAGAAAGTGCTAAATACTAACCAGACATTCATTGACTCTCTATTACCATATAGAGCATACAACCAACAACCATAGGATATGAAACAACTTAGAAATGGTTTTGATATAAATTTGGAGAGTATAGCCAAAATTTATCAGACATGTATCAATAAAGAATAGAAAAGCTTTTGATCAGTGCCTTATCCATTGGGAAACTTCTTCAATCCAAATACTGAAACATAAGACAACCTATTGGCAAGGGCTCACATCCATAAATAAAAGTATCTCAGATCATACACCTGCTTATAAGATCCCTATGCATATACACCAAATGAATCTATGTTTCATCAAAAGTATATTTTATCTGATCCTAAATCAGAACTATGGAATGGAACATACACACAGATTACTCTATGTATTGGACTAGAAAATCCAAAACACATACAATGAAAGCCAAGGAGAGACTTGAAACTAAGACAATTGTATTAATTATAATGAGTCCAAATCTGTAGCAATATGATTGAATAACTACACCATTCAATAACTTGCAAAAGATCAAGAAGTATCTATCTTATCATGAATTACAGTCTGATACAAATATGATATATCCCTAGAACTCAAACTTCTGAGCCAACACTTCAGGTCAAAAATCCTAGAACCCCTAAAAAAAAGAAAGGAAAGCCTTAAGTAGAAGGAGGAAACCCTAGGAGAGGGTTCTCAACAAGTGTTCTTCCAAGCAATCAATGCAATCCTATCTCGCAAGCTAATCTTTCTCCAAAAGATCACAAAAGATCTGTCCTGACAAACCACTTGCAAAGTTACAAGCAAAGATCCAATCACATAAATGAAGAAAACTCATGGTATGACAGAAACATCCCAAAAAATAAAGTGAAACCAGAGATCCATAAACAACCACACTGCATTGAAGCATTCAGAACTAACAAAGAACATTCCCAATCACTAAACGACGTCATTAAGACTGACATGGGAAAAGAAGACCTCGAGCCACTCCCTTGCAAGTCTGAGAACATGCCACCATGATAAAAATGCGCAGAGACATTTAAAATTTTAAAATATCATTACAATGGCTAACTCCTCTGGCACCAAACACATCAACAACCAAGATTAAGATCTTTTTGTAACTTTAAAACATGACTGTTGATGAACTTTTACATTATATGGGCATCAAGTAAAAATAAAATTTATCTTTGCCCGGTCAAACTCTATTGACCTCCACATGGAAACATCCCACTGGGCCTCAAAACCACCTATCTTTCTTTTTTTGTGCAAGCCCCACACTCTTTATTGCCAACTTGGACACGCGTCAAGATTTTTTCCACTGCGCGATGCATATCTTACCTGCATCTTTCCTTCACACGGTAGTGAATCACTGTTGGATCTCAATCTGCCTTTCATGATCCTTTTACATTCACCAACACGCGTCACCATCTGACTTGATGCATCTCTTTGGTCCCACCTAAACCACTCTGCCGACTATGCCACGTGGCACCACTTTACTCACTGCGATCTCTACCATGTGTCGAACCAACTAGCCCACCACCTGTCAAACCTGCCACATGTCACACCCGTGCCATTGCGCGATTTGACTGGACTTGCTGTGACTAGGATTGCGCCATCGCGCCCTACCACCACCTGTTACCTCACAGAACTTGTTATCTAAGCACGAGCCCACAAAATTATCCACCTTGTTTGCCGACTGGCCGCCACTAACCACCACACTTTACAAACTGTTAGCCAAAAGACGCATGCCTTTCGACACTTAACCTATTGCAGGCTCGGGTATAAAACATTAAGTTACTTCACCGCACAACCAATGTGGGATATATGATCGAGGCACTTAAAACACAAAAAAAAACCAGTGAAGACACAAATACCTATCTAAATGGTTTGACTCCACAAAGGTGACCAAAAGGGAACACAACACGACAAAAATACCCCACTGCAACCCTTTCACGCGAGAAGAAGATAGAAAACACTTTGTAACATTTGAAATTCTTCCATGAAAGCCCTAAAAGTTTAACAGTCCTAATAGTGGCTCTGATTGGGGATGTATGTCTCTCATAGGCATAGCAAGGAGCCATAATCTCAGAGATAAGCAGACCACCCAAAAAATGGAAGGGAAACCTAACCTAAAACACATACCCTAAAACTACATAGACCTATTTACAACTATTGTTGATGGATTTGAGACTTCAAGAGAAGTAAAATTTTAAGAATTGTCCATGAACAGGCAATTCCAAAAAATTTCCAACCAAGTCCTTAAGAATATAAGAATCCAAACCCCATTTTCTATCAATAACATATGATCCAAGCCAAATAGGATAAAACTTACCATGTTTGCCTTTATCTTCAAGTTTGGCATTCCACATCAAGACCAAGTCATCAACTTCAAAACTTCTGACAATTATTCTTTTGTCAAACAAATTCTTATACTGCAACTGCAACTGAACATTCTTTTCATGTGCATCCCTCCTTGATTCAACTAGTTATATCAAATCATCCATTCTGATTCTTATATCATCATCCAAGAGTGGAAGTTTGACTATGATTTGTGACAACAAATGCCCCATATCAACTAGAGTATATTTCAAATCAGAAATGCCTTGCTTCAAAGTAACAACATTCTCATTTTCAACTTGAGTAGCAAGGCTTAGCCCAATCCCTTTTGTATTCCCATGGATAGATGGAGCACTTATTTTTGGTGTCTTTACTTTCAACTTGTGGACAACAATTGGATTATCAGGCTTACCTCCTTTTTGACCTTTGTTCTCTTGATACCTTCAACATTCTTTTATTTTCCTATTGCTTACTTAGTGTTTGCTCCTGCCTATCTAACAAAAATACCAGAGATTCTGCCATCAGCATTGCCTACTATTCTGCTTCTCAAATTGTAGTTACTCCTTGCTTGAGCAACCATGTCTGTAGTAATTTGTGCAATTTCTTCATCTAAGGGTCTTCTTACTGCAAAAGGTTCATTACCCCTTGTAACATTACACCTTATGTCATCAATTCCTTCTTCTTCCTTAGATGAAAACAAGTATTTACCTCCACTTTCCTCATTAGATTCCTCTTCACTCTTCAAAAGTAAAGAAGTCATTGCACAACCACTATCATCATATAGTTCATCCTCTTCTTCTCTTTCTTGTTGTGCCTCACTTGCAGATATGTTCAAAGTAATTACACAATAATCAGGGTTGTGTGGGGATTGGCAAGCCATGCACCATGAGACATCATCACATGTATTGACAGAATTTCTTTGTAAAGGACCATGAGTGTTACCATTAGGCTTGTCATTTCTTTATGGGAAAATAGTCTTCCCATATTTCCATTGGGTAGTATATGGATAGTTTTGCATCCTTGGTTTCCTATTAAAACTATTGGTCATAGGCCTGCTATCATTATTTGGAACCCTAACAATCTTGTTTTCTACAGGCTTCACATCTTTAATGACATTTAGAATTTTTTTCATATTTACTTTATCTTTAGACTTAGCAGCATAAGGCCTATCTGATTCTTTCCTAGCAGGCTTCCAATCTTCTCTTCTACCCAACTTCCCTGACACTCTCTTATTTGTCTCAATATTCACTGCTATTTTATATGCATCTATGAGAGTTCTAGGATTCTTATCTCTAAGGAGATAACCCATTTTTTAATCAAAAGCATTCAAATAGGTGGCAAGACAAACCTTATCATTAATTCTTAAAAATTGGAATAATTTATGCACGGCCTTCTGAAATCTTGTATTAAATTTAGCAACATCCTCATTCTGATGTTTCTTGATATTATTGAACTCATTTAGCATGAAACCTTCATTTGTCATATCACCATATTGTTCCTTAAAACAACTCTCTAACTCATCCATAGATCCTATAGAACCAAAAGACAAACCCCTAAACCAGTCCCTAGTATCCTCAACTAGAGATTGCATAAATAGCTTCATTATTACATCCTCATGCATGATCTCATAGTCATCCATCATATCAATAAAAAATTTCAAATGTTATTCACAAGTAATAAAATTATTCCCAACAAACTTGGGAAGTTTATCTCTGATTTCATTTGGAACTACATTTGGATAACCAGGAACATCAATGAAAGAGAATTGTTTGTACCTTTTTACATGAGTTGTTCTCCTTAGAAAAGGGTTGTCATCTTGAGAAGAAGATGCCTTGGCATGTGATGTTGTAGCTTCTTCAGCACCAGTAGGCCTAGAAGTCTGCCTGAGAAAATCCACCTTCTTCTTCATTTCTAAAGAAGCAGCCTCCAACTCAGCATTTTCAAGCTCTTTAGCTATGATTTTTTTTTCCATTATAGCCCTTTCTAGATCAGTATCCAACTTGGAAATTTGATCTAATGGAACCTTAGGACTCATAGGTTCATCTATCTGAACACTTTTCACCTTTTTCTTAACCTTATTTCTTGGTTCTTAGGTAGTAAGAACTGGTTGAATGACAAGTTCCTCTTCAACTTGTTCAGGTTCATTAACCTGGTTCATTGCCTCCAACCTTAGCAATTTCCATTTCTTTTGCTCAAGAAATTTTTTTTCATGTCTGATCTTATCTTCCCTTTCCTTTTCTCTTCTCTATCTAATGGCAATTTTCTCATGGTTTCTCCTATCCAATTCAACAATCTCTTTTGCCACACTATCAGAATTAGGGAGAGTAGTATCAGATTATGCAATTTCCTTCTCACTAGGAGAGTGATAATCTTCATAAGCACCCAATCCCAAATCAATAGATTCTTCATATTCTGATGCATTTCCTTCCTGACTACACTAGATTGGTTCTTTTATTCTTGTGTTCTCCACTTGTCTCTCATTTTGAGGGACAGTCCTATTTTTCTTTCCTTTCCTTGGATGATTATCCTTAGAGGTAGTTGGAAAATCATCCTCCATCTTGGCTTCGGGATGTATCTTCACCCAAGCTCTAGTTTTCCTATGACTCATGTCAAGAAAGTGTGTATAAATTGAAATATGTTAATCAACACTACTGCAGAGAAAACTCAGAGTTGCCACCCAACAAGTTGGGAAAATACAACACTTACCACAATGAAAATGGCAGAAAACACACTCATAGAACACAAGGTACTCTATACTTCCAATGGTCAACTTACTGTTCAGTTAGGACACTATTCTACACTCTATCCCTAGTAGAGTCACCATTTTGTTGGTGTTTGAAAACTTTTATGCTATCTAAAGCCACCATTATGCCTTGAGACTGATGTTAGGAGTGGTTAGCTCCAAGTATAGAAGCTCTATAAGGCAACTGGACCAACTATAGGGACAATACTTCCCTCTACACTTCTGGCTCTGCAAAACCAAGGTGGATGCACCTAATCTAGATAACATACCACTCTTTACAACTCTTATTCACTCTAGATTATAACTACAGATGATGGTAAGAAAGTGTTAAATACTAACCAGGCATTCATTGACTCTCTATTACCATATAAGACATACAACCAACAACCATAGGATATGAAACAAATTAGAAATGGTTTTTATGTAAATTTGCAGAATATAGCCAAACTTTATCAGACATGTATCAACAAAGAATAGAAAAGCTTTTGATTAGTGCCTTATCCATTGGGCAACTTCTTCAATCCAAATACTGAAACAGAAGACAACCTATTGACAAGGGCTCACAACCATAAACACAAGTATCTCAAATCATACACTTTCTTATAAGATCCCTATGCATATACACCAAATGAATCTATGTTTCCATGAAAGTATATTTAATCTGATCCTAATTCAGAACTATGGAATGGAACATACACACAGATAACTCTATGTATTGGACTAGAAAATCCAAAACTCATACAATGAAATCCAAGGAGAGACTTGAAACTAAGACAATTGTATTAAGTATAGTCCAAATCTGTAGCAATATGATTGAATAACTACACCATTCAATAACTTGCAAAAGATCAAGAAGTATCTATCTTATCATGAATTACAGTATGATACAAATCTGATATATCCCTGGAACTCAAACTTCTAATTCAAAACTTAGGGTTAAAAATCCTTTAACCCCTAAAAAAGATAAAGGAAATCCTTAAGTAGAAGGAGGAAAACCTAGGAGAGGGTTCTCAACAACTGTCCTTCCAAGCAATCAATGTAATCCTATCTCGCAAGCTAATCTTTCTCCAAAAGATCACAAAAGATATGTCCTGACAAACCACTTGCCAAGTTACAAGCAAAGATCCAATCACACAAATGTAGAACACTCATGGTATGGCAGAAACATCCCAAAAAATAAAGTGAAACCAAAGATCCATAAACAACCACGCTACATTGAAAGCGTTCAGAACCAACAAATAACATTCCCAACCACTAAACGATGTCATTAAGATTGACATGGGCAAAGAAGACCTTGAATCACTCCCCTGCAAGTCTGAGAACATGCCACCATGATAAAAATGTGTAGAGACATTTAAAATTTTAAAATATCATTACAACGGCTAACTCATCTGGCGCCAAACACATCAATGGCCAAGATTAAGATCTTTTCATAACTTTAAAACATGACCGTCAATGAACTTTTATGTTATATGGGCATCAAGTAAAAAGAAAATTTATCTTTGCGCAGTCAAACTCCATTGAAATCCATGTGGAAACATCCCACTGGGCCTCAGAACCACCTATCTTTCTTTTCCTACAAAGGCCCCACACTCTTTGCTACCAACTTGGACACGCGTCAAGCTTTTCGCCACCGTGTGATGTATATCTTCCCTGCATCTTTCCTTCATGCGGTAGCAAATCACCGTTGGATCTCAATCTGCTTTTCATGATCCTTTTCCATTCACTACCACACGTTGCCATCTGACTTGATCCATCTCTTCGGTCCTACCTAAACCACTCTACCGACTGTGCTATGTGGCACCACTTTACTCGTTGGGATCTCTACCATGTGTCCAACCAACCTGGTCCGCCACCTGGCAAACCTGTTACATGTCACACCCATGCCATTGCGTGATCCAACTGGACCTGTTGTGACTAGGATTGCATCATTACACCCTGCTGCCACCTGTCACCTCACAGAACTTCTCATCTGAGCACGGGCCTTGAAAATTATCCACCTTGTCCACCCGCTGGCCGCCACTAACCTCAACACTTTACAAACTGTCAGCCAAAAGGCGTGTGCCTTTCGACACTTAGCCTATTGCGGGCTCAGGTATAAAAACATTAAGTTACTTCACCGCACAACGAGTGTGCGATATATGACTTGAGGCACTTAAAACACAAAACAAACCAGCAAAGACACAAAGACCTATCTGACTGATTTGAATCCATAAAGGCGACCAAAATGGAACAAAACACGACAATAACACCCCACTGCGACCCTTTCACATGAGAAGAAGAAAAAAAGAACTCTGCAACATTTGAAATTCTTCCATGGAAGCCCTAAAAGTTTAACAATCCTAACACAAGATTTGGTCAAGTACAAGGGTCCTATACCAGAGGAGACTGAGAACACTTCTGATGTTGGGAAAGTAATTTTTGATGTACCCTTTCCACCCAAGAGCAAGCCACAGGAAGAAAAGATTCTGGAATCAAGAGTGAAGAATAAGACTATACATGGAGAGTATATGGAGAATCTCATCAAATAGAAACACCTACCTAAAGAAGAGGCTACATGGGTTATATAATCTGAATTCAAGAAGCTTGGAATAGATTCTTAATTGTTGTCTCCAGATATAACTTAACTTATTTTGTTCAGAGGGAGCATGGTGCAGGAGCACCTAGGGGTTAGGATTGGGTAAACCTCAATTTTATAATGTGGAAGACTTCCTTATGGTCATGTAATTAAATAATGTTTTGTTAGGTTGATGTTGTGTTGTCTTTGTAGTGTTGTGTTTTTGTTGTGGTCAATTTGGTCCAAAAGACCCTATTTATGTGTTGGAAGCCAAAATGTGGTAATATGTGGAAATGACACCTAGAGTGAACAAAAGGACCTATTTGAAGTGTAATTAGGTCTAGAGTGAGGTTATAATCCTTGTGGAACCCATTCATTGGGTCAGAGCTATGAAATAGTAAAAGATGTAAATGTTGTAAAATGTTGCTTGAGCAACTTATAGAACTTTCCAATGTTGCATGACGATATTTGGAAAAGAATTGAAAAATTACCTAATGGAAGTTATGGGTCGGGATAGGTAGTTTTTATGAGCCTAGGAGATATATTAAAGGGATTTTAAAGCATTTTACAGAGGTTAGAAATTTTTTGGTTACATTTCCCAAGAAGGATTTATTGACAGTACTATTTTTGCACAATTTTGTAAGATTTAGTTGGAATCCATTGAACATGGTTTGAAGCACTTGTTTTAATGTGTAGAATTTTTTAATATACTTTTTTCCTTTCTTTTTAATTACTTCTTGTGATATTTTGTATAGTTTTGATTGCTTAAATGAAAACATAACCTTCTTGGACTATTAACTACCAGTGTAAGGGTTTGTGTATGTAAATATGGTTCCACAATGAATTATCACCATGGGAAATTGATGGCCCATGGAGGGTGTAAAGTGGAACCCTTGTAAATTATTTGCCTTTTTTACAGTTTTAGGAGGTGTCATTTTCTAGTTTCAAGAGCTTGCCCTAGGCAAGACAGTGGGTACCCGGCTAGGAGCAAGTTGATGACAGTCAGAGATTGAATGTGGGATTGGATTGGATTGAGGGGTCCATTGGTTGGAGAGTGTTATTATGGTAGTGGAGAAGCCCTAGAACCAGTGTCCCGAGTTGATGAATCCATTTCATCAACAATTGGTTTGAAATAGTGCAATTAGCCCTATTTTTAAGGAAAAGACCCAGTCTAGAAAATGTATTGTACGGACTGCTTGGTGAACCCAAACCCTAAAAATATCTAAGCGTGTCAAAAAGGGTATCTAGATGAGTGACTATCTTGGGGGTTACTTTGTAATTTTTTGAAGTTATAAGTTTTTTTGCACCAAATTAGGGCTAATAGAGCTACTAGCCCTTAGAACCAGTGATTCTTGAACTCGATGAAAAGAGTGATTGGACTATGGGAAAAGGACCTCAAGATTTGATGAATTTTCATGGAACTGAGCCAAATCAATCTTTCAAAGTGTCATAATGTGAGTTGGAGTGAATTTACCTTAGTGAATTCAAGAAAGAGTTTGATTTACCCTTGATAGTGAGGCCCTTAGAATATGATGGAACAAAGTGAGTTCTCCAAGATTAGGGATAAGTGGTAATCCCTAGAAGGTCTAGAAGTTGACCTTGAGAGGAGTCAAGATGACTCTAGGATAGGATCCTCCCTATCACCCGCTAGCAGTCTTCAACTGATACATATTTCCTCCACTTCTCTTTCTAATTGAAATCATATTTCCAAATTTCTTTCTTATCTCACATCCATCCTCCTTGAAAGAAAAACTATATCCATTTTCACACATCTATACAACACTCAAGAGATTATGATTCAAGCCCTTCACATAGTACACACTATTAGTATTATATTTTCCAAAAAAAATAATAGAACCAATTCCAACTATCCTAGTTGCTTGATCACCTCCAAATATAACTACACCTCCATCATACGTTTCAAGTTTTACAAACTTACTTTTTCATCAGTCATGTGATTAGAGAATCCACTATTTGTTAGGATTAAGTAATACTAAGAGGGGGGGGGGGGGGGGAATNTACTAAGAGGGGGGGGGGGGGGTGAATCAATATTACAACACTTTAAAATTAAATTTATCAATTTCCAACGTAACCAAATAATTACTAAAATGAAAAGAACATAAAATACATAACTCATAACACCATGATTTTGTTCACGAGGAAACCCTAGCCAAGAAAAAAATCCAGTGGGGATGATACCTACAAATATGTACTAAAAGTATTATGTCCTTGTTAGGAGACCTAGCCCTATTAGGAGCTAAATATTACATTAGTACATTTCCCTGTTAAAGGAATAAAAAACTCTGTTAGGGGTATACACTGAGCACACTACTCTTACAATAATTTTTTTTTCTCTGTTACAATGCTTTATCAGAAATGAACTTATACAAGCATCTGCTATGATTTAGTAGTTCTAGTTTAAGCTCATATCACCTTATGTCAGATTATCACAATATGCATCTATCCATTTGGTCATTCCACTTTTGTTCTTGCTTCGCTTCTCAAAATCTCTCCACATATATACTTTATCTTATACTCAATCGACTCCCAAATACATGACAAAACGTGATCAACACTTATACAAGACTCAAATATAAAATCGACGATCATACATTACAAAAGTTAGGGTAATACCCAATCCAAATCCAACTTAGCATGTTTGGATTTGACATTACACTCTCTCAATCATTGCGACTGTTCAACTGCTTTGTCTCGCTGCTACAGTCTCTTCGTATGACTTCAATCATCCATAACTTTCATCTCTGAACTCAAAAACATAAGAAACCTTAACATAAGGTATATCATATCCAAAAATACCTTCCTCTAAGCTTGCATGACATAGTTCATCATATATAGTGCTCGTGGCTCAAAAATTTACTCCTGTACTCAATAAACGACTTCCTGGACTTAGTCAATTTACAAAACCTTAGCACCAAAATTGTGTTCCACTCCAAGTGACCATACATAACTATAGTGTTTCCATAAATGAAAAACCTTATACACTCCTGAATGAGCTACTTTACAACAATCTCTCCCTTTGGAATTGATGGAGACACTTAGTGAAAAATGACTAAGTGCCCAATACCAAAATAATGACTAAGTACTCTGCTTCATATTATTTTTTCTATATCTCCTCTCCTACTCCGAATTTATATTTTCTATCTTTCTTCTATACATTTTTCATATCTACTTCTCCCCCTTTGACATCAATGGAAAATGTATAAAAAAATGTAGTATATATAGAAAAATTGGTACAACTACTTACCAAAAATGTTAGACCATCTTAAGTACATCTTGGAAATAACTTTCCAAGATCTTCACTTCTTTAGTCTAGGTCTTCACTAAAATCTAACCCACATGGATCAGTCCATTCAGTGCAAATGATGATGTCTCTTCTTCCTTCAACCTAATAGGAATGTTTTCTATGAGGGCCTTCATTGTCTTCCCCATGTCAGAAAGGTGTATCGCAATAATCGATAGCTTAGGAGTGATCAAATTCTGTAGCACGCCAAATCTTCCCATAACTCTCCCTTTCTCTATTTCCAGCACACTTATCTTGTCCAAAAGTCTGGAAACTTCCTTGTCTAGCTTTAAAACAGTGTGTGAGGAGGTCTCACAACTATGTACCAGCTTGTCTAGTGTCTTCATGTCATGTAAAATGATGTCCTCAATGTTATGAATGTGTATAATAGGATTTATACCATAACTGTATAACTTCCTTCCCTCTTCCACACAAGCCTTTGCTTCAGAAATAGTATGCCTAAGTCCCATGCAATAGACTTGCACGCTTCTTCTAATTTCTTTGCCAAGTAAGTTTGCTCATCTTTGACCTCAGTGATCTTCTCCAGAGACTCATAGTGACTATTAAAGTCATCCAATGCCTTGTTTAATTTCTCTGCAGTGTCCTTTCCTTGGAAAGTGAAAGGTATAGGTTTATCATATTAAAATGGAAGCACTTCCATGTTAAGAATGTTTAGCCCTCCTTAGGGGATGTTTTTGACCTCCATCATATCATCCTCCTATTTCTGCATCATCCTCTGCTTCTGTGCCTGTTTAGGACCTTGATTGGGCCTCTCCGGGCACCTTCTACCCCACTGGCATGTTTTCCAGGGGTTCTAGCCCCCTAGGTCAAGGTTGACCTCAGCCTTGAACTAGGTTAGGGTCGACCTCAACCCTGACCAGGGTCCCCCTTTCAAATCTGGAAGCCTGTCGGCTGCCGGGGGTCATCCAAAATTCAATTTTCCCGCTTTCGGGTCAGCTGTTTTGGGTTCCGAAGTGTTGATTCCTAAATTATATTTAATATAGGTCCTCCCCTAGGGGTAAAGGATTTAATGGGAATTTAATTATCCTATGTAGGCCTCCTTAGAAGATTGTGCCCTAGTTTCATATAAAAGGGAGCCTTCTCTCATTTTCTCTAACCATTATCAAGTAACAAGCGCTAAGGCAACTAAGCATTCAAAGGACATTCAAGCATCCATTATTATACATGTTTTCAAGCTCTCAAGGTGTTCAAATCTTCCTCTCAAGCATTCAAGTTCTCCATTGAAGATCAAGGATTCAAACTTTCAAGCCTTTGAAGGTATTAGATTCAAACATTCAAGATTCATCATTCAAACCCTAGGTCTAGCCATCATGGTGGTGTGGTCTTCCTTCAAGATCCTTTGTGCACCCTCAAGGCTCATTCATCCTCTCTTCAAGGTGGATTTCAAGCATACAATCATGGAGGTTTATGGTTTCTAAAGTCCATGCTTTCATATTTACATATTTGTCTACATTTGAATTACATTGGCATATCTATTGAATATCATAGCTTCATTGTTAGATTCAATTCTACTACTTGCTAGCATTCTATACTTTATTGATTTCAAGGTAAATTCCTAAATCAGGGTTTGACTAAGGAAAACCCCTCCCCCACAACAAACAATCCTCTTTTCTTGCAGGTACAGGTTTGGGATTGCAGATTTGGACACAGATCTAGATACCCTTTTCGTCTTTCTTTCAGACGGCGCAAACAGATTCTCTGTCGAACCTGTGCAGTTCAAGGTCAACATTATTGGGTCAGGGTTGACATTTGTGGGTCAAGGTCAACCTTTTTCATAAGATGACATCGGATTGGGAAAATATTTTTGGGTTTTGTTCGTCTCTACATTCTGGTTCAGGATCATCTGTCAGCTTTTCCAAAAATAGTCTACAAACCTCAGAAAGCAGCACTCTTTGATCTACCATTTTGTAAGGTTGGTTCTTCTTCCTATCCTTTTCAATTACTATAATTAAACATATTCATTTAATCAATTAACAGAATTTAAGATCCTCTTCTTTGTTCTCTTTCTGAATAGTTGATTCATTTGTGCATTAACCCTTCTTTTGGGTTGATCAACTTGGATCTTCCATTTGTGCATTTGAGGATAGAAAAGGAGAATCTTATCTTCTCCCTAATCACAATTGCAATTCACAATCAATACAATTCAATTAAATGTAAAGTAGGGTTAAGGAACTCAACACACTTTAAGCAAATCAAACAACAATTAACAAATAATCTCCTTACCCCTTTTCCACCTCTTTACATTTTGGTGAACCTGTGATAGACAACTCCTTCTCTTTGGTGTTAGATTTACATCTTAGATTACAATTCGCATTTATAAATAGAAAAACACTTCTTGCATTTTCATTATGAAATTCTTTTGGTGTATGGCTATTTTTCTCATTATGCTTCTTTTAGCATCTCTTTATAGTACCTATGATGTCTATGAGAGTGTCATCCACTTTATCATGTTTGTTAATCTTCATGTTTCACTTGCTTATGCTATTTAAGATTGACCAATACTAGTCTCCCTACTTTCAAAACTTTAATTAAGGATTTGTGTAGTGGACTTATTGCTCTTTTGGATTATGTGAAGAATTTGGTAGATGATACTCCATTACCTAATCTTCCTAATCCTAATTTTAACCTTCCTAATCCAATCATTTCTAATAATCCCACTCCTATTCTTCCATATTCCATCCCTAGTTCTTCTCATACTTTTGTTAAGGCTCAAACTATGGTACAAGATGAGGATGTGCAAGAATTTCT
>MU224425.1:1784818-1818108 GCA_018584345.1 Thuja plicata
CTATTGAATATCATAGCTTCATTGTTAGATTCAATTCTACTACTTGCTAGCATTCTATACTTTATTGATTTCAAGGTTAATTCCTAAATCAAGGTTTGACTAAGGCAAACCCCTCCCCCACAACAAATAATCCTCTTTTCTTGTAGTTACAGGTTCAGGACTGCGGACTTGGACACAGATCTGGATACCCTTTTTGGCTTTCTTTCAGATGGTGTGAACAGATTCTCTGTCGGACATATGCAGGTCAAGGTCAACATTATTGGGTCAAGGTTGACATTTGTGGGTCAAGGTCGACCTTTTTCATAAGATGACATTGGATCGGGAAAATATTTCTGGGTTTTGTTCGTCTCTACGTTCCGGTTCGGGATCATATGTCAGATTTTCTAGAAACAGTCTATAGACCTCAGAAAACAACATTCTTTGATCTGAAATTTTGTAAGGTTGGTTCTTCATCCTATCCTTTTCAATTACTGTAATTAAACATATTCATTTAATCAATTAACACTTCTTTGTTCTCTTTCTGAATAGTTGATTCATTTGTGCATTAACCCTTCTTTTGGGTTGATCAACTTGTATCTTCCATTTGTGCATTTGAGGATAGAAAAGGAGCATCTTATCTTCTCCCTAATCACAAATGCAATACACAATCAATACAATTCAATTAAATGTAAAGTAGGGTTAAGGAACTCAACACACTTTAAGCAAATCAAACAACAATTAACAAATAATCTCCTTACCCCTTTTCCACCTCTTTACAATAGGTAGGAGTTTGTTGATGGTGTCAACTACCCTTTCCAATACCCTTTACTTCTCCTCAATTTTATGATTCGATCTTTCCTTTTCTTTAGCAAATGTGATGTAAGATAGCTTCATCATCTCATCTTCATCAATACTTTCCACATCTGCACTCAATTTTTTCTCTCCACTTTCCAAAAATAAGGTTGAAGAAACAAGTGTCATTGTTTCTTGTTTTACTTCAACCTCACTTTCAAGTTCCTTTTTACAATGTCTAGTTGTTGTTCACTCTCATAGAGCTCTCCCTTAACAGGTTTCTCTAAATCCTTTTCATCACTTCCATCAGGGTCTAGTACAATATTAATATTCCCTTCAAAAGGGTCATTAGTATCCAACGAGGTGTCCAAAATCATAGGCACACCAACAATAAAGAAATCAGGTTGCTTTACAGTGCTGACAAACCGACTGTCATATTCTCCATTCTTAGGTGAATCAATGTTGATTACTTTAGTCTTGGAGGACTCTCCCCTTAGGATAGATTTAGGCTTAGTAGCCTTAGATTTAGGAGGTGAGAACTTATCAGGTTCAGTTTCCATTAGGATCTTGTCAATCACCTTGTGAGTATCCTCAATTACCTCATCATATTTCCTCCCCATTATCTTGATCAGTCTGGACTTAAATCTTAGTAGGGGTTTTAGTGCATTTAGTATCCTTTCATGCTTATCAAATGATATCGTTGGTAGCATTTCCTCAATAGATTTTACTCTGATTTATTCATCTTGTTGCAGTGCTAGCTATTTTCTTATCTCAAGCTTATCATACAATTCCTTAGGAATACTTCCATCCATCTCTATCAAGTTCTTCTTGAAAACCAACATGTGCTTTATCACAATTTCTTCTATAAGAATTTGATCATTTGAATCATACGTGTCATAAAATTTTCTCACTTGATTTATCATGCCTTGGTCTACAATTCTTTTCTCCAACATTCTCATGTCAGATTTTCAGAGCTGTCTGTTCACAGGTTTATCTTGTGTTTTCTTATCTTCTTCTTCTTTGTTCTTCTTCTCTTCCTCTTTCTTCTTCTTCTCTTCTTCCTTCTTCTTCTTTTCTTCTTCCTTCTTCTCTACATCTGCCTTCTTTTCTTCTTATGTCCTTTTTTTCTTAGGTGGGGAAATCTATTTGGAGGACCTTGTCCTCTTCACATGGATTTCTGCTACCTTCACAGTCTGAAATGTCTCCATAGGTACTTCTACCATAGTAGGGGGTGGACTAGAAGTCTTCTCAATTTCTAGAGGTGGAAGAGCTACAGGTGCAATGATCGCCACTCCAGAAGTTCTTTCAGTCATCTTTCTCCTTATTTCCTTCATCTCTTCTTTAGTAATACCAGTCTTACCTGCTATATTATCTACAACATTCTTAATTTTCTTTCTCTTATCTATTATTGTATGTTCCTCTCTAATCTTAGAGGATTTTTCCTCGTAAGTACCCCATCTTTCCTCTGATGGATCTATCACTGAAGATAACACATGCTCAACTTGCATGATCAAAACTTCTTTATCAATCTCATACCCCATAGGGTAACACCATTTCATCCTCAGGTCTAATGCTTCAAAACACACGCAATCAGTTTCAACCATGAAATAGATTGTATCTTTGTACTTCACTACCATCTCTCCCGGTATCCTCATTCTTCGTTTCATTTCTGTTTGCGAGATTTTGATCATCGCAAATAGTTCTCAATCTACCCATGTGTTGTTCTATCTTCTATAACTATTTGACACTTGTAGGCCAGTGAGTTCATTGTCTCTCCATGCTCTTGGGTGCATACCAGGAAATTTAAGCACAATGTGTATATAGATATGTATCAGCAATGATCCAAAGATGAATGCCTTGGTCCTATCTCTCTTTATCTGCTTCACATTTTTCATGAATTGTTGTGCGAGGAATTTGCAAAGATTATACTTGACATTCTCCTTTACCATCTTATATGTCATCATTATAAAACCAACAAAAAATGAATTTGGTCTACTCCTATAAGGAAGTTTGTACCCTAGTATTGTTGCAACTAGTCTAACATCTTGTTGGAAGATTTTGGCCACGTCATTGCCTATTTATCCCATTTAGAGTGGGTAAGGGTTTCCACTGATTTCTTGGTATTCTTCTCTTCTACATGGATGACTCCAGAGTTATCCAAACTAGTAATGTCATGGATCAACTCTTTGCAAATCTTTACAAGTTTCTCACCAATACAAATGAATTGGTCATGTACTCTGCTTAATAGGATCTTGAATCATTCTTCTTTGTCAAAATCATGTAGATCTGTCATTTTCATTACACTTAGGTTCTCAAGATGAGTGAACTCAACCTTCCATTTTCCATCCTCTTTGATCATGCCTTTAATTTCTTTAAAGATCTCAAAGTCTCCCAAAGACTCATACTTGCAGTGGATATAATCCCTAATATCCTCAACATGTAGAACTTTGTAGGGTGTTTGAGAAAACGCACCTTCAGGGTCATCTTTGGTTGATTTAAAAGGACGTCTCTTGAATTTGTATCTAGGCCTCTCATTTACATAAAAAATCATAGGAGTATCCATATTCAAAATCTTGCAAGTGATGTAAATACATTTTATTCGCTAAATCTGTGAGTTTGTGCTTCGACCAACTGTAAATTCCCAAGCTTCTTTAGTTTCTCTCGCTCAAATCACTGATTTCTTCAGCTCTGCTCTTTGAGTAATGATTAGATAAGATCTTTTGATTACCCTAATACTTTTTCTATGAAAAGAATGAAACAGTTCTCGATAAACTCAACTCTGCAATGATCTAGTCGATCATCAATTTGGCGATTACAAGATATAGTGTGTAGAGTTGTGCGATCTCAGATAGGTGTTTCATATCAATCATACATATTGTACATAAGCTCGCAAAATCTTATTCCACATAAACAAGGGTTGGATGGTTTTCTTTGTATTCCTCCAAAGCTCCCCCTAAGGCCATGCTTGGCCATTTAGGTCGATGTAGCATCAGGAGAAGGCTCAGTAGAAACTACTAAATCTTCATGAGCCTTAGGCTCACTTAGATCCTTCTCTTTCTAAACTTTACCACTTTCTTTCACAAATTGATTGTCAAACTCTTCCGTGCATTTAGACATACTTTTTCCAACATCACCAAAAAAATTATTTATAACAATACATGGTGGTCTTCTATTACCTGTAGATCCTTTATACTTGCAAAAATTCACTATATGTCCTTGATTTTTACATTTGTAGCATGTAGGAAATGATTTGTTCTGATTAATCTACAACTTACTATACTTTGCGATGTGCCCAAAGTTATTGCACTTGTAACATGTGATCTTAGCTGATGTTTCTTCTCTAATGTAATCTTGCTTAGTGTAGGACTGATCAGGCTTCCTGCATTCTGTCTTCTTGTGTCCATATTCATAGAAATTGAAACAATAACCAGAATAGGGTTTGTAAGAATTTTTACCTCTTCAGTCTCTCTTCATGTGTTCAACTTTGTTGCATCCAAAGAATCTACCTCTGAAAGGTCTGATCTACTTTCTAGGCTCTTCTTATATAGGTCTTTCTTCATCTAGCTTTTCTTCAAATTTATCTTCTTGAGATTTAGAAAATTCAACTTCATTGAAGCCAACTCCTGTCATGTCTCCTTTAGGTTTCTATCTCTCTCCAATTATCAATCTTTTCACTACTCGTATGTTGTTTTTCAATGTGTTTCTTAGCCTCAACAAGTTCTCCTTTTATGATTTGATTGTATTTTTCTATTCATGATGCTTGGTTATGTAGTCATCAAGTTTAATCTACATTTTTCCCATCTGAACATTTGCATTCTTTAGGATTTCTTCAACTTTGGTTCTTTCATCTTTTTCTTTTTGAATTTCTTTAGCCATATGAGTAGAAGTTGTTTCCTGTTCCTATTTTAATGCATCTTTTTTGTGTTCAAGTTGTTTGACCTAATCTCATGAATCATTATTTGAATCCTCTTTTATCTTCTCCATAAAGTCTTGTCTTTGATTTCTGGAAAGTTCAAGTTGTTCCTTGAGTTTCTTGATGAAACCTTCTTCTCTTGTCAATTTGAATTTTAAATGACCATTTTTAGCTTTAGCCTTATCAAGGTCTTCTAGTGCTACTTCAAAGTTTTCTTCCAAAATTTCAGAATCCATCTTGATCTTCCTTAAGTTGTTAGACTTTCTCTCCAAGGGTTAATAGCTCAGATCCCAACTGTTAGGATAAAGTAATACTAAGAGGGGTGAATCAATATTTCAACACTTTAAAATTAAACTTAGCAATTTCCAACTTAACCAAATAATTACTAAAATGAAAAGAACATAAAATACACAACTTATAACACCATGATTTTGTTCACGAGGAAACCCTGGCCAAGGGAAAAAATCGATGGGGATGATACCCAGAAATATGTACTAAAAGTATAGTGTCCCTGTTAGGAGACCTAGCCCTGTTAGGAGCTGAATATTACATTAATACATTTACATGTTAAAGGAATACAAAACCTTGTTAGGGGTATACACTAAGCACACTGCTATTACAATAAGAAATTTGTCTATGTTATACTGCTTTATAAAAAATGAACTTATACAAGCACCTGCTATGCTTTAGTAGTTCCAGTTGTATCTTGCATCACCTTCTGTTATATTGTCACAATATGCATCCATCCATTTGGTCATTCCACTTTTGTTCTTGCTTCGCTTCTCGAAATCTCTCCATAAATATACTTTATCTCATACTCATTCGGATCCCAAATACATCACAAAACATGATCAACACTTATACAAGACTCAAATATAAATTTTGAGATCATACATTACCAAATTTAGGGTAATAATCAATCCAAATCTAACTTAGCATGTTTGGATCCGACGTTACACTCCCTCAATCATCGCGACTATTCATCTGCTTTGTCTCACTACTACACTGTCTTCGCATGACTTCAATCATCTGTAACTTTCATCTCTGAACTCCAAAATGTAAGAGACCTTAACATAAGGTCTATCATATCCAAAAATACCTTCCTCTAAGATTTAATGACATATTTTATCATATATAGTGCTTGCGGCTCAAAAGTGTACTCCTGTACTCAGTAAATTTCTTCCTGGACTTAGTCATTTTACAAAACCTTAGCACCAAAACTGTGTTCCACTCCAAGCGACCATACATAAATATAGTGTTTTCATAAATGACAACCCTTATACACTCCTGAATGAGCCACTTTCCAACACTATTAATAATTCACTCATCTCTATCACTTCTAACATGTGAAGCAAACGTTATTATATTTATGACCTTAGTATCTAATTCTAGAGTCTTATTAGGAATAACATAACATATTTCTTCTTTAATTGGAAAAAATAAGAATTGATTATCTTCTTCATAATCAGATTCATCATTAGAAATACTAGCATCTTCTCTAGCATATTAGGCTTTCCTATTGAACTTTCCTTACTCTTTTGTTTTATAATTATGTCAGGACATCTAGAAGCATAATGACCTATCTTTTCACAACTGAAACATTTAAACAATAACTTACCTTTCTATTTTCCAACTCCTTTCTTCATTATTTTTACAAAACATTTCTTGACCTCATAAATATCTTCTTCTAAATCTTCATCATTTTCTAATTTGGGAGCCTTAAATGCAATTTCTATCCTTATGTTAGTAGTACCAAATTCTCTCATTTCAAAAGCAAGAAATGATCCATACATTTTTTCTCTAGTATACTAATTCAAATTCTAAGATTCTTCTATTGCAGAGACCTTAGATCTATAGTGAGTGTTCTAAGTACCTTTTGTACAACATCATTTTTTTCTGAATTATTTCCAAGGCTTCTTATCTCATTCACCACATCATTAGTCTTTTGAAAGTAGGTAGTTGTATTGTCATCTTCCTCCATCTGCATACCTTCACACGTAGTTTTATCATTTTGCAACTTAGCTTGTTTGACCATGTAATTTACTTCATAACAAATTCTTAACTTCTCCCAAAAATCATGAATATTTTCTAATGATATAACTTTAGTTAACTCAACTTTTGATAAAACACTAAAATTTGCATAACTGGCCCTTTCATTTTTTTCATATGCCTCAATTTAATTTGACGTATTTATTCTGTTAGCTAATTTCACATATTTGTTTAAATAGCCTTTTTAAGTTTAACAATTGAGAGAAACCAAGTATTCTTACACCTGCACTTTCCAGTAAGCATAGTCAGATCCATCAAATTTAGGTAAGGGAAATTTGAGCGCCATCAGGATCTCCTTAAGCAGTTAATCTCTTCTCCAAGGAACCAAAGCTCTAATATCGACAATTGAATGTGCAAGACAACTGAGAAGGGGGGGGATGAATCAGTTGTCCACAAATTATAACCTTAAATTTTTTTAATCAGTTCCACCAAACTTACTTTAAACATTTAACCAATGAAAGATATGAACATGAAAAGCTCATAAACCATAAAATCAAGAAACACTTTACTTATGTGGAAAACCGTTTAAAGGGAAAAACCACAGAGAAGATTATTCTCAAATATATGAACACTGGTTAAGGTGAATTACAAGAAAGGTTCACTACTAGAGGCTCACTTCCTAAAGAAGGCTCATTGCCTAGATGGAGAAGGATAAGAGAGAATATATCCACCATTGATCTATAACCATAACACAACTAAAATATTTTTAGTCACCCTTAGATCGCTTCATCCAGTAGATAACACATTTAAGTCCACACTAGTCTACACCACACTTTAACTTATCCAATCAGAGACACAGATCCTTTTTCATACATCCTCATCGCATAAGCACATACCCACACAATGTTCACACAAGTATATACATATACCACAAACACACTCAACCATAAATGATTCATCATGTATTTATATCAACTTTGTATTTATGAATTCTCCCACTTCCATCCGGGAAAAGGACCACATAATATTTGAGTTAGGTCAACACAAAATATTCCTATAGTGGGGAGGAATGAGAAGTGGACCACCACATTCCATAACTGAGACCAAAATTATAATCGTGCACATTGCATATCTTTTTGCATTCATCGAGACAAGTAATTGAATTGTAAACACCTGAGGTCAGTGAAATCTAGAGTAGAAACACCAAGAACTTCACAACCATGTCCCTGAGGACCAAAATCTCATGCCAACTAGAATGAATGAAGCTACTAATATTATTAAACTATGTCAAGAAGAATGCCATCAAAAACTATTATACAGAGAAATGTGAAGCACACATTTCACAAATAGAATTTTATGAGAAAACATCATACTCAGACAAATATCAAGTTCACTGTACTGCATTTTGAACCATAGAATCTTGAATTCAACAAATCCAAAATATACCAAAAAACATAGAAAAGTTTCATCGTCAGATCTATAACAAAAATAATATGTGGAGAAAAGTCCACATCACCACTACACCGAAAACATGTTGACATTAATACAACAATGTGTTGACATCAATGAAAACCATCTCACAACAATCATACTGAATCATTACTTGTCCAACTCACTCATTCTACTCAATATTGAAACTATTCTTTATGTTACCAATTTTTCACCCACAACTCAAATTGTTAGATCTGACCCAGCTTATATTCATTTTCAAGTGAAAATATATTAATTCATTTTTGTTTTTCTTTGCTTAAGCAAAAGAACAAAGGAAAGAAAAACCTCCAGTATAGCCTGGGACTTTAGAAAGTCCTATTCTTAAAATTACATATCTTGTTGTTACATATCAGTCAATAACAAGTCAGGCTATGGCTCCTCATATACAAATAAAATATTCTTTGCATTCCTCCATTCAACCCTTACAAGATATATCAAGTATCCAATACACGGTTTCACAATTACAGATATACAACATGTTACATAGATTACATGAGTGGATTTAGCACTTGTCAGCCACTTATTATGATTCCCCTTTCCTTTAATCATGTTGTTTCTTGCTTCCTTATATGAATTTGTGCATCCATTCTCCCAATTTCTATTCAGAGCCTTCAAAATACTTGTATAAAACTATGCACCATTCTAGTTGCATTAATCCAATAGTTAGCTTACCTTGTATCCCGCATCACCATGGTTAGTATCTTCCACCCAATGAAGAACATAAATGTACATACATAAGAAACCAACTCACCATAGTTAAATCAATAAAGGCATTGACAAATATCCTTATAGTCCTTGCCAACAATAATAGAAAATTGTTGACCTAAAGCCATTAGAGGAAGATGAGAAAAGAAAAACATAGCTAGCCACATTCTTTCAAACACACACACACACAAAAAAAAAATTAAAAAATTAAAAAATTAAAAATTAAAAACATGTGTATATAGAAGCATGTATTCCAAATGTTATCTGGCTATCTTCATGGATCTCAAGTGTCTTCAAAATAAATAGAAACATATCAAATATCTTACCAACAATAGATCTATCATAATCACCAAAGCAATAACCAATGCTACAAAACATATAAAAGGTGTAATTGACTTGTTTATCAGGTGAGATTCAATAAACATGACACCCACATTTTTCATCAAAGGATAGAAGCCAATAATGTTTAAGCCCATGAATCCTGCAAAAACATAACATACAAGGTACTCTACCTTACCCTGTAGATAAACCTTAATATCTTCATATGAACATATCATCAGAGGTTCATTTACCTCCCTTACTCCTGTGTTGAATATATTAACCATGACCATATTAATTATAATGAGATAGATCCAAGGGCCTATGATAACATATCGTAAGTTCAAATAAAACATTAATAAGAAACCCACTGATCATTCAGATATGTAGTAATGTTAATGTCATAATCATAATGATGAATAACCAAGCCATGCGATGTTGTGTGTGTGTGTGTAAAAAACTATTAATTTAAAAAATGAAATTTTCCTTGTTAATGGTCCAATAAGCAATGCCCATAGTTGTATAGATGCCAGTATCTATAAGTAATGGATATTTGATAATGCATTAACCCTCGATAAACTTATATCCATGCCTATTTCTATTTAATATCTCATTAGGAAACAAGATCCTAATTAATAACATATGGTGATAAAGAAAAAACAATCAATTATAAAGCATTTAAAAAATTATTATTTATCATGCAAAATAGATCTATTTTCACTTTTAAAAGTGAGGAGGGATATTTTTGTAGAGTTATGACAAGTGTTGTTGTCATAAGGATGGGGTTGCTAAAGATAGAGGGATTTATTGTTTTTCAAGAGCTCTTTATGAGATTTTTGAGGGATTTGGATGCATTAATGAGGGGATATTATGATGGTAGGGTGACCCTTGACTTTTGGGCCACCTTTTTTAGGCTTTTTGAGCTATTTGAGGGGTTAAAAAAGGGCCTTATTAACTACATCTGACCAAGAAGTTATTGCTTGAATTTAGGATGCAGATATCCTTGGAGGACAATAAGTATGAGTGGAGACTTAAGTTTTGGGAGAGTTCTTACCTCTTCACTTGTGCATATTGTAATTTTTTGATTTATTATAACACCATTTTTAGCAGTGATAAGCAGTTTTTGCCTTCCCATTTCTTTTGGTTTTTTGTACTCTGTGTTGATGTAGTTTCTTGTGATGTTTCTTTATCCTTAGAATTATATTTCATATTGGTACCTCTACATAGGGGCTACATACTTCTTTGCAAGTTGTGAGTTGTGTTGAATCAGTTTTAAATTATGAGGAAAGGGTCTTTCTCCTTTCAGGGGCTATTATTATTATTATTATTATTATTATTATTATTATCATTGTTACATATTATTGATGCAAATATTACAATTTAGTGGGTTGTTTAAGAGAGCTTGTATTACTAGTTTTATTGCATGTTAAGTTATTTGTGTGGGTCTCAAATACTCATTTGGTTCGTCACCTTAGATAGTAGGTTTCATTTTATATATCTTTCTTACTCTTTCCTCTGCAAAAAATGTCTTAGTTTAGGTATTTTTAAGGTGAGGTGCCTGTTATCTCTAAAAAATGCACCCTTTCTAAGTCTTTGAACTTAGATTTATAGAGAAACATGGAAACACTCTAGAGTTGTGGGTTACTCATAATTAGAGTGAATCTCCATATTCTAGGCCGACTCCTATATGATGCTTTACCTTAAAACTAATGAAACTAAAAACCTCTTGAAGGAAAAGGGGAAAGGAAAGCTTAATCTAGAAATGAAAGAAACTAAAACTTAAGGTGATGCACCAAAAATATAAAGATAATAATGTTGTTTAGCACAATGAAGCTTAAAATGACCTAATTGTGGGATACAACCTTGAAATGATAACTTATGTATAATAGTGCCTCATAAGATGGTGTGACAAAATAAGTTAGAAGGAATTTATTCATAGCTAAAAACTAAAGTCTTGACACAAATATTCACTTATCAAAGGTGTTATAATGAGACATAAATTAAAGGATTCTAGAAAAAGAACACAAAAAACCACATCAATCAATGATAAGCACACAAACAAAAAGGCTCAAAATATATCCAATATGCAGGCTATATTATACTCCAAAGGCAAAACAATCATATATCTTCAAAAGAGTTACATGAAACATGCAAAATGGTAAGGACTCGAAATAATTCACTAAACACCAGATGGATAAAATCCAAACTCCTAAATGAGATACAATAAAATATGCACAATGTAAAGGACTCAAAAAATAAGTCACTCAACAAAGGCTGCCTAGAATGTGAACTCCTCCAAAACTAGTAAAAATGAGGGACTATATCATCCTCAAGTTCCCCCCAGAATTCCCATAAAGAAAGGAGCTGAATTTTAAAAATGGGATCGAATCCAGAAAATAGCCCCAAAAAGAGGAACATGATCTTCCCAAAAGATCTCAGAGAAGTGGAAGAGTCCCCTTTATTTTATAACTTAGGATGACGACTCCAGAAATGCTTCGCCTTCACCTATATCTACTCCAAGTGTTTCTGAACTCGCCACCTTTCTTTTCCATGTAAATAAATCACATGCAATTGACACTTGAGATATCCTCATTATTTGGACCATTTACCTCAGTCATTCATTGCCTCCAGACTCATGGCGGTACTTGCCTTTCCCTTAGAAAAGTCCCAAAAAAACCACTTGGACATGTGGCAACCAGTTGCTATCTCTCAACCCAAACATCTATCCCATATAGAAGCTTACAACCTAGTGACAAGCCGTGAACCATACCATCTGAGACACGTATGCAAATGGGCCCAAGATCCAACCAATAAAATATCACCATACATAGCATGTCAGCAAGTGTCCCCACACCTATTCATCCTATGATAAACCAGGAAACATGGCAATATCTCATGATCCCTATCCATCGAGTAACAACAAACATCGACTAAGATATAACTCATAAGCCGAGGCCTCAAGTTATTCAAAAAGTAGATCGACCATTGGGACCCACAACCCTATACATTGGATAAAATCATGCGTCAAGTAACTCAACCAATGGGATACAAGGCTTCAAGTTACTCAAAAGAAATACAACTACTGGGACCCACAAATCTGACATCAAATAAAATAGACTTTCGAACAACTAGGGGAAAGCTCCTTCAATGACAAAAAAGTTGTTTGGTGTGTGGCAGTAGCTAGCCCCAGATTTGTGGCCACGTCTCATGAATTCTCCAACCCTGGAAGAATATTCCATCTCACCTCGTGAGCTTACGACCACTGTTCATCTCCTGAGCTAGGCACATGACAACATCTCATGAACTCTCCGGTATTTTTTTCTTTCTTCTTTAACCATCATGACATGGCGACTAACTGCCACTCATCAATTCTCTGAATACATTACTAACTTCCCTAAACTCTCATTATCCTGCAACAACTCTCCATGTGGCACCCTATCACTAACTCTCCAGCCTAAGAAGAATATTCCCCTTCATCCTACGAGCCAACGATGAGTAACCACAAACTGTTAGTTCCCAACTCTCCAATATTTTATGCTACTTATACTCACAGTCGTGAGCTAGAGACAATCGTTACTTCAAAATTTTGGGCAGGGGGCAATCTCTTGCTAGCTCTCCAACTGAAAACTTGACCACCTTAAACACCTGAGAGCTAGCAACAACCATCGATCTAACCTTTATCACCGTCACATCTGAACCTCCATGTGACATTTTCTTACTAACTCTCCAGCCTAAGAAGAATATTCTTTTTCACCCCGCGAGCCTATGACAAGGAATACTTTTAGACACTTGACAACCTATCGCTAACTTGTGACCAACATTTCTTAACTTCTCATGACTTTGTGACCTCGCGACAACCACTACTTGCGAGTTCTCCACTGTTATCTTTGACTGTCTTTAACCGCCTCGACCTAGCGACAACCGCCACTCATGAGCTTGCCAACATATTATACTATCTTACTTAACCACTGCGACCTTGCAACAACTAACAAAAATTGCTTGTCGCCATCTCATGACACTTATTGATGACCGCCACTATGTCTCACAACCTCGCGATTAACCACTTGATGTCACTGCCATGGGCCCTGCTTTGATTGCCACATTATTGGCCACCCTATTGCTAACTCTCCACTTTGTGCCATGTTTCATGCACTGATTCACTTCCAATCTTCCTTGTCGATGCCACACCTTAGGCCCACAAAATATTCCAAGTCAACAACCAGCTATCCAACAAACACACGAGAGACCCTACCAAAAGGCACTTGCCTTTTTGGCACTTCTAATGTGTGTGCTAATGTATAAAAATAGCAGGTTACCCCCAAACATGGCCAATGTGGCATAAAACAAATCGAGAATCCCTTTCCCTAATCGCATGTTGCCAAACTGCCATAACCTGTGCACTTTCACTGGCATGCTGGGCTAAAACCCTCTCGGGAGCCACATTGACGTCCTCATGCGGTGAAGAGGCAACAATAATCATTGTTTTCAAAAAATCATGATGCTTCTATCAAATTGAGCCATGAGTGAAAATCTTGGTAACATTCTTGGTGATATTTGCTGGACGCCTTCTTGCAAGACATTTGGACCAATAGCATAGGCATTCCATTGGGCACAGAGTCACATAGAAAACCTAATTGAAACCTGAAAACTTATAAGTAGAAGCTAAACAATTCTCTTTGACTGATTGACAATCCTACCAACAACCTTATACATAATTTAGAGCTCAGATTTTGGATCTAAAAATAAGAGCACATAACTGAAAAACATGAAAAAAGAAACCTAAGCTACTTAACCTATGATGGAAAACACTTGATAAAAATGGAAATGTAACTAAACTATAGTGCAACAACACTTTATTGAAACAAAAAACCTAACCTAAAAGGCACAGAGTATATCAAACCCAAAAGCAACGCTTGAGATGTATCTCATTAAATGGGATAGGTAGAATTTCTCCATCCATATTTGATAGATGGAATGCATTGTGCTCCTTGCATTATGTAATGATAAATGGGTCACTCCACATGTTGTCAAACTTAGTGTGTTTTCCTAGTGTGCTTTTCAATTCATCCTATCTAAGGAAAACATGACCTTCTCTGAAAATTCTAGGAGCTACTTTCCTGTCAAAGGTCCTCTTTACTTGAATATGGTGGTACTCCAATGTTTTCATGGATTTAACTCTTACTTATTCCAACTCCAAAAGCTGAGCATATCTAGCTGCCATACAATTATTCTCATCAAGCATCATTAGCTGATTAGCAAGATCCATTAATAGTAACTGTGTAGAAATAGATAGTCTAGCTTCTTTACCATACACCAAGACATAAGGTGATTTACCAATAGACCTTTTAGGAGTAATCCTATCTACCCATAAGACATATTTTAGCTTTGAGTGCCAATCTCTCTAGTTATCCTATAGGGTCCTTTTGATAATCTTGATCAAATTTTTATTAGTAGATTCTGTCAAACCATTACCTTGAGGATAATAGTTTGAGCATGTATTCAAGTAGATGTCATTCTTAATAGCCCAATTTGTTACTCTTAAACCAACAAATGCCAAAGCATTATTATAAATTATGGACTCAAACACCCCAAATCTAGTCACAATATCTTCATAAAAGTTAAGGATAGTTGATTCATTAGCTTATTTCAAGGCTACTACCTTATTCCACCTTGTAAAATAATTTGTGGCAGTAAGGACCCACTTGTGACTTGCACTAGAAGGTGGGTTATAGAACCAATGAAATCAATACCCCATTTCATGAAGGTTTGCTCAATTTGAATGGGCTGCAATAGTAAAGTTGGTAGGCTTTATTTTCCTGTAAACATAGCACATTTAACACACTTTCTAGCCCATGCATGTGCATCCTTAAACATGCTTGTCTAGTAATAGCCAACTCTCATGATTTTAAATGAAATTGTTCTTGGAGATAAATGACCCCTAGAAGGTCCATCATGAAACTCATAAAGAACCTTGTTAATCTGATCATTGTCAATACATCTTAGAAGTACTCCACAATGATATTTTATAAATAAAATATTATCAATCAAAAAATAGGGCGCAAATTGAAGTCTAAAATACCTTCTCTTAGCTCTGTCAAGGCTAGGTGGGAACTCACTTGTTTGCATAAAATGAACCATGTCTTTTAACCAACCTATTGGTTGATTATTTATAGCTGCATCATTGATAACCATGGATTTTTCTCTAATAATTTTTACTTCAACTTCTAGAACAAGTTCATTTTCTATTTGTTCACATAGACCTTTTCCCCTTACTAGCTTAGTGATCTTAATGTCAATGTCATATTCCATTAACCTATTGATCTAACCTGCTCTTTTTTCATTAAGATCCCTGCTTAATAATAACTCCTTCACATTGGGATGAGCCACCATTAGATGAATCTTATTCCTAGAAACCAAATGCCTAAACTTTTTAAACTTTTAACCACTACTAGTTTATGTTTTTCTACAAAACTGTACATCTGCTAAAAAATCCTCTAGACCTTTACTATAGAATGAAATGGGATGTTCAAAACCCTCATCATTATGTTGTACAAGAATTGTAGAAATTATATCCCAACCACCATATGCATAAAGAAAATAATCTTTCAATTTTTTTGGATTTACCATAATAGGAGTTGTTGCTAGAGCCTCCTTAAGTGCTTGAAAACTGCTCTTGCCTTCCTTGGTCCAACTGAAAAATAGTATTGTTTTTTAACATAGCAGTTAAAGGCCTTAAAAGAGCAACAATATCAGGCATAAATCTTATTACAAAGTTAATTCTACTGATGAAGCTTTGCAGCCCCTTTTTATGACTGAGTAAAGGCAGTTCCAAAATTGCCCTAACTCTTTCAACATCAATGGTTATTCTCTGTTTTGACACAATGTGTCCTAAAATTTTACCTTCATGCACTTCAAAAATTCTTTTTTGGGATTCAAGGATATACCAAACTCCCTAAATCTCTCAAAGACTCGTTTTAAATGCGATAAGTGTTGATCAATATTTTTTGAAAACAGTGTTATGTCATCAAGGTATATTAGGACCATTTTATACAGTAAGCCTTTGAAATCCATATCCATTGCCTTTTGAAAAGTGGCACTGGCATTGGATAAACTAAAAGGCATTATTTTATAGGCCATAGTGCCCCATTTAGTGGTAAAAGCAGTTTTGTGTCGATCTTCATCTTTTACTAGCACTTGGTTATAACCTGAATAACCATCAAGAAGAGAGAATCTCTCAGAACCAAAAACTACTTGTAGAATATTCTCCATAGAGGGAAGCGAGTAGTGATCTTTCAAAGAGGCTCTATTTAGGTCTCTAAAGTCTACATAAAGCCTAATTTCCCCATTTTCCTTCTTAACAGGGACAAGATTAGAGACCCAACTAGTATGTTTTATCTCATAAATGATGCCCCCTTCTATAAGCTTAGTCAAATTTTTAACCATAAGGGGTTCTAACCTAGGATTGAGAGGTCTTTCCTTATGTTTTACTGACTCTGCATTAGGCATTAATTCTATAGTATGTTGTGCAATTCTAGGATCAAAACCTTTCAAATCAGAATATTCCCATGCAAAAACATCATGAAATTATTGCAATAACTCTACAAAAGCTTGACTTTCTTACTGGGTACAGACTTTACCAACCTTAAGGAGTTTACCCTTAAATATCTCCAGCTCCTCATAGTGATCTTCTTTCACATGCATGTTGGTTTTATCTTTCTTTAGTTGGTCATTAGTGCCAAAGATAGACTCCATGATTACTAACCCCTTGGGAAATTTATTGGACTTTAATTGAATTATTTGATCACCATATTGTTGCTTAATCTTATCCTAGTTAGCAACAGATAACACATCCTCTTCCAACAAAAAGCTTAATATCTATTCATCATTATCAAACACCTGCCAAATAGTGTTATTATTAGGATCAAAAGGCCCAACAACTACCTTCACATGTTGTTGTACCCTTTCCTTGCTAATATCACTTGGAATGTAAAATTGTGCACCTACAACAACCAACCCATTTTCATGTTTATTGTTAGTCCTAGGTATGGAAATCAACAAAAACATAAAATTATTCTATCATATCCAATGCCTGATGCTTATATGACTTCAAAACATCATTCTTGGCAACATGTAAACCTCTCACCTGATTTACAATTTACTTACTGTCACCAAACACTTGTAGACAACTGATCTTTCTCTTCCTAGCCTATTCCAAACCCTGAATTATAAATTCATATTCAACAATATTATTAGTACATGCAAATGAAAAATGAAATGTTTAATAGTACTTGTCACCTTGTGGGGATACAAGCATTACACCTCCACCAACTCTATTTTTACTTCTTGACCCATAAAATTACATTTGCCATACTTCATTCTACTATTCTACACCCTAATATACAACTTTTATAAGATTAGGCATCACCGAGTCTGGCTCATGAATCATGTACATGCATATACCAGTCTATTCTATGGTAATATTTTGATCATTATGGGCATTATCTGTCGCCCACTCATCCAATAAGATATATAGGATATCATCAGTTTGTTGACTCTTGAATAATCATGTTTTCATCATGCTCCAATGCTACCAAATTTTCATTAATCACACTGGTAGCATAGGGATCTATATAATCTTTAGCAAGTAATTCTAACTTAATTGTCACCTTTGTTCCATATCTAGTCCTAAATAACATATGAGACCAGTCATAAGAAAAATATCCTCCTATCTTTGTTGTAAAATCTCTCGGCAGACATAAGGAAAATTAGGGAGGAAGGTATATAACATAGATGTCCTGAGAAATAGAGAAATCAGAAGGGTCAGACTTGTATCCTTTATTAGAATCATTGTCTTGATAGTTGACCCATCAAGTTGTACAACTCCTTTTTCTAAAGGATGATATTTCAATACTATATGATCTACAATTTTCTTGGCCATGACTAAAATTGTGGCCCCACTATCTACCATAGAGTTATGTACCACTTTATCCCCTATGATCAAAGAAACATAGAACGAAGGTGGATTAACATCTTTTTCGGATGACTTGTTGCTTCTCTCATGATTATTTGTTAAAACAACTCTATCAGGACTATCAGTAGCATTACCAAGATTTTCTTTTTTAAACAAGGCTGACTGTAAAATGAAAGCTTCACTTGGAATGACTAATGAATCCCACATAATAATTGAAACATTCATTTTCTTCATGTTTTCAACTATATTAAATAGAACAATAGCATGTATCTTTTACTGGATCCTAGGAACAACAGGTTTTGCTTGCTCCTTGACTGCTTCCTAAGAATTTCTCTATAAAATATGTGGCACTTGAGAGGAAGATGGTCCTACAACTGCAACTTATTTTCCTTTACTTTATACCACTTTTTGATTAGTCTCTAAGGCTCTTTTCTTTACTCTGGTATTTTCTACAACTGCATAATCATCTCTACTGACCACATAAAATTCCTCTCCCTACCCATTCATGAAAGTGACATCAACTAAAGGTGGGTCTTGTTGCTTCTTTGATCCATCATCAGGTACACATTGCGAAGTTGTAGCACTTTGAACCATAAATTCTTGGTTGATGACTTCACTAGAACATGTGGCCTGATTATGGGGTTGATTGCATGGATATCACCACTCATACTCAACTGCTCGGTTATTTTGGGTTGGTACAAGGTCTCTGACAGGATTAGAAACATTAAGAGGGGTTGGATTATAAGGATGGAAAGGCCTTTGGTTCAAATTATATCTTTCCCCTTAATAATTTCCTTGATATGGCTATCTACCACCTTGATTTTGTTGTTGTTGACTTGGAATCTAATTTTGTTGTTGGTAATATTGACTACCACCTTGATTCTAAAACTGGTAAGGTTGTCTATTTTAAAATTGTTGCTTTTTTAGGCCCATAAGATCATTACTAAAGGTCTACAATAAACTCTCTATTTTTTGTTGACTACTCTTAATCTCTTGCAACTCCTGAGAAGGACATGCACCAACCATTTCTTGACTAGCAACAATCGGTAAAGGAGAAAAGGGTGGTATTTGCAAATGCATGTTGGGATGAATGTATGGGAAAAAGGGCATAGGTGGCCTTGGGGATATTTTAACCACTTGGATAAGACTATTTTATTCTCTAAAAACAATGCTAAAGGCTTGAGGAAGTGAAGCACCCTCCTTAGACTGTATCATAATTGATATATCACTATTAAGGCTTTTAAAATAATACAAAAAATCATGGTCTATAGAAGGCCTTACCATGAATGGAATCCTATGTCATGTTCTTTGAAACTGTGTATTGTAATCATTCATTTGCTCTCGAGGAGCCCTCTTGATTGTAGTAAGCTGCTCCACTAATGACAAGTGATTAGACTTGTCTTTAAAGAATCTACTCAAGGCATCTCCCAGTTGATCCCATGTGGAAATTGATCCAAATGGAAGTGTTCTGAACCATTTCAAAGCTTTTCCTTTTAGTGAAGCTAAAAGAAGCCTAATGATTACATTTTGTGCCATTACATGATGAACATTGTAGAGAGAAGCAACATCTCTGATATGCTTAAAAGTTGTAGTATGACTTTCTCTAATAAAATCAGGCAGACTCTTCAAGGCTTCCAAGGGCATGTCATTATATTGGGCAAGAATAAGAGGACTACCTTGGTCAAAAGGTACAAATGCAAAATGCCTTGCCATTTTACTTTCTTAAACTAGTACAATAGGTGGTTTAGCCTCAAATAACTCTCTTCTACAAGTTGGAGATGCATGATGTCTGATAATCTCCTTCTTAGATGGTCTCCCTCTCCTTCTTGGCTCTCTTCCAAGAATTGATGAATGAACTCGATTTGATGGAGGATTCCTTACTGCTGGTATTCCTCTTTTTCTTGGTGGGGACAACTATAAATACTCAAAGGAACTTGAACTTCTTGTTTGAACCTTTCTCATAAAATCATAAGTAATGTTGGTTCCTAAAATCTCTTTTCAATAGAGTCACCAGATATGTAAATAATAACCTCTTATAGGTAAAAATATTGCTGATAGCATATCATAACCAACAAGAAAAATGAAGGCTTAACTTGTTCGGTAAGAACAGTCCCACCGGGCGTGCCAAAAAAATTATCTCTAAAAAATCCACCCTTGCTAAGTCTCTGAATTTAGCTTTCTGGAGAAACATGGAAACACTCCAGAGTCATGGGTTACTCAGAATTGGAGTGAATCTAAAGATTCTAGGCTGGCTCCTATATGATGCTTTACCTTAAAACTAATGAAATTGAAAACCTCTTGAAGGAAAAGGGGAAAGGAAAGCTTAATCTAGAAATGTAAGAAACTAAAACTTAAGGTGATGTACCAAAATTATACAGATAATAATGTTGTTTAAGAACAATGAATCTTAAAATCACCTCACTACAGGATACAACCTTGAAATGATAACTCATGTATAACAGTGCTTCATAAGATGGTCTGACAACAAAAATTAGAAGGAATTTCTTCACACCTAATAACTAAAGCCTTGACACAACTTATAACCTATACATAAATATTCACTTATCAAAGGTGCTATAATGAGACATAAATTAAAAGATTCAAGAAAAGAAATGCAGAAATTCACATCAATCATTGATAAGCACACAAGAAATAAGGCTCAAAATAGATCCAATATGCAGACTATTTATGCTACAAAGGCAAAATAATAATTTATCTTCAAAAGAGTTACAGGAAACATGCAAAATGCTAAGGACTCGAAATAAATTACTAAACACTAGCTGCATAAAATCTGAAATCCTAAAAGAGATACAATAAAACAGACACAATGTAAAGGACTCAAAAACTAAGTTACTCAACGAAGGCTTCCTACTCCAAAACTAGTACAAATGAGGGAATATATTGTCCTCAAGCTCCCCCTAGAATTCCCATAAAGAAAGGATCTGAATTTCAAAAATGGGGTCAAATCCAGAAAAATAGCCCCAAAAAGAGGAACATGATCTTCCCAAAAGATCTTAGAGAAGTGGAAGAGTCCTCTTTGTTTTAGAACTCAAGATGAAAACTCCAGAAATGCTTCACCTTCTCCTATATCTGCTCCAAGTGTTTCCAAACTCGCCACCTTTATTTTCCACATAAATAAATCACATGTGATTGACACCTGAGATGTCCTTGTTTTGACCATTTACCTCAATCATTTATTGGCTCCAAACTTGTGGAAGTATCTGCCTTTACCTCAGAAAAGTCAAGGAAAAACCACCTAGACACGTGGCACCTAGTCGCTAGCTCTCGGCTCAAACAACTGTCCCATATAAAATTTTGTGAACAAGTGACAAGCCGTGAACCGTACCATTGGAGACACATTTGCAAATGGGCCCAAGCACCAACCAATAAAACATCACCATATACAACATGTCAGCACTTGGTCCCACACCTCTTTAGCTTACAATGAACCAAGACACGTGGCAATATCTTGTGATCTCTATCAATGGAGTAACAATAACCGTCAAATAAGACATAATTTCTAAGTCAAGGCCTCAAGTTATTCAAAAAGTAGATCGACCACTAGGACCCACAAACCTATTCATCAGATAAAATCATGTAGCGAGTAACTCATTCAATGGGATACGAGCCTTCAAGTTACTCGAAAGCAATACAGCTGCTAGGACCCACAAATATGGCATCAAGTAAAATAGGCTATCAAACAACTAGGGGAAAGCTCCTTTGATGACAAAAAAATTGTTCGGCGAATGACAATAGCTAGCCCAAGACACATGGCAATGTCTCATGAATTCTCCAACCATGGAAGAATATTTTGTCTCATGTCATGAGCTTACAACCACTGTTCATCTCCTGACCTAGGCACGTGGTAGCATCTTGCAAACTCAAAAACATTTTGTGCTATCTTCTTTAACCGCCACGACCTAGCGAATAACACCACTCACCAATTCTCTAACTGCATCACTGAATTTCCTAAACTCTCGCGAGCCCATGAAAACTCTCCAAGTGGCACCTTATCGCTAACTCTCCAGCTTGAGAAGAATATTCCCTTTCATCCCAGGAGCCAATGACGAGTAACCACAAGCTGTTAGTCGCCAACTCTTCAATATTTCATGCTACTTTTACTCATAGTCACGAGCTGGAGACAACCGTTACTTCAACATTCTAGATAGGTGGGAGTCTCTTGCTAGCTCTCCAACTGAAAACCTGATCACCTTGAAGGTTCAAGAGCTAGTGACAACCATCGATCTAACCTTTATCACCATCACATCTGAACCTCCACGTGACATTTTCTCACTAACTCTCCAGCCTGAGAAGAATATTCTTTTTCATCCCACAAGACAGTGACAAGGAATACTTTCAAACACGTGGCAGCCTATTGCTAACTTGCGACCAACATTTCTTAGCTACTCATGACTTCACAACCTTTCAAAAACTACTAGTCGTGAGCTCTCCACTATTATCTATAGTTGTCTTTAACTTTCATGACCCAGTGACAACAACTACTCGTGAGCTCGCCAACATATTATACAATCTTGCTTGACCGCTGTGACCTCATGACAACTAACAACAACTTCTTGTCTCTAGCTCATGACACTTATTGTTGAATACCACTATCTCTCACAACCTCGTGACTAACCAATTGATGTCATTTCCATGGGGCCCTTTTTGATTTCCACGTTACTGGCCACCCTATCACTAACTTTCCATTTTGTGCCACGTGGCATGCACTGATTCAATGCAAATATTCCTTGTTGATGCCACATCACCTTAGGCCCACAAAATATTCCAAGTCAACTACCATCTATCCACCACACACATGTGAGACTCCTGCCAAAAGGTTCTTGCCTTTTTTGGCATTTCTAATGTGTGCGCCGATGTATAAAAATAACAAGTTACCCCCAAACATGACTATATATGGGATAAACCAAATTGACAATCCCTTTCCCTACTCGTACATTGCCAGACCACCATAACCTATGCACTCTCACTGACATGCTGGGCTTAAAACCTCCTAGGAGCCACATTTACGTCCACATGTTGTGAAGAGGCAACAATAACCTTTGTTTTGAAAAAAAGCATGATGCTTCTACCAAATTGAGCCTGAGTGAAAATTTGGGTAATAGTACCATTAAAAACTAACTTACTCTAAAGGTCCACTTCTATTCTAGGTTTACCCACAATCAAAATGTGTTCCCATCTATCAATAGGTTGCTGGGTTTTCATTCTCAGTGAGGGTGCACATCTTAATGATAATAGTTTTTGTTAGGCCCAAAGGGACACGAGGATTGATTTTCAATCCACTTTTGGGATTTCTTAACTATTTTTTGGTGTGGACAGTGGTAGATTTTTCCTTTGGAGACACTAAAGAAACACACTTGGCGATTATGAGAAATTATCTATAGGTTTTAAATAGATAAAGTGGTGGTATGTGGAAAAATAACTTTTTTTTTTCCAGTTTTTAGGGATTTCAATGATTTTCCAGTGATTTTTCAGCATGTCTTCTTTCCATAGAAACATTGCTTACCATCCTCCTTTCCATCAAAGTGATCCCCATGTATCATCCTATCAACCATATCAAAGAAGCTAAATTAATGCTTGCTTTCAAAATAACCCTATAACAACAAATAACCCCATTACTAAGGGTTACAAGCAAGTTTCATTTATTTACCGCCCACCCACCCTTGCACAAACTCCATGGCAACCCGTGTATGCTTATTAGCCACATCGAGAAAGAAATTTTATTCCAAGTCAGCTTGGTTATTCACATAATCATCTTTAGAATGTTGAAATAATAAGCATAGAAGATATAATGTCAGGCTATAAAGAACAGATGAGGTCATTGGAAAGAGAGCTAGAGTTTGAGTTTCAACAAGGGGAATGAACTTTCCATCCTTACCAATCTCAATTAAAAGTAGAGGCACAAAAAAGACAACATAAGGAGGATCTTGCAAGGGATTTGGGTAAAAAATAAGAATGAGTAAGAATATTACTAGCTCAAGCTCAAGAATTAGAGGCTCAATCAACTCCTTGTGTTCCTAGTTTCAAACTAGCATCTCTTGAATCAATGAATAAAACCCATGAAAGTAGAGGTTCCCAAATAAAAATTTCTATGCTTTAGGAAGGATGAGCCTCTATAATATCCAATTAGGTCTTCTAAACTTAAGATTTCAGGTTTTAAGAGTCTTCACAATTCAAAAGAGTCTTTACTAGAAGAAAATAAGTCGATCACCCTCAAGAAAAGTCTTTTCAATTGCAAAGTCAACCTGTTGAAAACCCAAAATATGATACACTTGTGCATGAGTTTTAGAAGGAAAAATAAGACATATTGGAAGTGATTGAGGAGCAGAACCAGTTGATACAACATGTTCTTGAACAAGGAGTTCTAATAGATATATTTGATGAACTTCCTGGTTTTGTTGAGCAAAGTGATGAAATGTTAGTTGATCTATTTGATGAACTTCCATTTTTTGTTGATGAGGTAGAAGAAAGAATTCTTGTATTAACACCATTAACTAGTTTGGGACTACAAGCATATTACATTCATTTTGATAGGGTGTAGGTTAATCCAGAAACAAATGAAGACACCTTCATTCAGAAGGATGAAAAAGATGATGTGGATAGTATTTATGAGGTGATTCATCAATTTGAGAAAAATATGAAACAAGACATTACTGTTAAAGGTATGAGTCTTGAGACCTATCATGAAGTTGACGTGAAACCTATCTTAAATTATATAACTAATTATGAGATGGATGAATATATGTTCTTAAGCATAGTAGAAGAGTTTTCCTCAAAGCTCGATGCCAAGCCATCACAATCTCATTCTACAAAGTGTGAAAAGCATATCCAAATGGTCAGAGAAGTCATAATTCCATTTTAATTACATGGAGAAAGTATTTCTAAGAAGCTTGGTGAAGATGAAGAAGAAACCCATCATTTTGGAACCATCGAAAAAAATCTCTAGGTTTTCTCTCTCAAGAGGTTTCCCTATTAGGCATCTATCTAAGGTGGAGGATAACAAGGAACCTTTAATCATACTGACGCCCAAATGTGAAGTTCCAGCTGGAGACAAAGTCAAAAGAGAGTGCATGTTCAACTAACCTATACACTCTCCTAAAATAATTTGCATGCACATCATAAAGAGGTAGGTGAATCAGTATGTGACTTTAAGGAGTTGCAATTTTTTATTAAATGTACATCCAAAATATATCTTTCTCTAGTTTCCCATGAATATGTCAAGCATTGCAAACCGAGGAAGACTGGAAGCTATCTTCATCAACTAGTTAATGGTTTTGTTTAGCATATATCACTACTGGTTAGTTTAGGATGGGGTATGTTTCAAGTTAAATAAGTGTTGTGCACATAGTTTAGTTGTATTTTTCATTTACTCTAAGTGTTGGGTGCGCAATTAGTTGGTAGTTAGTTTACTTTCCATGTGGCCGAAGTCATAAAGGGAAAACACTACTAAAATTCACCATACTGGTATAAAGAAAATATCTACGATATAAGATAGGAGTGTACTCTACTATCTCACATCATAAACATTTCCTTTATACAAATACCATGAGATACAAAAATGTTTTCGGTTAGCAATTTCCCAATTTTTTATTAGTTAAGATTTTTGTTGATACCTGATATAGTTCAATTTAGAAAACATATATCATTCATAATAATTAATACGTGTTTTTATCATGGATTCATTATTACAAACAATACAGATCCACTCAACGAGATAATACCAAGTATGTTTGGTTTCAGTTTCAGCGAAGAGAAGGTTCAATTTTTCAAGTTTTCAAGGCAATAATGACTCTATGCCCAATGAATTTGCATAAGTCAACTGATTTATATTCTTAGTAGGCAAGCATGTAGCAAAAATTACTAGAAATGTTAACATTTGTTTCACCCACAACTCAAATTGTTAGAGCTAATTCAACTTATATTCATTTTAAGGTGACAACGTATTAATTCATTTATGTTTTTCTTTGCTTAGGCCATTATATTTATTGAAGTTATGTGAAAGAGATAAATTTCAATTTGGTTATGCAACATGTTTCAATAAAGAAAAAGAAATCCAATTTTTCATTCAATGTGTTGAATTCAAAAGAGATACAAAAGAAAGAAGAAAAATTGCTCATTCATATTACAATGCTCTAAAATAAACTGAGTTGTGCAACCTTGCAAATGAAATTGCAAATTCTATTTCATTGAAGTCAAAAGATAAATCAAAAGACCCACACAAGCCGTGGGGATATCCAATCCAAAATCATGTAAGAAACATACTATCTATCTGCTAATAAAGAAAAGAGAACATAACGAAGAGAGGCATATCCATCATTTCCTGGAATGTTTTCGGGTTGATCTTCATGGCCACTTATTCCTCCTCACTTCTAGTCTCCAAATGGATTTGCAGAGGGTTGAAGAAAATTTGTTAGAGCAACATCAAAAGAGGTATTTAAGTTTATGATTTTATCTAACAAAGTTTGATGAAATGTGCAGACACATGTAAAGGTTTTATTGCTAATTGCTTTATCATTCATATTTCAGCGTGTGGGATTAAAAGAGCTCCCACAAGGGTAGAGCTGAGCATGTCATTGAATAACACAATCATGCTACAGGTGATAACTTATATCTACAAGCATATCTTTGCAAATGAAATCATATATACTAGAGAATAAAAGGAGGACAGTGAGATATTCACCAATCATAGTTAAGTGTATATCATGTTTAGAAATGACTGAGAGGACAATGAATACATTAGTGAGTAATAGTAATAATATAAAGTGCAACTCACATGCGAGAGAAAGAGGATATGGAGGTGTGAAAACATGATTTTAGAATATAAAATTGTCATAGAAAGAATAAAACATTTGAAAATACAACATATCAATGATAATAAACACAGATCCGTCCAATCACACTAAATGCATCATGAAAAGGTGACTATTATTTGACATAGAGCATGTGTAGTAATAAAACAATAATATGAAGGATCATGAGTAATGATGCATAGACCCTCCTTATCTTTAGAGGACCACATAGAATAGAGACTTCATTGTCTCATCAAAATATATGACTTTTTTGATAGTGGGCATAACATAGATACACAACTTACAATAGAAATCTTGAAGGAGAACATCTGTACGGATCAAAAAGATGCTTCCCAATGTAAAAATATGATCTAACCAGAATAAAACAACAATATATCTCCCCACTACATGACAGATCATGCAAGACAGTGCCAAAAAAGCCATGAAAAAAGTTCGTTAAGGTATTAGAAAGTAATGTCAAGGGCATCAATGGTATAAAAAATGATCACTGCTATCCAAAAATACATAAATGAATAAAATTTTAATGATTCTATTTGAACAATAAAAGAATGTCCAAATAAAGAGTGCTATGTGCAAGCATGGATGCTTAGTCATTCATATAAGAGATTTGAAGGGATGTATTGTTACAAAGCAAAGATGAAGTGTACGAGAAAACACAATGTTCAAGGTGTTGAAGACAATTATTCAATTGTGTATTGTCATTCATGTATACACAAATGTCTATACCTAAACCAAGCACATTCAGTGTATGCCAAGCTCTCTCGGGCATTGAAGAAGAAAAGTGATTTCCATTTCTAACTGATTTCACTTGGGAAATACAGTAATGATAGGGCATTGAAGGATTATAATGTTAACCGAGTTATGCATTTAGTGTCAGCCGACTAACAACAGTTTACACTTTATGTTTAATTGGTTATATGTAGCCGACATACTTAAGTTTTATTATTTACTTGGAAGGTTTTTCAAGCTGACTTGACAAGGCCTATCATATATATACAAGGTCAAGTTTGGATTGAATAGTGAGAATAAAAATAAATGGCAGAGTTTTGATATGAAGAGTGAAGGCGAAATAAGATGGGATTCTGATTAAGGACAAAACATCCAGACCAAGCTGCAATAGAATATTAAATCAATGAGGATCTAGTTTAAAGCCAGAGCAGAGATCTGAATCAACAAAGATAGTTACTTCTTCAAACAGATCAATCCATTGTTACTCTCTAACAATTGTAGCAGTGATCTAAATCTCTTTACAGAGTAGACTTAACAGTCTTTCATAAATCATCTCACAAGGTGACATTTCTACATTGAAGTGTTTTAAGACCTCTAAAAAGGCCACTCCTTATAGGGTGATTAAATCCTCTAACAGGGTCACACCTAACAGTGTGTTTTGTAACCTTTAACAAGGTTGGCTCCTAGCAGGGGTCACTTCAGAAGAGTGAAAAATAATAACTAGTTGCAATTTGTGGTTTTCCCAAATTGGGTTTCCACTTTAAATCTTGGTGTCATCTGTGTACATGTTATTTTCTTATGCTTTATGTTTCTTCACTTAATCACCAAAGGATAATCACATTTAATATCTTAAGATTGCTTTGTTAACCGAGTAACAACAAAATATCTTTATTAATCGAGTAACAGTGATAAGTTTGTTTAAGACATCTAAGGGACTTGGATTTGTTTTTTTGGTAACTGATTCAACCCTCCCCTCTTAGTTACTAAACTCATTTCCAACAATTGGTATAAGAGCATTTGGTGTTTTCAGGGAAGGTTTCAAGGCCTAAGCTAAAGATCAGAGATGTCTTATAGAAGGGAGATCCCCAAGCTTAACAAAGACAACTTTTCTGCATGGAAAGAGTTGATGAGGCTACATCTATCTACTATTGGAGATATTGGTTTGAAATTATTGGACCCCAAATATGTGGAACCATCGAGACCTATGTCTGTGGATCAAATGATGGATATGAAGAAATCATAACATAATGATGATTGATATAGCTTCTTGACTCAACTATTTGGAATTTGAAGAAGTAAAGGACTGCCCTACTACCTATGATATGTAGAAGAAAATACATGATATCCATGGAGGAGATGGAAATGTAAAAGATCCAAAGCATAAAGTCTCAGAGGTCAGTTTGATCATATGAAAATGAAAGAAGGAGAAGACATTACAAAATACAGTGAAAGAATCAAGAAAAGTGTCAGTGCCATCAGAGCTGCCGGTGGAATAATTGAGGACAAAACAACGGTTAGTAAGGTATTGAGAACTTACTTCCTATCTCTGCAATTAGAGTTTCAGCTATTCAAGAGATGAGGTGCAGTAATGATATAACTCTAGATACATTGGTTGGAAGTCTAACAATTTTTCAGTTGGATAATTTTGACAATTATTCTCCTAATCCTAGAAATTTTGAGTCTACATTCAAAGATAAATTAAACCTTGGTAAGATGGATAGAAACTCAAAAGGAAAATAGATTGACAGTGATAGTGATGATGATTCTGATGATGAAGATTTGGAAATCATTGAAGCATTACTTGCAAAGAGAGCTGCCAAAGGAAAAGGACAGTACAAAGGAAAAATATCATTGATTTTCTTTTTGTGTGATGAGGTTGGTCACATTATTGCTAAGTGTCCAAACAAAGAAGATAAAGGTGAGAGAAAGTTCAACCAGAAAGAAGGAAAGAAATATTTTAGGAGCTATAAAAGCTACAAGGATAAAGGTAAGAAATCTTGTTATATTGCAAAAGATTCTAATAGTGATGAAGATGAAGATGAAATGGTTTACATTGCTATTAAGGATCAGTCAGACAATGAAGATAATGAAAAGACAATACTTTTCTCTCATATTAGCAAGAATGACACTTGGATAATTGATAGTGGTTGTTGTCACCACATGACTGGTGATAAAACCAAATTTGAACATCTTTAGCACTATGATGGTGGGAGTGTCAGTTTTGGGAATGAGGAACCTTGCTATGTGAAAGGTAAAGGTTGTATTGCTCTAACTGAAGGAATCAAATGTGATAATGCTTATTGGGTTGAAGGACTAAGGTGTAATCTACTAAGTGTGGCACAACTGAATAAAATTGGTTTCAAGGTAGAATTTATGAATGGTAAGGCCAAGCTCCTGGATGGTAAGGGAAACCTAGTTGGAACTGGCAGACAAACAAAAGGTAATCTATTCTATCTTGATCTCACTGAAAGTTCATGTTTTATTGCACAAGTAGAAGAAAGCTGGTTATGACATAAAATATTGTGTCATGTGAATTTTGATAACCTGGTCAACATAAGCAAGAACAAAAGAGTAAGAGGTAATCCTATTCTGAAGAAATTTGAATTGGCAATATGCAAACAATGTCAAATTGGGAAGATGGGCAAAACTAGTTTCAAGAGAAAGAATTACAATACTGAAGAAGTCTTGGAGTTAGTGCATATTGATCTATGTGGACCAATTGGAACAACAATTTACATGAGAGAAGTATTTCATTCTATTTGTTGATGACCATTTCATAATGATGACTATTATGTTTCTCAAAGAAAAATCAGAAGCTTTTTAGAAGTTTAAGTGGTACCTTGCCGGAGTCGAGAAGGAAACATGAAAGAAACTTAAATGCCTGAGATCTGATAGAGGAGGTTAATTCATTTATGATGAGTTTAATGAATTCTGCAATGAAAGAGGAATCAAGAGACAAGTATCTACCCCAGGTACACCACAACAAAATGGGATAGCAGAAATAAGAAACAGAGCTATTATGGATTGTGCAAGAACCTTGATAATTGAAAAGAATGTTGCAACCAAATACTGGAAGGAAGCTATCAGCACTGCAATTCACACCTTGAACAAAGTTTGACTGAAGAAAGGTACTGAGAAGACACATTTTGAATTATGGTATGGCTATAAACCCAATGTTCGTTATTTCAAAGTATTTGGAAGTAAATGTTACATCTTGAAGGAAGCAAGAAATGGAAAACTTGATGTAAAAGGTGATGAAGGTATATTCCTAGGCTACTCTTGTAAAAGTAAAGCATATAAATGTTTGAATCTTGCTACTCATAAAGTCATAGAAAGTGCACATGTAAAGATTGATGAGTTTGCAGAGAGAAGTGAAGAACAGAGCAGTACAGAACCTGAGGACTACAAAAACTTTGTGTATTATGAACTTGATAAAATACCTAAGACACAGTCAATGGTGATTGGACAACAACCATGTCAACCACTGAATTCATCAGCACAAACCTTGTTGCAACCCGAGCTGCTAACTATTGAAACCGAGTCACAGACAGAGGGAACCAAGTCTCAAACTGAAGAAACTGAGTCACAGACAGAGGGAACCGAGTCTCAGACAGAGGAACCCGAGTCTCAGACAATGGATTTCGAGTATCAGTTGGAAGAGAAAAAAAAATGTTTGAGCATGGTGAACCAAGTGGAGCAAGCCTAGAATCAAAGAGGAAGGAACCTGTACTTGCCAAATATGTCAGAAAGCATCATGCACCTGAGAAAATATTTGGAGATCAGACAGAAGGTATAATGACAAGGAACAAAATTAAAAGTACATGTTTTCTTGGTGAAATTGAACCTAGATCCATTAAAGATGCATCTAATGATGAAAGTTGGATAGAATCCATGAATGAAGAAATTGAGCAGATAGAAAAGAACAAAACCTGGACTCTTGTACCTAGACCAAAAGACAAGAATGTGATTGGTACTAAGTGGGGTTTTAGAAACAAGATGAATGAAAAAGGTGAAGTTTCTAGAAACAAAGAAAGATTAGTGTGTAAAGGATATGCTCAAGAAGAGGGTATTGGTTATGGAGAAACTTTTTATCCTATTGCAAGACTTGAAGGAATCAGGACTCTTTTGGCATATGCAACACATAAAGGATTCAATGTATACAAAATGGATGTAAAATCTGCATTCTTGAATGGAATTATGGAAGAGGAAGTCTATATTGAGCAACCTGAAGGTTTTGTTGATCCTAACAAAAGGAATATGGTTTGAAAATTACAAAAATCCTTGTATGGACTGAAGAAAGCTCCTATAGCTTGGTATGAAAGATTGCATGGTTACCTATGATGACATGTAACTGATTGAATGTTTGATTATGTTAAGTTGAAGATGATACAATACATTAAATCAGTTAATGGTTTGTATTGTCATTGATGTCAACTTGATATCATTTGTACACTCATATACATCTTCAGAGAATCAATGGAATAGTGATTATGCTTTCAGCAATGCATAAAAGTCAAGTATTCACTAAGTGACAGACAACACCGACGGAGTGCACACCATCGGTAAAGGCAAAGAAAAAGTCACAGTGATACCTGACAAATAGAAGATAGAGTTTCCTGATGAGAAAAATCCAATGATGCCCAACGGATGGAGATTCCGAAGCTAACTGGAGTTACACCGACATAACTGGCAGTTGTCACCGATGACTAACTGCAGAATTGACCGACGGAATAGAGAGTTCAGAAAATGACAAAATATCTAGCTGGCAGAGCTTAAAGATAGACTTAACTGGTTGTTTTATTTGTTTCATTTGACCACAATTAAGTAATTAATTTAAAGAATATTTATACAGTTGGCAAGAAGATAACTACGAGATAAATTAGGAGTTAAAGCCGTAAACCAGATTGGTTGGATTATTTTTTACGCCAAGAATCAAGAATCAAGGAATATCATGTCTATATAAGAGACAAGCATAATTCATTTCCAAATCACAAGCAATCAAATACATGGAAGGGGAGTGAATAGAAAGAGGATGCTAAAGAGAAACTGATGAAGAATAACTTCATACAATATTGATCAATCAAGCTGAAGGAGAGCTAAGGAATTCTGCAGACACCGATGAACAGTGAAGCACAACATCACAGAGCAGAAAGTGTGGAGCACAAAGAATTGAATTGATACATTGATTAGAGAGGTATTGTACTTAAATAGATCTGAAAATCTGCAATTCAAGTGGCATTAGAAATAGGTCATAATGTTTCAGTTTAACCATTGAAGCATCAAGTCTCTTAATAGAGCAGGAATTAACCGTCTTCTATAATTGAGGTATATCTTAACAAATTGCCAAAAAGGTTAATTCATGAAAGTAGCATTGAAATTGCATAAAGCCTATTGACAGCCTAAGAAGGAGGTTGATTCAAGGATGGTAGCAAGATTTTCCTAAAGCCCATTGATAGTCTAAGAAGGAGGCTGATTCAAGGATGGTAGCAAAATAGATGCCAGATACTAAGTGACAACCTCTATGTATAAAATCCTCTAACAAGGTCGCACTTAATAGTGTGTTTGTAACCTTTAA
>MU224425.1:1843282-1891413 GCA_018584345.1 Thuja plicata
ATACACACTGTTAAGTGTGACCTTGTTAGAGGATTTAAAACCAACAGTTTTTCTTTTGACCTAGCACTCACTATGTTGTCAACAAGAAAACCTTTTGATACTCTTGAGTATCTCAATACAATAAGGACTATTACATCCCACTCAGTTAAGAGATTTTCTGAATCAATGGTTAAACTGATACAATAAATGATTTATTCAAAATACAACTTTGATTTGCAAATATTCAGATCTATTGTTAGTCCAATAATACCTCTATGATCAATATATACTTCAGTTCCTTTGTTTTCTTTCTTTATTCTGCTCGATGAATGCTCTGTCCTTTGTTTCTCAGTGTTTGCAGAATTCCTTGGCTCTATTCTTCAACCTGTATGATAAGATCTGCATGAAGAGTTCTATCTTCACACAAAATATACTCAGCATTCCTCTCTTTGATAATGAATTCCTTGTCTCTTTATATAGACATGATTAGCCACTCAATCTCCTTGTTTTTTTCGTAGATCTCTCCTTGATCTGTAAAACTTTCCATGATTTGCTTTATATCGTAAAGCTCTCCTTTAGTTTTATTCTGTAAATCTCTCCTTGATAACTGTGAATAAAATGCACTTTTAATCTCCTTCCTTGCTTTAGCTTAACTGATCGTTGATAATTAAACAATCAATCAGTCAATCCCTAAATTATAGCTCTGCCAGCTAAGAAATTTTGTCATTCTTTAACTCCAGTTATGCTTAGTCATCAACTTTAGTTATGCTCGGTCATTAACTCTTGTTATGCTCAGTCATTAACTCTTGCTCGGTAACACTTGCTCAGTACTGCTGTGCTCGATATACACTGTGAACTGCTCGGTGTTCACTATCACTCGATGTGTACAAACCTATTATGTATTATTGACCACATGAAATTTGTCTCTTCAGATATTCAAGGTTATGACAATATGTGTATGAATAATCAAACCATATCAAGTTGACATCAATGACAATACAATACATTAACTAATTTAATGTCTTGCATTCACTTTCGCAGCTCGGTGAACATCAACTTATCATCTTCAAACATTCAATCAATTATAGTTCATCAATCTCTCCCTTTGGCATTGATGGAAACACAATATGAAAGATGCAGTATAAAATATGCCATAACATACCAAACTTATTGTTCTATAACCAATTCAAATATTGAAATCTCGGTAAGCTCTTCTAGCTCAGATTTAATATGTTTAATCACTACAAAAAAAATGTTTACCATAAAAATCTCCATGTAGATTTGATTCTGCTATGTGCTCTCCCTTTCTTCATTCCCTTCAATGGATAGGTGTAGCAATTCTGTCTTCAAATTCTGTCTCTCATTTTCTTGTAGAATCTCTTCTCCCTTTTCTGGATAGATATACAGTGTTAACTCTCTCCAATTCTCCCCCTTTGATGGATGGTTATTTCATTGACAATAACCTTTAGATATTCTCTCCTTTTGTGTTGTAGAATATTTTATCCCCGATAGATATTTCATTGAACTTTCTCTCCCTTTGAAAACAATGACAAAAAAAATATACAGCTCTGTAGTAGCCAACAATATCTCTGGTGTGTGGTTCAGATAAGTACCTTCAGTGTACTGATATGTCATTGCAGTCCATATCTCATCTTGAATCAACATGATTAATCTTCTGATAATGTGTAGGCTGATACAACCTCCTAGTCAGCTTAGTGACCAGTAGACAAGGGACGAACCCCTAGTCTATTCCTCAGGTATTCAAATGTATCTTTTGGCAATGGTTTTGTGAATATGTCTCCTAGTTGTTCTTTGGATTGTACATATTTGAGTATTACATGTTTCTCTTGTACTTGTTCCCTCAAGTAATGATACTTAATAGATATGTGCTTTGTCTTAGCATGCATCACAGGGTTCTTTGAAATGTTTATAGCACTTGTATCATCACAATAGATAATTATTAGGTCAAGAATTTCCTCATTCATACCTTTCAGAAATTTCTTGATCCATGCAATGTTAGAGAAATTTGCAACAACAACTACATATTCTGCTTCTGAAGTTGGTTGAGATATGCATCCTTTCTTTTTACTTATCCATGTGACAAGTCTGTCACCCATAAAGAATGCTCCTCCTGTAGTGCTCTTTCTATCATCTATGTTTCCATCCCAATCAACATCAGTATAAACATGTAGCTCAAATTTGCCTTTTTTATTGTACCACAAACCATAGTCTTCAGTATTCTTTAGATATCTCAAAATTATTTTAACAACAATCATGTGTGATTCCTTAGGGTTAGCAGAGAATCTTGCAACTATACCAACTGCATGTGCTATATCAGGTCTAGTGTGTACAACATACATTAGTTTACTAATCATAGATCTGTATAAGGTCTAATTTACCTCAGTTGTCTTGTCTTCCTTTGTCAATTTGCATCAAGTTTCCATAGGTGTTCATAGTGTATACCGAGCACAACAATAACCAAGCAAGTGTTAATGAACGAGCATAACAAGAGTTAATGACCGAGCATAACTGGAGTTAAAGAATGAAAAAATTGCTTAGCTGCAGAGCTACAATTTAAGGATTTTTTAATCTAACAAAGTTTGTTCAAATATGCAGACACGGGTAAAGGTTTTATTTTTGATTTCTTCATCATTCATATTTCAACATGTAGGATTAAATGTGCTACCATGAGGGTAGATCCAAGCATGCCATCTAATGACACAATCATGCTACAAGATGATAACTTATAGCTACAAGCATATCTTTGCAAATGACATCATATCTGCTAGAGAATATGAGGATGGAAGTGACATATTCACCAATCATAGTTCAATATATTTCATGTTTATAAATGATTAAGAGGACATGGAATACATTAATGACCAATAGTAAAAATGTAAAGTGCAGCTCATATGCGAGAGGATATGGAGATGTTAAAACATGATGTTTGAATAGTAGACTGTCATAGAACAAATAAAGCATTTGAAAAGATGACATATAAGTGACAATCAACACAAATATGTCGAATCACACTGAATGCATCATGAAAAGGTGACTTATTTTTGACACAAGGCATGTGCAGTAACATAACAACAATATGAAGGATTATGAGTAATGATACATAGAAACCTCCTTATCTTGAAAGGACCACATAGAACAAAGCTTTCACTATCTCATCAAAAGATATGACTTTTATGACAATGGGCATAGCATAAATGCACAACTTACAATAGAAATATTGAAGGAGAATAATTGTAAGGATCAATATAGTGCTTCATAATGTAAAAATATGATATAATAAGAAGAAAATAATAATACATCTCCCTGCTACATGAGAGATCATGCAAGACAGTGCCAAAAAAACCATGAAAAAGACCATTAAGGTCTTAGAAAATAATGTCAAGGGCATCAATAGTATAAAACAAAGATCACTGTTGTGCAAAAATACATAAATGGATCAGATTCAAATGATGCTATTTGAACAATGACAAAATTTACAAATAGAGAGTGCTATGTGCAAGCATGAATGCCTAGTCATTCATATTAGAGATTAGAAGGGATGTGCTATTACAAAGAAGAGATGAAGTGTAGAGGAAAACACAATGGTCAAGGTGCTTTACTAGATTACTCCGTGGACCTAGATATAAGTGAAAAAAATCAAGCATGCAAACATCACTATAGAGAATATAGGGAGGTGCCTACAAAATCAATTTCAACGAAGGTAAATACTATTTATAAGGACGAATGATGTTTGAGGCATGTAATATCAATGAAAATTAATGTCAAGGAGAAACATATGTGATCTGAATAATAATAGGAACATCCTCATAAGATGACTATCTCAAGGACAATATATCAGCAAAGGATCATAACAATACTAATGTTGATCAAAAGAAGAATATTCTAAGGCATAATACATAGGTACATATAAGAAAGAACAATAGATAATTCAAAGGAAAACAAACATCTATAAGAGAACACCAGGTATTCACAAGAGAAGCACCTTTCAAGGAAAGTATTCATGTTGATCAAGTAAAGGTAGATATAAAGAGGATTGTTCTCAAGAGATTATTAGTTGTTCTAGAAAAAAACATTCATTGTTAGAAGGTGATGTTCAAAGATTCATTCATTCTCTCAAGAGATCATTTCATTGTTACAAGATGTATGTGGTTCTACCAAGAAGGAGATAGTGGTTGTTTTGAAGGTCTTTTGATTTTTCTTAATGGGTTTCATTCACTAGTATAGGAATGCATTCATAGTTCGAGGGACACCATGATTGTTCATTAAGGTCATTAGCTATTTCATAAGACTGTCTAGGTTTCCAACAATAAATAGAATATGATAGTCCATGAAGAAAAAACCTTGGGAAGAGTTTATAGATACATATCAACATGCATGGGGCAAAGCATATGTGTCAATAATAGGAATGAGAGCATAAAATAAAAATGTCATAGTTGTAGTATTGTATGAAGCTGATCATAATGCTCATGAGCAACAAAATAAAGAGATTAGTGTCTAAAAGAGAAGGTCATATTTACATAAGTGCAAAAATCTATAACATAGACATACCAAATATGCCCAGCCATCAATAAATAATAGGGAAAAATGCCAAGGGAGAATTCTTTTGTAATTTGAATCAGTATGTGATCTTTTCTCTAGCAATTTTATGACTATTCTAGAATTGTTTTGAAGCTTTTTTTCACTTCCTTTTCAATTCCTTTAAATAATTGTTCCCAAATATGAAAATTTAAGAGAGGGATACTGATATTGAGAGTTAAAGACCTTATAATGCATTAGGTGCAATGGATTTGTAAGTCAGAGTTTTGATCCTAATTTGAGGAGCATATAAGATAATCACTGGTTTAAGTTGGAGCATAATAGAGCAACATAATAAATGGGGTGATAGTTTCATTATACCAAGTTGGAGCTACACTTGATATTCAATATAATGAAGAGATATTGCATTAACAATGTTTGTATTATGATACAATGACCTTGCTTTTTTTCAAAGGTAAAAGTTAAGACAACGACCTTAATTAATCAACAAATATACAGTCTACAACTACAATGACAAGAATCAAGGTAAAATTGATGAAGATACCATAACTAGTGCTTGCATCGAAATAGATGCAAGGGTAAAGCCGATAGGAAAATTAAAAATGTATAATTATATATTCTATCATAGTAATTTATGATGCAAAATAGATATTTATTTTCATTTTTAAAAGTTGGGAGGGATATTATTGTAGAGTTATGAAAAGTGTTTTTGTCATAAGGATGGGGTTGCTAAACTCAGAGGGAATTATTGTTGTTTAGGATCTCTTTATGAGCTTTTTGAAGAATTTGGATGCATTGATGAGGGGCTATTATGATGGTATGGTGAGCCTTGACTTTTTGGCCACCCTTTTCAACCTTTTTGTTGTTTGAGGGGTTCAAATGATGCCTTAAATATTGCATCTGATAAAGAAGTTATTGCTTGCATTTATGATGTAGATATCCTTGGAGGAGGATAAGTATGAGTGGAGACTTAAGTTTTGGGGGAGTTCTTGCCTCTTCACTTGTGCATATTGTAATTGTTTGAGTTCTTTAGCAGAAGTGGAGGGTTTTGTAACCCATTTTTAGAGAGAAATAATATTGTAACACCATTTTTAGCAGTGATTAGCATTTTTTCCTTCCCATTTATTCTGGTTTTGTGTACTTAGTGTTGATGAACTTTCTTGTGATATTTCTTTGTCCTTAGAACTATATTTAATATTGGTACCTTTATGCATGAGTTACATACTTATTTTCAGGTTGTGAGTTGTGTTGAATAGTTTATAAATTTTGAGGAAAGGGTCTTTCTCCTTTTAGGGACTGTTATTATTAGCCTTCTTATATATTTTTGATGCAAAGATTATGATTTAGTGGGTTGGGTAAGAGAGCCTGTATTACTAGTTTTATTTTGCGTTAAGTTACTTGTGTGTGTCTCAAATACTTATTTGGTGCATCACCTTAGATAGTAGGTTTCATTTTATGTATCCTTCTTACCCCTTCTTCTACAAAAAAAGTCTTAGTTTAGGTAGTTTTACGGTGAGGTGTCATTAAGAACCAGCTTGCTTTGGAGGTCCATTTATTTTCCATGTTTACCCACAATATCGAAGTGTTCCCATGTATCAAAAGATTGTTGGGTTTTCATTCTCAACAAGGGTGCAAACCTTAATGATAATAGTTTTTGGAACGCCCGACAGGACAAGAAGACTGATTTTTATTCCACTTTTGTGATTTATTGGCTATTGTTTGGTGTGGAAAGTCGTAGATTTTTCCTTTGGAGGCACAAAAGAAACACACTCGATGAATTTGAGAAAGTATCTACTAGTTTCAAGCATATAAAGTGTTGGTATGTAGAAAAACAAGTTTGTTTTTTCTGAGTTCTAGCGGTTTCAATATTTTTTTCTAGCTTATATGAATGTTTCAACATGTCTTCTTTTCATAGAAACATTGCTTACCATCCTCCATTTGATGAAAGAAATCCCCATGTATCATCCTATCGGCCATATCAATTAAGCTATATTGATGGTTTCATTCAAAATAACCCCGTAGCAACAAATATCCCCATTACTGAGAGTTACCAACAAGTTCCATATATATATACCACCCACCCACCCCTGCAAAAACTCCATGGCAACTTGTGTATTCTCATCAACCACCCTAAGAAGTAAATTTTATTCCAATTCATCTTGTTTATTCATATAATCATCTTCATCATGTTGAAAGCATTAACATACAAGACATAATGTCAGGATTTCAAGAACATATGAGGTTAGTGGAAACAGAGCAAGAGCTTGGGTTGCAACAAGGGGAGTGAGCTTTCAAGGCTTACCAATATCAACAAAAAGTAGACACACAAAAAGGATAACATTATGAGGATCTTGTGAGGGAGTTGGATAAAAAATAAAAAGTAATAATATTACTTGCTCAAGATCAAGAGCTAGAGGCCCAATCAACTCCTTATGTTCCCAGTTTTAGAGAAACATCTCTTGAATCAATGAACCAACCTGTGAAAGTAGAGGTTTCCAAATACAAATTTCTAAGCTCCAGGAAGGATGATCCTCTACAATATCCAATTAGGTCTTCTAAATTTAAGATTCCAAGTTTCAAGAGTCTTCACAATTCACAAGAGTCTTAGAGGAAGAAAATCAGTCCATCACCCAAAAGATGATACACTTGTGCATGAGTTTCAAAATGAAAAATTAGACCTATTAGAAGTGATTGAGCAACAGAACTAGTTGAGACATCAGGAGCTCAAGAAAGTTGAAGTTGGTGAACATGGATTTTTAACAAATTTATTTTATGAACTTCTTTGTTTTGTTGAGCAGAGTGATGAAGTGTTGACTGATTTATTTGATGAAATTCTATTTTTTGTTGATGAGGTAGAAGAAATCATTCCCGTGTTAACACTATTAACTAGTTTGGGACTGCAAGAAGATGCATCCATTTTGATAGGGTGCAGGTTAATATGGAAACAAATGAAGACAAGTTCATTCAGAAAGATGACAAGGCTGATGTGGATGGTATTTATGAGGTGATTCATCAAGTTAAACAAAATATAAAACAAGATATTATTGTCAAAGGTATGAGTCTTGAGACCTGTTATGAAGTTGAAGTGGAACCTATTTTAAATGAGCTAACTAATTATGAGCTGGATGAAGATATGTTCTTAAGAATAGTAGAAGAGTTTTTTTCTCAAAACTCGATGCCAAGCCATCACAATCTCATTCTAAAAAGTGTGAGAAACATAACCAAATGGGTAGAGCAGTCATAATTCTATTTGAATTATGTCGAGAAAGTATTTTTGAGAAGCATGGTGAAGATGAAGAAACAACCCATAATTTTAGAACCATCAAAAGAGTCTCTAGGTTTTCTCTCTCAAGAGGTTGTCCTATCAAACATCTATCTAAGGTGGATGAAAACAAGGAACCTTTAATCATGCTAATGCCAAAATGTGAAGTTCCAGATGAAGATGAAGTCAAAAGAGACCACGTCCAACTAACCTATACACACTTTAGCAGTAGTGTGCATGCACATGAAAAAGAGGCAGGTGAACCAGTCTGTGAATTTCAGGAGTTGAAATTTTTATTGAATACATATCCAAAATGTCTCTTTCTCTAGCTACCCATGAACATGTAAAGCATTGCAAACTGAGTAAGAGTGGAAGTTATTTTCATCAACCAGTTAATGGTTTTTTATAGCATATATTACTACTAGTTAGTTTAGGATGGGGTAGGTTTCAAGTAAAATAAGTGTTGTTGCACATAGTTTAGTTTCAGTTTTCATTTCCTCTAAGTGATGGGTGCACACTTAGTTGGTTGTTAGTGTGATTTACATGTGGTAGAATTCATAAAGATAAAACACTGCTAAAATTCACCATACTGGTATGAAGAAAAGATCTATCATATAAGACAAGAGTGTACTCTACTATTTGACATCATAAATATTTCCTTCATACAAATACCATGATCTATAACAATGTTTTCAGTTAGTAGTTTCCCATTTTTTTTTAGTTAAGAATTTTGATGATACCTGATATGGTTTAGCTGAGAAAACATATATCATTCATAGTGATGAATACATATTGTAGCATGGATTCATTATTACCACTCAATGGGATTATACTAGGTATGTTTGGTTTCAGTTTCAACGGAGAGAATCTTCACTTTTCAAGTTTTCAAGGCAAGAATGACTCTGTGCCCAATGGATTTGAATAAGGCAGTTTTATATGCTTTGTAGGAAAGCATGTAGCTAAAATCGCCAAAAATGTTACCAATTTTTTCACCCATAGCTCAAATTGTTAGAGCTAATTCAAATTATATTCATTTTAAGGTGAAAAGGTATTAATTCATTTCTACTTTGGTTTTCTTAAGCCATGTTGTATTTATTTTAGCTATGTGAAAGAGAGAAATTTCAGTTTGTTTATGCAATGTGGTCCAGTAAAGAAAACTACATCCAATTTTCCATTAAGTGTGTTGCACTCAAAGGAGATACACAAGAGAGAAGAAAAATTATCATTCATATTACAATAATCTATAATACACTAAGTTGTGCAAGCTTGCAAACAAAATTACAAATGCTATTTCATTGAAGTCAAAAGAGAAATCAAAAGACCCACATAATCCATGGGGATTTCCAATCCAACACCATTCAAGAAATATACGAGAGAACATAATGAAGAGAGTCATATCCATCATTACCTAGAGTGTTTTTGGGTTGATCTTCAGGGCCACTTGTCCCTCCTTGCTCCTAGTCTCCAAATGGACCTGTAGAAGGTAAAAGAATATTTGTTAAAGCTCCAGATATGAATCTCAACATATACACAACAACATAAACATAATATAATTCCTATAGTACACTGGATTAATGCTAAAGTATCAAACATGAGCAAAAAGGCCTGAGAGTGCAACATTAAAGAGGTATTGAACTTCATGATTTTGTCTAACAAAGTTTGTTCAAATATACAGACATGGGTAAAGGTTTTATTCCTGATTGCTTTATCATTCATACTTCAACATGTAGGATTAAATGGGCTCCCAGGAGGGTAGAACCCAACATGTCATCAAATGACACAATCATACTACAGGTGATAACTTATAACTCAAGGCATATCTTTGCAAATAGTATTATATCTACTAGAGAATATGAGGAGGGAAGTGACATATTTGTTGATTTAATTGTAGCTATGGTCAGATTCCTTCAGGCCGACATAGATAAAATAAAGGTTGTGATAATATAATTATATTGGTAGTAGAATTATTGGGATATAATAATTATATTTATAATATAATAATTATATTGATAATATAATTATTATATTATTATTATGATAATATAATTATATTATAATTGGTATATTATAAACTATATTATATTATATTAATAATGTAATTATCAAATTAATGGGGCCACATGTGAAATATGGTGACCCTTGCTAAAAAGTCACCTCTCGCATATATAATGAGATGTGTTATCTCATTCAATAAGAATAACATAATAATGGAAAATAAAAATACTCCACCTTATGGAGAATGAGCAGTGCTCGGGGGAGACAATCATGAATTGTCTATGGTTGGGAGGGCAAGAGTGCCCATGGTTAAACAAGCACACCAGAAAATCAACATGGTATCATAGCAGGTTGTTTGCTGGGAATGATCAAATACACAATTAGACATAAATCAACAAACCGATTCATAGTTTGGATTTTTGAAGTTTAGATTTGTTGCAACTAATATCAAATATTATTAATAAAGTCTGGCTTGATTATTATTTTCTTTTCCAGTGCTCAAGAATATTAATTTGGGGCGATTATAATGTTGATTAAATATCATGGGATTTTATAAAGTGGATGGCTTCTAATATTATTGTTGGAGTTCTTCATTCTCATCATGGGTTTTCATACTTGTGGGGTTTCTTGCATCATGACAGATTTGGGAGTTGGGTACACGTCATTTGTCAATTTTTTTTGGATATCTTCCATGGTGGCATTTCAATAGAGGACACATTAATAAAAATTGTGTAGTGCATTAGATATTTATTGTTGTGTATCAAAGCCTCATGTTGGTTACGCCTACAAACAAATAGTGTACAATGATCCTCATCTTCTACTCACCCCATTGGACTTCAATTTTACAATAAAATGCTTGAGATATACTTGAAAACATCAACTTGTGCCGAGTGTGGAATCATTATTCTAAGTAGATCATCGATAGAGATGAATATATTGGGAGAGAATTAAGACTCTAATAGTAGACAAGAACGAATGCCTCAACTATAAGGGAGTCCTCATGACCAACGTGAAAATCACATGCTGGAAGAAAAAAACAATGATACAGAGGGTGGCCTATGGATTTGGGGATAGTATATAGTCCAAACAATTTGGAACCATAGGCAATGTGCTAGTATTGACCGACATAAGGGATGAGATGAAGAAGCAAATAAATAATTGGAATTCTACTTCAACAAAATCTTACAACTTGGATCTTACTTTTGAGGAACAATATCTGTGTAGATTTGAAACATCTCATTAGTGGAAGGTTTGGTGATGCTGGAGTTGGGGGGAAAAATGTATTTGTCGATGCTTCATATATGGAAAAAAAATTAATCAAACCTTTTTTTATATTGAAGAATCGAGAATATCTGATATTATATAAAGATCTATAGGTTATTAGATACATATAATATTTATATCGAGTGTGAGACCTATCTCATGGGAAAAATAACACACTTAATCTTTAACAATAATATTAATATGATATGGTGAGATGAAAGACAGATTGAGGTCATGGTTCCTATTCCTAAGCTATCCATACCTTCCTCTAAAGTTATGTCCCTTCCTGAGATACACTTTGTATTGGAAAGGTATCTTTGTTATTCTAAAGGAGATTATTCATCTCAATCGACCCTCCTTTCTACAAATTAAACTGCATTAATACTCTTCCCCATATGAAGCCCTTTCATAGTCTCTGAATAAAATTCTTAATGCATGATAACAATGTCTGAGAGTTACTCCCAAGTTTGATCTAGAATTAATTGTATTATCATTCATTGCCAATTATAATCATTAATGATAGGGAATTGGAAAAGCTATGTATTGATTTATCTTCTATTAACTTGACCACTACCGTAATCAAGTTCTCACTATTTCTAAAGTAGATGATTTACTTTCCACTACAATCTATAGATTATTCCTTTCAAGACAATGGTCTGTTGGTGAGAGTATAATCTTCAATTTCTATCTTGTTCAAGTCTTAAATTTGATCATGCGAAAGAGGATAAATAAGAAAGCTGCCTATATATAGATCAGATTGGATAGTCTGATTTATATCAGACTTGAATAATGAGGGTCAAGCATTGCGTAAGACCTTAATTCATACCAAAAGAATCCTGATATAAAGAATTGTACTAGAGAATTTTTATACAGATCTTGCATAAAAGGGTTAACTAGTAGTCAAGACCATCTATGTGAATGAGATCATAAGACTCAACTACAAGACCAACTCAATGGATACATACAATAAAAAGATAAGTATTTTATGCTTGTATCACTATATAATGTCCAAGAATTTTTTGTGTTACTAATTCATGCTATAACATTGGGATATTAAATCTTGCATGATTCCCTTTAGAATAACTTAGTTCTATGAATTATTTGTAATCTCTCTCTAAAATGATTTCAGGATGGGTCAAGAAGCATAAGAGATTGTATTCAAGGAATGAATAAATTGATAATTTATTCCATGAGATTGAGTTGGTGGCCAAAGATGTTTCTTCAAAGAGAAGGAATTCATATTCAGAGGGAGTTTGAGAAACCATTAGAGGCAAACTTGGACAAAGAGGTCATAAGGTTGATGCAAGAATTTAAACTTCAGAGGGAGAAACTAGATGATCTGCTTCAGTTGACTTCTGAGGATCATGGTCATATTGGTTCAGAGAGAGTAGATCATGTCGATATGATTTCTCTAGTGATCTTGAAATTATAGTAGTTAGAGGACTATGATTCATGTGATGGAGTTCCATTTGTGTAGGTTGGAAGGCCTTTATGTAGACACCTAGGTCATAATATTCCTGGATAGATGGATACTTGGTGAACTTGGGATTCACCAAGAGTGATGAAAAATACAACCTTGTATTTCATGACATGTCAAAGCATGTTGAGATCAAATATCAATATATTAGAGATATGGTGCAAATGAATGCTATTAAGTTGAGGTACACTAACATTGAAGAACAAGAGACTGATATTCTCACCAAGCCTCTTTCCAAAGTGAAGTTTGTGCATTTTCAAGACAAATCTTGGAGTTGTGGAGAGTGAAGCCCTTGCTGAAAGGGATTCTCAACATCAGTGATTTCTTGAGATGTACTTTAATGAACTATTCTCCGAGGGAGAAGTTTGAGGTGCAATCCCTTGTTAATGCATTCTTCTCTATGAGAGAAGTTTGAGGTGCAAGCCCTTGTATCATTTTTCTCTAAGACAAAGAAATTTGAGGTGCAAGCCCTTGTATCATTTTTCTCTAAGACAAAGAAATTTGAGGTGTCAGCCCTTGTAATGCATTCTTCTTTGTGAGAGAGAATTTTGAGGTGAAATCCCTTGTTCCACCATCTAGTGGGAGTAGCTATGGTGGATCCACTCTCTGGGTGTAGCCATGGTGGATGTAATGTGAGATAATCCATGACTTAGAGCTTGTGATTATTCAACCTCTGGGAGTAGGTATGGTGAACGCCATATGAAGACATCATGTTGAGTGATTCCATGATGGACACTTGTGCTTATTTATATTTCCATTCATGGGAGTAGCCATGATGGACCCACCCTATTAGAGTAACCAGGGTGGAGGTCATGTGAGTGAGTCCATGACTAAACACCTGTGTTGAGTCACCCTCTGGGAGTAGCTATGGTGACCGTCATTGTGATATGATGACATCACGTGAGTGATTTCATGATGAAAACTTGTGTTTATTTGCATTTCCATTCATGGGAGAAGCCTTGATGGAGCCACCCTCTGGGAGTAGCCACGGTGGATATTACTCTATAATTCAGATATCTAAGTACATCCTCCCTAGCTAAGAGGGAGTGTTGAAGATAGTGTCAGGAGGACAAATATGAGACATTTGGTCATCTCAAGTGATGCATCACATCACTTGAGACAATGATCAATTATGTATTATCATTAAAAACATTGTTGCTATTAACGTTGGGAGGACAACCAGACGTTATCGAGAAGGATTCCTCCCTAGCTAAGATGAAGTCTTAATTTTATTGGAGCTATGGTCGGATTCCTTCAGGTCGACATAGATAACATAAAGGTTGTGATAATATAATTATATTGGTAATATAATTATTAGGATATAATAATTCTATTAATAATATAATAATTATATTATAATTGTGATAATAGAATTATATTGTAATTGATATATTATAAACTATAGTATATTAATAATATAATTATCAAATTAATGGGGCCACATGTGAAGTATGGTGACCCTTGGTAAAACACCACCTCTCACATATATAATGAGATGCATGATCTCATTCAATAAGAATAACATAAAAATGGAAAATAAAAATAATCCGCCTTATGGAGAATGAGAAATGCTCAAGGGAGACAATCATGAATTGTCTATGGCTGGGAGGTTAAGAGTGCTAGTGGTTAAACGAGCACACTAGAAAATCAACAATATTCACTGATCATAGTTTAATGTATTTCATGTTTACAAATGATTAAGAGGACAAGGGATACTGTTAGAATATTTAAGCTTTGCTTGGATGTATTTATTTAATTTAGGATAAACCAAGATATCCTACATGTATTTTGTCCTCTAGTACAAGTAGGAGGACATGCCATTTATCCTTTATTAAGGAAAATAGTTTATCCTCCTTAAGAGGACGTTGCCACTTTGCACACACCTATTATGAATGGTGGTATCCATATATTTGTGAGTTACTTTGTAACTCCTCTCCTCATCTCTATTTAAGAGATGCTTCCCTCTCTCATTTTAACATTATGATGTTATTATAAATCTCTCTCTCTCTCTCTCTCTCAAAATTCACAAAGGGTTTTTCTTTGCTTTTCCCCTTTCAAAAATTCTTGTCTCCTTGTCTTGGCTATTTTGGTGATTGCTCTAAGTTTATGCATTTCTCATGGTAACAATCTTCACTACAATTAGCTCTCTTGGATTCTTGTTCATTTCTTTGCTCTTGATTTTTTTCTTTTCATGGTATCAAAGCATAGGTTACGAATCCTTGTTTGAGTGAAAGTTGTTGAAGGTTACCATTTTGTGGAGTACACCTTATTTTGGAGACATTCTAGAAGGGAGAGAAGATTGGAGTCATTTCTTAACTCATTTGTGTTTTCAGGTTTTTTGATTTAAATCTTTGTGTACTAACCCTCTTTGGAAGGCTTGCCGCTAGAGAGTTTATTGTATTTTTCAATTTTTTTTTAAAATCAACCTCAGTTGTGTAAATGCAAGGTTATAGTTTTTTTTGTTATATCTCACAGTTTTTTTTATTGCAGGTTTAATAATAATATGTATTTAATAGTTTCATTTGTAGGTTTCTCATACATGTCTGTGTTCTAGCTGTGTTTGATTTGAAGGATCAGACTTTGTTTAATCTCTCTGTTCTTTGTTACTGAAAGTTTGCATCTTTTGTGTGCTTAGAATCTCTATTTTTTTTATAAATAATATCTCTATTATCTCTAGTTTTATTGCAGGTTACATCTTTCTGTGTTTACATGTCATGAGTTTAAAATAAGTATTTTACACCATTGTTAAATCTTTATTGCCGAACATATTATTTTTGGTCTGCTCTAACCGCTCCTTAGCCACCAACATTTCTTGCTTGCTGGCCTGTGAACTCCCTCAGTTTAGCCTGTGAACAGATTAGATGCTAAATGGAACATTTCCAGAATGCAACTATTTTATTTTCCCTAAGTTGATTCACCCCTTTTTCATGACTGCAAATAATTTTGTGGTGAAATCTTTGTGCATTGAACTGTTTTGAGCCCGTGCTACCTTGGCAATATTGTGTTCTATCCCCAACCATAACTCCATAATCCCAATGTGATGACATAAGTTTTTCCATTAGTATGCAAAGAGAAAATAGTTATTTGAATCGTCGGTTACACTACACCGAAAGACAAGTTTTAGTTAAGACCGAAAGTGCTAAGTATAATTTAGGACTCAAATAAATTCCAATTACTTTGTAAATCCTCTCCTCATCTCTATTTACACCTAATTGGAATTTCTTTGAGTCCTAAATTTTAAATCTATGAATGATTTTTTGTTAAGTTTGATTCCGTTAAAAGTCATTTAAATGGTTTAGGAGTCACTTTAACTGATATCCGTTTAATTCATATTATTTTAAAGAAATGTCTTCCTAGGCGATTTCAACAGTTTTTTACTAAGGCACATTCTCAACTTGCTATTCCTAGTTTAGCTACTCAATTAAATTATATCATTTTTAAAACTTGATTTCTTCAAGAGGAAGCAGAGTTGATTCAATTTGGTACTCTTAAATCTAATGAACATGCATTTATGTATAAAAATAAAAATTAGTGTAGATCAAATAATAATCATAATAATCATAATCATCATAGTTATTCCAATAACAAATTTAATTCTAGGCCCTGTCATAACAATAATAATAGTCATATTAACAATCATAATAGTAATCATCATAATTAAAATAATAGTTCTAATAAAAAACCCCATTGTACCTATTGTGGGAAAGATGATCATTTGACTAACAATTATTTTAAAAAGAAAAAGGATAAGAAGCCTATGCATCAAAATAATAAAAAAGTCTCATTATAAGAAGAATAATGGTAATCAATCCCGTCATTCATTTAGAGTTAGTTATAATGTTTCTAACCCTTTAGAGTAGATTATTGATAGTGGTGCATCTCAACATGTTACATCTCATAGATAAGTTTTTGATTCCTTGCATCTTGATACTTAAAACATACCAATTCAATTAGCTAATAATCATAGTTGCAAAGTTGAAGGTTTTGGTGATGTTACTCATCCTAACGGAAATTGCATGATGTTATTTATGTTCCTAAATTGAAATCCAATCTTCTTTCAGTTGCCCAATTATGTCAAGATTGTAAGGTCGAATTTCATAAGGACATGTGCTGTGTTATTGATCCTAAATCTAACAAAGTTGTTGTAAATGCCAAAATGGATTATGATAAATTATTTAAATTTTATGAGTTTTCCACTTCAAGGTACTCATTGCATGCTAATATTGAATTTAATGTATGGCATGAAAGGCTTGGCCATTTGAATTCTAATTATAGCCCTTTGATGCAAAAAACAAATATGGTTGATGGATTGCCTATATTGTTCCTTCCAAAATTATATGCACTGGTTGCATGAGTGGTAATATGCATAGGGAATCCTTTCCACATGGTAAATCTTGGAGGGCACATCATAAGTTTCACCTCATCCATAGTGACCTTTTGGGAACCATGGAGAATAACTTCATCCAAGGATCAAGGTATGCACTTACTTTTGTTGATGATTTTTCAAGAAGAACTTGGATCTATTTCTTGCATAGTAAAGATAAAGTTCTTGATATATTTGCTGAATTTCATATGTTTGTTGAAAGGCAATATGGTTTTAAGATTAAAATTATTAGAACTGACAATGGGAAGAAATATGTTAATAATGTTTTTCATTCATACTTTAAATCTTTTGGTATAAAACATGAGCTTACCATTCCTTATACACCACAACAAAATGGTGTGGCGGAAAGGAAGAATAGAACTATTGTTGAAATGGCTAGATGTTTTTTGCATTCTAAAAATATGGATTACAAGTTTTGGGTTGAAGCAATGGCTTGTGTTATATATCTCATTAATAGGACTCCTACTAAAGCTTTAAAAGATAAAACTCTTGAAGAAGCTTGGTTTAGTAGGAAGCCTAATTTGGCAAATTTAAGAATTTTTGGTTCAATTGCTTATGTTAATACACCTAAACAAAAGAGAAAAACAATAGATGCTAAATCTTCACCTTATATATTTATTGGGTATGATGAACACACTAAAGGATATAGAGTTTATAATCCTACTACTAACAAAGTTCAAGTTGCTAGAGATGTTTGTATTGCAGAAAATGGAGTACATCATTGTTCTAATGTGTAAGATGTTGGATTTAGTGGAAGTAGAGTTTTGGTTGTGGAGGACCAACCTCCTCTAAACCCTACTCCAAATACATCTATTTATATTCCTTCTAGTGATGGTAATGAATCTAATACTAACTCTACTCCTCATTCTTCTTCTTCTAGTGACGAGTCTATTACTTCTAATAGACAACCTATTTGGCTTAAAAATTTACTTTATGAAAGTGATGATTACATAGCTAGAATGGGTGGACTTAAACCTAGAAAAGTTCATTATGGCAATTATGCTTTGATCTCTTCTATTATGAGTACTAATGGTCTTAAATCTTTTGAACAAGCTAACATACAACCTCATTGGAAAAAGCTATGAAAGATGAATATGATACTTTGATTTATATTAACGTTTGGGATTCAGTTAATTTTCCTCATAGTAATAATTTGGTTTCATGCAAATGGTTACACAAAAAAAATTAAATGCCAATAATGAAATTAGTAATTTTAAAGCTAGACTAGTTGCTAGAGGTGTTTCTCAAAATGAAGGTTTAGATTATACTGAGACATTTTCTCTTGTTGCTAAAATGTCTACTATTAAACTTGTTCTTTCTTTAGCTTCTAAAATGAATTGGCCTATTCACCAAATGGATGTTAAAAGTACTTTTCTAAATGGTGACTTACATGAGGAAATTTATATGGATCAACCTCCTGGTTTTATTAAAGAAGGTAATGAACATTTTGTTTGTAAGTTAAATAAATCTATCTATGGATTAAAATAATCTCCTAGAAAATGGTATTCCAAAATCAATGCTTTCTCTATTCTATGGGTTTCATTTGATGTAAAAATTATCCTAATATATACATTAAACATAGTGAAGATGACATCAACATTCATAAGATATAGAAAAATGGCTCCTTCCACGTGCTCTCCTACGTGCTTGCAGACTCCCACGTGCTCTGCTCCCACTGCACGCTCTCTTGCATGCTCAGAGACTAATGCAACTCATGCGTTGACGAAGGCTGTTGCTGGGTCCTCCTCGCCTGCGCTAATTCCTTCCTCTATGGTGCTGCTTGCTTCTACCATCTTTCCTACATGTCCTTCTCTATTAGGGGAAGTGGTGGTGACGGTTCCATCTATGATTGCGACGAGGGCTTCTGCTGCGATCGACAATAAAAGAGTCCTACCCATTACTCCTTGCCCCGCGATCTCTTTGGATCTAGGGGAATCTTTTGCTAAGATTGTCTCCAAGACTACGATGGTGGAAATGGATCTAGAGTCTCTACTTTGGTTCTTGTGTGTGGATCGCTCTCGGTCAGGCTCTGTTTTGAAGCTCAAGGGGATTTGGAGAACAATACAAAGATTTTTAAAGCTCATGGGCTGATTTTCCGCTTTTGGGGTTTCTGGCCAAGTCTTCCCCTTTTGCATGATTGGATTACTCGTAAATGGGAACCTTTTCTTTCATGTACAGTTCACATCTTTCCTATGGAAAAGGGGTTTTTAATTGATAAGTTTGATCAGGCTGAGGATAGAATGAAGATTCTATGTGATAATCTTTTATGTTGGGAGGAAGAAAAAATTATGCTTATGATTAAACCCTAGCATCAAGACTTTAATACTTCTTCTGAAGTCTTCAATAAGGTCCCTATATGGGTTAGAATACCTAACCTCCCTCTTCACCTTTGGCATGAGTCCATCCTTGAGGAAGTGGGGGAGGCTTTGGGGGATTTTTTGATGTTGGATCATGATTCCTTCAATATATATCATTCCACTTTTTCTCATTTTGAGTAGATCTTGACATTTCAAAGGGTCTCCCAACTAAAATCAAAATAGAATCAACTTTAGGATCCTGGATCCAACATCTTGACTATGAGGGTATTCCCTTTTGATATCGCAAATGATTTAAGATTGGCCATGTTTCATCCCAATGTGGTTTGCAAATTAAGAAAAAGAAATCTTCTCCCTCCTGGTGGAAGGGGACTTCTTCACATCATTATTCTGTTCAGAAAAGTTCCTCTCAATTTGGTATGATGGACGATTCTATTATTCCCCCAACTGCCCCTTCTATGGTGGTTGCTGGTTATAACTTGGTTTTTGCTGGACCTAATTCTTCTCTTTCTCCAATGGCTGCTGCTGCTAGTGGGTCTGCTAGTGGGTCTGTTGCTGGTGTTGTTCTTGTTCATTTTCTATCGGCTATAGTTGCTGGCGGGTTTGGAGATGTTGGTTTCGCTGGTGTATTGGGCCCTAGTTCTGGCTCGGTAGCACCTTTGACAAATAGATCTATGGTTGGGGTTATTGATGACCCGATGCTGGATATTTTGCTGGAAGATTATGTTCTCCTACTGGGAGCTAGGTCTTCAGCCATGGATCCTTTTTGTTGGCAGGATGAGACTGCCAAGGTTGAAAATGGGTGGATTACTATTAAAGAAATTTTTTTTAAATGTTCTTCCTCTTCGTTTGACATGACCCTTCAGTCCCATAAGAAGGGGACGAAAGGATAGTTCTTGATTTTATCGCAGTTGATATCCAATGATTCATCTTTTGTTGCATTTTGGGAAAGTTTCTTTTGTGCTCTCGATGGTGAGTGTTCCTCTTAGGATTTGGCTATTCTTTTTTGTTTTGGGATCTATCACTGCTCTATCTTAAGGTCCTTCTATGTATAGGGTTTTGGGGCCCCTTCAAAACCTGATGGTACCTTAATAAAAAACATAGTGAAGATGACATTGTTATTATCATTTTATATGTAGATGATTTTGTTCTTACTTCAAGTTCAAATTATTTAATTTATGATATTAAGTTTAAACTTAATAAAAATTTTCAAATGACTGATTTAGGGATTTTACATTATTTCTTAGGAATGTAAATTTGGCAAACCCCTAAGGGTATTTTTCTATGATCTCAAAGTAAATATGCTCACTATCTTTTAGGAAAATTTAAGATGAATGATGTTGTTCATGTTTCCATTCCATGTGAATTAGGAACTAAGTTAATTCTTGATATGAAAACTCTCTTAGTTGATGCTACTTTGTATAGACAACTAGTTGGAGTTTAAATTATCTAACTCTTACTAGACTTGATATTGCTTATAATGTAGGTTTAGTTTCTAGATTTATGTCTAAACCTCAAAAAACTCATTCCAAAGCTGCAAAAAGAATTTTAAGGTATATTAAAGGCACTATTGATGTTGGTTTATTTTATGATACAAATTCTGATTTTACTTTAAAAGGATTTACTGATTCAGATCTACGAGGAGATCCCAATGATGGGAAATCTACTTGTGGATATTGTTTCTTTGTTGGTTTAGGTGCCATTTCTTGGAAAAGTAAAAAGGAACATTCTATTTCTCTATGTTTTACTGAAGCCAAATATAAAGGATGTACTAATGCCTCTAGAGAAGCCTTATGGATTAGAAGATTGCTTGAAGATTTGGGTCTACCTCAACAAGAGCCTACACCTTTTTATTGTGACAACCAAGTGCCATTGCCTTGGAAAAGAATCCTATTTTTCATGCAAGGACAAATCATATTTCTCTCCAACATCACTGAGAACAAGTTGAAAATAAGCAAGTGTCACTCATCTTCTGCAAGGAGTTTTTGATATTTTGACAAAACCTCTTTTTAAAGATAAGTTTCAATTTCATTGTAAAAATTTGGGGTTGATACCCATTGATGTAAAATGCGCAAGTAAAGCTTAAGGGGGGGGGGGGGGGGGGGGGGGANGGTTAGAATATTTAATCTTTCCTTGGTTGTATTTATTTTATTTAGGAAAAACCAAGGTATCCTACATGTATTTTGTCCTGTAGTACAAGTAGGAGGACATGTCATTTCTTTTTAATTGCTTTATTAAGGAAAATAGTTTATCTTCCTTAAGAGGATGTTGCCACTCTGCACACAACTATTATGAATGGTGGCATTCATAGATTTGTGAGTTACTTTGTAAATCCTCTCCTCATCTCTATTTTAAGAGATGCTCCTCTCTCTCATTTTAACATTATGATGTTATTTTAAATGAGCCTCTCTCTCTGGATTTGCCTCATTCATAATTCACAAGGGGTTTTTCTTTGCTTTTCCCCTTTCAAAAACTATTGTCTCCTTGTCTTGGCTCTTTTGGTGATTTCTCCAAGTTTATGCATTTCTCATGGTAATTATCTTCACTACAATTATCTCTCTTGGATTCTTGTTCATTTATTTGCTCTTGATTTTTTCCTTTCAGATACATTAATGAGGAATAGTAACAATGTAAAGTGTGACTCACATGCGAGAGCAAGAGGATATGGAGATGTGAAAAAATGATTTCAGAATAGAAGACTATCATAGAATAGATAAAGCATTTGAAAAGACAACATATTAGTGACAATCAACACAAATCCATCCAATCACACTGAATGCATCATGAAAAGGTGACTATTATTTGACACAGGGCATGTGTAGTAACAAAAAAACTATATGAAGGATCGCGAGTTATGATACATAGACACCTTATCTTCGAAGGACCACACATAACATAGCCTTCACTGTCTCATCAACATATATGACTTTTTTGATGGTGGCCATAGCATAGATGCCCAAATTACAATGGAAATATTGAAAGAGACCATCTATAAGGATTAGAACAGTGCTTCACAATGTAAAACTATGATCTAATCAGAAGAAAACAAGAATAAACCCCACTTCTACATAACAGATCGTGCAAGACAATTCCAACAAAGCCATGAGAAAAGTCCATTAAGGTGTGAGAAATTAATGTCAAGGGAATCAATGGTTTAAAAAAATGATCACTATTGTCCAAAAATACATAAATGGATAAGATTCAAATGATACTATTTGAACAATGATAGAATGTACAAACAAAAAGTTCTATGTGTAAGCATGAATTCCTAATTATTCATATTAGAGTTTTGAAGGGATGTGTTGTTACAAAGTAGAGATGAAGTGTATAGGAAAATACAATGGTCAAGATGCTTTACCATATTTCTCTGTGGACCTAGATACAAGTGAAAATAGTCAAGGATGCAAACATCACTATCGAGAATATGAGGAGGTTCCTACAAAATCAATTTCAATGAAGATAATTTCTATTTATAAGGAAAAATGATGTTTGAGGCATGTAAGATCAATGCAAAGTAATGTCAAGGAGAAATGTATGTGATCTAAACAATAATAGGAACATCATCATAAGATGAAAGTCTCAAGGACAATATAGAAACAAAGGATCATAATAGTGCTAATGTTGATCAAAAGAAGCATATTCCAAGGCATAATGCACATGTACATATAAGAAAGAACAAAAGATAAGTCAAAGGACACCAAGAATCTATCAGATAAAATCAGGTTTTTGCAAGGAGCAACAATTTTCAAGGAATGTATTCATGTTGATCAAGTAAAGGTAGAAAACAAGGGGACTGTTTTCAAGAGATTATTAGCTGTTCTAGAAAAGATCATTCATTGTTAGAAGGTGATGTTCAAATATTCATTCATTCTCTCAAGAGATCATTTCATTGTTACAAGATGTATGTGGTGCTACCAAGAAGGAGATAGTGACTATTTTGAAGGTTTTTTGATTGATCTTAATGAGTTTCATTCACTAGTATAGGCATGCATTCACAGTTTTAGGGACACCATGATTGTTCATTAAGGTCATTAATTGTTTCATAAGATAGGTTAGGTTTCCACCAATAAAGAGAATATGACAGTCAAAGAAGAAACAATCACGGGTAGGGTTTATAGATATAGATCAACATACATGGGACAAAGAATATGTGTCAATAATAGGAATGAGAGAATAAAAAAATATCATAGTAGTAGTATTGTATGAAGCTAATAAGAGTGATCACGAGAAACAAAACATAGAGTTTAATATCTAAAAGAGAAGACCATATTTACATAAGTGCACAAAGATATAACTGAGACATACCAAATATGCCTAGTCATCAATAAATTATAGGCAAAAATAACAAGGGAGAATACTTCCATATTTTGAATCAGTATATGATATTTCCTCCAACAGTTATATGGCTATTCTAGAAATGTTTTGAAGATTTTATCCACTATCTTTTCAAGACCTTTAAATAACAGTTCACAAACATGGCCATTCAAGAGAGGGATACTGATATTGAGAGTTAAAGATCTTGTATTGAATTAGGTACAATGGCTTAGTAAGTCATAGTTTTGATCCTAATCACGAGGAACATATAAGACAATCATTAGTTTAAGCTGGAGTATAGTGTAGCAACACAATAAATATATTCATAGTATCATTATACCAAGTTGGAGCTACAATCAATATTCAATATAGTGAATAGATATAGCATCAACAATGTTTGCATTTTGATATAATGACCTTGATTTTTTTCAATGGTAAAAGTTAAGATAATGACCTTAATTAATCAACAGATGGATAGTCTACAACTACAATGAAAATAATCAAGGTAAAATTGACGAAGATACCACAATAATGATGCTACTACATGAACATATTTGCTAAGAGGTACATAAGGATGCATCAAATTTTTAGGAAAATTTTATGATTTTCATTTAAATTCATAGGTATGCATTGATATATGTGATTTTTTTAATGTCAAAATCCTTAACATACAATGCAAGAGTCGACCCATAGGGTTTCCATAGTGTTTCTTAAGTAAAATTAGATAACTATTTATGGTTTCAAAGGTGCAAGGAATTACTGCTATATAGTAAATAAGGGGAGAAGAACATACACAAGTTTTTCTTTACAACCTTCCACTAGATAAGGAAAGCCTGAACAATAGCCTCCTTGTTTTCTTTTTTGTAGAAATGTTTAAAGATGCAGAGAATCAGATGTCGCGCTTATCTCTTTGGTTGCAGAGTAGGAAGAACATATTTTCCATTAAAAAAACCACGATTACATGGAGACCTCGAATATCTACAAAACAAAAAAATATAACAAAAATTTCCATATCAGAAGAAACGGTTGCAAAAGGACACATAATGGAAATCCAAAGAGGAAAGTAGGGCCACAACCTGCAGTAGAGTTTTATAAGAAAAAACAAGGGATGTGAGACCAAATAAGAAGAGAGTCAAAGCCCCAACATGAAGCTATGAGTGTGCAATGCATATAAAAGACAAACTCATTCTCATTTTTTTGATTTCATAAAGGCTTCCAGATACATTGAATAAGCAGTGAAATCAAGAAGGCTTGATTTTATTTGCATCAAAAAATACAAAATTCTTAACATAGATGGGGATAGAGAGTATATTATTTAATATATAATATAATATAAATATATATTATAGTATAATATATTATAATATTACATATTAATAATATTGTAATATATATTATAATATTATAACATAGTATTATATTATATATTATAATAATATAATATAATATATTATATATATTATATATAATATATATAATAATAAATATATATCTTAATATTCGACATCAGATTGGAATCTGATATCAGATTTTATAAGTACAAAATTTTAAACATTGTACAATGGCGCCAACATTTTTCCATTATCGCCATTGTCAGATTTCATATCCGATATCAAAACATATCTAATATCAGATATGCATGACGCAAATCACCAAATAAAATATTTGCCTCAAGATTGCTATGGGTTTTGGCTTGGGAATGCCAAACCCTGAAAGTCAACCTCAAAAATGTATTTTTGAAATCTCCCTACATTTCCAGACTTCGACCTTATAGTTGATGCCTTTTTTGTTATCCAAAATTGATGAAATGAAGATGATATCTTAAGAAAATTCTCATCTTTCCACCAATATAAATTCTGTCAAGTTTTGAGTTTAATAAATAATTATTATTTATTTTCTAATTGGATTACTTCTAAAGTCCTGATTGATAGGCTGATTGAAAAACGTCTATAACTTTCTAATGGTATAACGTTTTTAATATCCAAAACATGCGTCACATTCTATGCTTCACATACTATGAGGAATTTAAAAAAAAAAAAATATCAAGTTTTGACCGAGTTAAGGTGGTCAAACACGTGCATTTTTTAATTCCAAAAAAATTGTAGTAAAAAAATCATAATTAATTATTTATTTGGGAAAAAAATACACAAAAATATGTGTCACATCCAGACACGAGTCTTCTACTTATATCTAGAATCTTATAAAAAAATATTATCATTTGATTGTGGTTAGGGTGGTCAGACATACACATACTTCTTATCTTTTTCATGAAATTTACATACTACTGCATTGAAATTTCAATTTTTCACCAAACATTTTTTTTTTCAAAAGAAAGCTAGTAGCTTAGAAACTACATTCAATTTTCTACAGATTCTCTTCTTACATATTTTTGATATAAGGTTGATAACATGTTCAAATTTTTACGTCAAGTTTCCTAGCCCTATTTTTTTGAAATTTCATTGCCACTTAAGGCAATAGTTTGGCATACCATGATCCTGCACACACCTTGGTGTAAGCGGTTTTAAATCTCAAGAAACAAGCAAACATTTATACCCTAAAAAAGCTATATTTTTATTCTATGACCTTAGCTTTGTATTAAATTAATCAGTGAGAGGGAACATATCAGATTGTGCCTAGTTTATCTTTATTGTGTGCTTAATTTTGTTTTGTTTATGATTTTAAGCTCTGTGTCATTTTAGATGAATGTAGCTATCAGTTTTTTTTTTAATCTATGACAAGTTTATAATTTCATCATAGATGTGCAAGTTATTCAACAATATTTTTAATACTATTTCAAGTATCTGCAATGTATGTGATCTGGGGTTATACTATGCTATCTTATGAGAAAAAATATCTCAAAATAACTATTTTAGTGAGATAGTAGGAACATCTTCAGCGGGCCTTGATTAGTGCTTCTCACAAAGAGATTTGCATATTTTGCACTATGTCCATCTGATTTTTGCATTTTGTTCTCTTTTCAACAATGAGGAGTTTGTGGTGTTTTATGCCTAATCTTTTGGGGTTTCTTATTCTTTTTATTTTTGAAAGGGAGCTCAAAGGGTTCTAAAAACTTTGATAAATTTTCTTAGGTTAGTCATTTCCTAGTTTTACCTTCATTCCCCTTTCCCAAAAATACAACTATGAAGAGTCAACTTCTAAAATCTTAGAGGTTGTTTCACAGGGCGCAATCAATACCACTCTTGTGAAACTTTGAAACTGTCCTTATTTAGGGGTGAGCCTATTAGGGATCAACACTAACTTTAAATTGGAACACAAAATACTTTAATTTATCAACAACAACTTACTTCAATGAAACTATGAAACATAAATTAGTAATGACATAAGAATACCAAATTTACGTGGAAAACCCAAGGATGGGAAAAACTATAGTGAGAATCAAACTCAATTATATGAATAATTTGAATTACAATGATCAGGTTAACAACAAATGGTAGATTTTCACAATTAAGGCTTACTTCCCTAGGGAAAAACCACAAATGACTTGTACCTAAACTCATTGTCTTACAAGATACATAAAGCCGCCAATAGACTTACTGTCATCCAACAACCATAATAATATTAGAGTAGATACAATAAGAATCTCCTGATCATGAACTGGATCAAGAAACCAAGCTCGAGGCATCAAACATTGTCACAACTCACTATTTATGAAGATTTTTCATTTAAGATCTAATCTCTACACAATTGATTTTTCTTGCACACTTTCATTGCTTCCACAAATAGCTTCACAATACTTTTCTCCTTGAGTGTAATCCTTAAATATAGGATAGATCATTAAAAACTTTATTACAAGTCGACCTAAATAAGGATAAAATAATATTACATAACATAGGCCATGTAGACCTTGAATATATGAGGCGGTTCACTCCAGGGAAGAGAGGGGACCCAAATAATCTTAAAATTCCCCTTTAAAAAAGATCCAATAGTCCGCACAACAACTAAATCCATCACTGAAAGGTAGTGTGTGAATAGGTAATTAAAGCTTATAGAACAATCGTCCAATAGAACATCTTCTAAAGAAATCCTAAATCATGCAGATCTCCATGAACCAAGGTGAGAACCAAATAAACATCCCAACATTAACTATGAAGTATACCTGGACCAAAGAATGATCCCAGATGAGGTAGTACATAAGGATATACTGAAACATAGTATAACTGAACACATTGTGAATAGAATATTAAAGCTCACATTCAAACAAAAAATACCACTTCACAAAAAATATGAACATCATTTAGCAATATTGTACCCAACCATATCTAGCAATCACCACAGATACTCTGAACTAGTCCGACGACCACATGGATACTCTAAACTAGTCTGGTAGAACTAATTGCATAACTAATATTAGAGCATAAGACTTATCTTCATCTGCAATATAGATGTTACTACAACTAGTAGTAACACAAATCAAAAAATACTAAGTAATAGTTGGATAGGAACAACATCCTATATAGATGAACATTTCAAATATTCTTCACGCTTCAACATCTTAGTTTACTATAATCACTGCAATCAGTCAACAAAGTCACAAAAAGGATGAATGACGTCAATTATACCACAAAGTATGAAGTTTCCCTTCAACAAAAGATAAAAATCACAATGGAAACCTTTGAGCAAAAACAAACCAACTATCATCTCTCAAATTGAACAACATTAGGCAAGTAATGATGTTATTCCTGAAAAACACAATAAGCCAAGACTAAAACAATATACAATTATAAAAATAATATCCCAAACACAATCGAAGAAAATGTAAGGACATCTTTTAGACCACATGAACACAACTAGAATCCTATGGATGAACAAATTCCAGACTTGAAAGCAACATATCCAAAGAAGAAATTAAACTGAACATCTCTAGATACATCATCAAAACTATCATCCAGGCCGACAATCATGAGAAGGAAATTTTGGAGCATTTGTATACCATGATAAACTAAACTAATATCTTTAGATATACTAACATCACTATCATCCAGACCAACAACAATGTCATCAACACAATATCACTAATACTTTATCCTTCAACAAGTTTGGCATCAATGACAACCAAAGCCATATGTGCAAAAAGTTAGAGGCATCAAGTGAAATGAATTATCATTGTAGTCTCTCGTTTGAAGATAAATCATATATTTTTCCTCACTCTCTAGTGGATATTTATCCCAATATTTTTTTCCACGTAAATCTGGTGTCTCTTTTGGTATGGCGATTTCATTGAATGACACAATCTCATGTTTATTTCAGATTTATAATTACATAAGAAAGATGATATCAAAATATTTATTCACCTTGTTTGTCAAAATTATCATGTTCATAAAAAAACCCCGATAGAACATATAATGGAAAGTAGATTCTGGATAATGTACTAGTGCTTGGTGTTTGTGTTAATTAAAATTATTAGAATTTGGAATTTCTTGCTTTTGTGAAATATAAGTGAATGCTTTATGTAGTGTGTGGGAAATAGTGAAATGTCTTGTATGCATGAGTATTTTGTGGCTATGAGTATCATGTGCATTTATGTAAATGCCTTGTGTTTGTCCCCAAGTGATGAATTTTTGAATCTCTACAAGAGAGTGAGTGTGGATTCTCTACCATCTAAGATTAGAATGTGTTGAATTGGATTCCTTTCTTGATAGTTCTTGGTTCTATTTGCGAGTATATGGTTGGTTGTTGATTTTTCCTACTAGTTATGCTTTCTCTTTCTTGTCTTCTCTTATTTGTCATGATTATTTCATTGTGTTTCCTAGTGATCACCACTAGATAAGTTTTTGTTGGGTTTTTGAGACACTAAATTCCATTTAATTTATTGGAATGAACACACATTATGTAATTTTGGATGTGGTTTTGATAAATGCACTTTGTTGGACATAGTGTAGGATTGTGGCGGTGTTTGGTAAGTGCTTTGAAATATATTACTCATGTATTCTCTTATATATGTCTATCCCTTGTTAAGTTTCTACTTGAGGTTGTGTTGGTGATTTTAAGAGTTTCCTCTTAGTAGTTTAGTGGTGTTCTTAGCTTGGTGCTAGAAGGGGATGCATAATTTCAACCATGGAAAACAAGAGAAGACAAGCCTTGCATTTTTATGTTGTCTTGTCAATTGTGGTTACATGATCTTGTTGGGATTTTTAACCCTTATTTTGTCTTGTCCTATATTTTGTGTTTCGTTGCCTCAAATATAACCTTGCAATTTTTGGGGTTGCTAAGCTCCATTTATTGAGGTATTTTATACTTTTGAGAAGTTGTTTCTTATATTAATGCCTCTAAAAACCTCTAAGTTATGCTTATTTTTATGTTGTAAAACTAGTTCATCAAGGAAATCCTAATTTTTTCTATAGTGTTACTTAAGGGAGGACCTCATGGAGTGAGTCCAATGTCTAGAAGTGAGGCATGCTCTTAGTGAGCATGGTGGCGAGGTAATGTTGTCTCTATCCTTGTGGGTTATCTTATTGCCTTGGATTTTAAGTTGTTTCTTTGAGGATGAAGGCCTTGGTCTTAGAATAGACCATAGGAAGTACAACTTGGTGTTTTTTTAGCTTCATGATGAGGTTAGATTTGTAGGCTTATGTGTCTTTCCTTAGCTTACTAAGAAAATATAAGGAGTTTCATAGAAGTTATGCCAACCTTAAAGTAGACATATTCAAGGGTTATTAATACGAACCTATAGTCAGTGCTTGCAAACTATTGCAATGGAGGTTGGTGAAGTGAATGTTGTAATCTCTAAGGTGATTTCACAACTAGTGGTTGTAATTCATTTAACTTGTGCGTCTCTAGAGATGTGTTGCTTTTGCATTTGAGGATTAAACTTGGTGAGAGTCTACAAGGTGGTTCTAGTGAGGTTCGTTGTATTTAAAGGATCGAGTACTAGGTGTATCTATCCTTGCCTTATGCACCCTTCTAAGAGAAAACCCAATCTTAGCGGGGGCACGTTGAGTTCCATTATCCATTTGAGATTGAATAGCTAATAATCCAATCATTTCAAGTAAACTATATACTTGAGAAACCCTTCTTGGACATAGACTAAATTTAAATTACCAACTCAGGGATGTGTTGGGACTATAAAATTTGGCTAGGGTTTTGTCAAAATTTGACATTAATTTGTTTTTCCTTGTTTAAATTTTTCATCTATCAAGCAAATGAAGTTAGCATTTGAGTTGGAAGAAAATGTCTTAGGTCCGAGATGGTCTTTTCCTATTGGTCTTTATAAATTACTATGGTAGTCATCTTAAAGTCAAGATACCCTTGTTATGCTTTACTACTAGTTCGCGAGTCTTTTATGGTCAAAATTTTCATGTATGCGAACTAGCAATGTTTGTTTAACTGTTACACGCAAGTTCGCATAGTTTTGGTCTAACTAACATTTCAAGCTTGTAATCTTGTGAAGCGTTTAAAGTTCCTTTGTATCATGAGGTCGCAATGGTCTTATCCTTTTACATCAAACAACTGCGATCTTGCGAGGCGGTTAGTTTTGGTCATAGCACAATGTCATGGGTTGGAAGTCAGGTCAAGTTTTTATGTTGCGACCTTGCACTGAGGTTAAGTGTGGCGGTTAAGTTAAGACTATCGCAAGGTTGCATGAAAATTAAAGGCTAGTTCTATATGGTTGTGATCATGTGATAGATTCCTACCAGTGGTTAAGTTTAGTTTTCCGCGGGTTCGCAAGTTGTTTTAATGGTTAAGTTGTTAAGGTGTGAACAAGCATAGAGGTGCCACGTGTCCTATTTATCAAAAAACTAACTAATGTTTACTTCAGGCCATAAGATTGCAAGTGTTTAATGAAGACTACGAAGATGGTTGGGGTAGTGTGAGATGCTACTGCATGTCTCATGGATATTCACAGGAAAATGCTTTATCGTAGCATCGCAAGGTTTGAAAGGGATTTTATTATTGGCTCACGGTGTTGCGAGATGCTGCCACGAATCTTAAACATAATGATCAACCTTGGCGCAAGGTTGCAATGTTATGATGCAATTTTTTCTGAAGGTTGTGACCGTGCGATGACGACTATTATGGCTTGCCACAAGATCACAAGACATTATTTAAGTCATATTTTTCTGTTAGATCCAAGCTCGATGCCATGTAGACAATTGACTTGAGTTGAAAAGTAGCAAGTGGGGTTTGGGCCAAATAGATTTGTGACACGATAGAGATTTTCTAGTTGTGTTGGCATTTTTCAAATGATTCTTAAATTGCTCAAAGGGTGTAAATTCACGGCCTGACGACATGACCATTTTTCTTCCGCGACTAACTATAATTATTGTGAATGTATGCCATTAATAGCGAGTTGATGGACAAAGAGTTGGTATGCGAGAAAGATCTTTAAAGTAGTTTCCATAGCCATAATTTGTGTATCAAATATCTAGTCTTGTTTTATGTGAGATAGCAGGATTGCCTAAGATTAAGCCGTTGCATTTGCAGAGAAAATAAGTGCATCAGTAAAGATTTTCTGCCTGGTTCAAAAGTTTGTTATTTTGTAAAAATGGCAGAACCAAGTACGTCTACTGAATCAACAGCTGCAGGAAAGAAGGAAAAATTATCAGAGGAATGGGTTCAATTGCTCCTAGGATTGTCAAATGCATTATCAACCAATGATCAGTCATGGAAGGACACATGTTCTCGGAGCAAGAACCCATACACTCCTGGTTCTACTGGTTCTTCTCTTTTACTTTTCTTTTTCAACAAAAGAGTAAAAGATATCCCAGTATGTAACCCTTGGGTTCAAAATATGGCTAAGTTGATCATTCCTCATGTCTATATAGATGTTGACTTAGTAAGAGCATTGGAAAAACACTATTTCCCACTTATCAAATGTATTAGGAAGAAAGATAAAACTGCCCTGGTAAGAATTGACAGAGCCAGCTTCGTGGAAGAATTCAACATCTCTGGAGCCATGAGCGTTGACATCGACCTAGATGAAGAAAATAGACAATATCATTTGCACAATCGTGTTATGAAGAATTCCATTCCTAGGTTTATTCCTAAGAATGGGAGGAGACTCATACCTATTCCGGATAATGTGAATGAACCCTATGATCTGGACAAATTTCATTATTACCTCAAGTATACTATGTAAGGTCTGTGTAAAGTGTTGGGAGAAGGAGGAAGACAGTAAATGAAGATTTGTTGATGTTAGCTATGACATTCAACACCACATGTGAACAAGGAATATTATTATGTGGGTTTTATAGTAAACAAAATTCAAAATGACCTGGAGGCTATGCAAAGCAATCCTTCCAAGATTGATTTCAAGCATTATTCAATCCTCGTGCATCGTATTTTGTTTTACAATGCTGACCACATGGATGATGAGTTGATCTTGATGAAGGAGGACATGAGTATGCAACTGCCAGTTCAACTATGGACAAGGGTATGGGAATGCACCACTTACTCTTCTTCCTTTTTGCATTTTGAAAATTGGATTGTAGACCCCATTAGAGACATGCTAGGTGCAAGAGATGATATAATTCTTCTTGATCTCAGTTGAATGATTAGACCTTTGCATGAAAATAGTAAGGGTCCTATAAGGCATAATTGGGGAGATGATTTCCTTTTTTAGAATTTCACAATTATTAGGGTTTTTGGGTGTCCTCGGCCACCTCATATTTTTCCAAAACATGTCCCTCTCAGGGTGGGAATTATTGAATTCATCTGGAAGATAACATTGGTTGACAAGGAATACTTAGGCCCTAAAAAGAAGAGGGGAACTTTACTACCTAGATTATGGGTGGTAAGTGATTTTACTATAAGTAAATGGGCTTTGGATCCCATGAATGATTTCTTGAGACACTACAAATTGTCTACCACAAAGATGAGAGTTTGTGATCCTGAGGGATTTATGAGAGTTACTTTAAAGGAGATGGAAAATGTTTCTTTGCCAATTCATGAGGCACTACCTGAAGAAGACATCATTAGAAATGTAATTGCTGCTGATGAGCTGAGTGAGAAAAGAAGAAGATGGAATGACATCCAAAGAGTAGAAAGGGAAATTAAAGAGTTTGATACTTATTTCCTTGGGTTCTACCATGAAATTGGATATTGGGATAGGATGAAGAGATTTCTAGAAAAATATGATGAGATCATGGAAAAGATGCCTTAGGTGCCTACTAGAGCAGAGGCCAAGGTTAACCCTGAAGATGTGGATTCATCTCATGAAGACGTGACTATCAGAAAGGAGTATTTTGTGGAAGTGGAGGAAGGTGATGAAGTTGAGTCCTCTCAAAGTCCAGCAACAAAAAGACAAAAAATTGAACATATTGCCAAAGTGATGAAGGATACTACTAAGGTAGTAATGATTGAGAAAGAACCACACTTTCATGCAATTAGAAAAAACATTGAGGGATGCACAGAAGCCACCTGAAGGTGAGGGAATTAGGGAATCAAATCTAGCACTGGTTGCCCAAACAGATGATAGGCTATTACTTTCCATTTTTTTTATGCAAGATGATGACTTCATCTAGGCCAAGGAATTCAAGAGCTTTCTGTTCAAGATTAAGGAAAATGAGTTGAAGAACAACTTTGGGCAAGAAGATGACACAAAGGAAAACACAGAGAGATTGGTAAAGCATAGTAGGAGTATGATCCAGAAAGTCATGCACTCATTGTGGGACAAACAAGAGAACTAGTAAAGAGAAGTGAGATACTTCTAATGCCTGGGTGGGATATGCAGTCTTCTTTTCTCATTGACCAAATTAGAAAACAACCTGATCCAATCTTCAAGTATGAGGTTGAGGTGGGTGATTTTATTAGAGGATTTGGATTTGATCCAAGGAGCAAAACATTGGCTATTTGATCAATTTCCCCTGCCGCACAGAAGCCAAAGCTTGTTGACATACAAGATCAAAGGCAAGGGAATAAACTCATCTAGAACATTCAAAATATGAGCAATATAGAGATTGCTGATCTCTTAACCCATGTGTCTTTCCTGAATAGAGCTAATGAAGAGGATTTGTAGAAGAGAGCTGCAAAGAAATACAACAGTCTTATCAGAGTCTCAAAAGAGTATGAAGGGCAGCTTATGCTAAATGCTAAGTTGAAAGAAAAGATTGCTGAGCTGACTGAGAAGTTAGCCAGTATGCCTACTATTAATGAAAGGGTGGATGCTTCTGTAGGGACCACTGGTGAGTTTATTCCTTTTGATTCAAATATTTCTATCCCTGTTAAAGTTGATGAGAGGATGAATAAGTATGTTGATAGGATAGAGAAACTAGAGGAAGAAAATAATACTTTGGGAATCAAAGTATTGATGGAGACTCTACAACATAAGATTGACACCTTGAAGAAAAAATTGAGTATTGTTCATAGCTCTCATGTATCCTTGCAAGATGCTAAAGGTAAATGTGTAGATGCAATAGCCTTCCCGAACCCTTTTCTTACTCTATGGTCAGGTAGAAATCTATCAATGGAAAAGCTTGCAACAATTTTGGTTTACAGGCCTGATCTACCTGATAAGATTGCAGATAATAAAGATATGGTTGGTACATTTAGTACATTAGTTGCATTCTTCACATGTAAGGATCAAATGAATAAGGGAAAGTTGCAGATATTTGTGGAGTCATATAATTCTTACTTTCCTAGCATTTATGATAAAGAGGGAAAGTTGAAGGACATCCATACGTGGACATGAGATTTTGATTTGATTATATCATTGAAATAATGTTGAATTTTAAAAAAGATGTTGATACACTCGACTTCAATGAGGTAATGGATAGTCTTTTCAGAGCTGAGGTGGATCTTGTTAAATTCATTGCAGATGCGAGGGCCATAACTGATGCTCGTTGGAGTGAAGTTGTTGGCTAGATAGAGACTGTCAAATCCTTTGAGTGGTTGCCAGATAGGGAGTTCGTGAGATGGGAGATGGAGATGAATAGAAAGAAAGTTGTTTGAGCAGTTGGAAACTCACCATTTTTGTCCTTTTTGCAGTTGGTTACTGATATGACACTTGAGCTTGTTTATAGGGAGAATAATTATCTGAATAGGTACCTTGAATGTGCCATCAAAAGATGTGGGTATCCTACATAATCCAAAGAAATTGTATCTGATTACTTCCAAAAAAAAGTGCAAAACATTATTTTTCTGATACCAATTCCTGCGTTGTAGAATTTGAAAAAGTCTTCCCTGGTCTTTTATTGTTAAGAAATCAATTTTAATTTTTCCCTAAGTGATCTGTAGCTTGTTGCAACCCTTACTCTATAAAAGGATTTCCAAGATCACTTAGGAAGGGCTGAGATATTTTGTCTAAAAGAAAATAGAGTTATTTTCATACTCAGTTAGGTAACAAATGTAATGAGTCCAACATAGTAATAGACAGAGCAATTATAGTTTAGTAAATTGGAGTTTTAGTTCTATTGTGTACTATTTTCAGTGAGCAAATCAATGTATGAAAATAATGATTTTGGAGCTAATGCGAATATAATTCAGATTTGGTGCTTTCCTCGGTGTTATTGTTATGAGTTGCAAATTAATTAATTCAAAGTTCTTATTTCAATTCATTGCATATTGTTTATATGTGTATGTTTTAATTCTAATCTTTGATCAAGGATCAATTAAAATGCTGAAAATTAACTCATGAGTTCATAAGAGTGGCATAAGGATCGTTATAAGAAGTCTAAATTTGGATTTCATGAACATATGTTATTGTAAGGAAATAATAATCTAAGTTCTGAATCCGTCTCAGATTTAAGTTTTTCATACCAGAGGTTGTAAACTGACTCTTATTACCTAATGGATAAGGCATTGATCTAAGTGTGCTATAGTTGTTATCTTGTGGACCAAGGTATCTGATTATACCATCTTTTTGGTAAATATATTTTTATTTTTAGTTTATCGTGGTATATGAATTTCATGCTCCATGACAATTGAAGATTAATGAGTAATTAGCTCTTACTTAGCACTTTATTGTTACTGTTGAGCCTCTTAATAATATAATTTGTTTAATCAAATTCAGGGATGTGTAGAGAGGGTAGTCTTGTACTGAATTTAGGTGTACCGACCTTGGTCTTGCAGAGCTAGAAGTGTAGGGGAAATTTCTAATCCATATCAGTTGGTCCAGTCATTCATAGGAACTTGATCATTGGAGTTAACAACTCTTTGAAATTTAAATTGAGTGTATTGGTAGCTTTTGAAGCATAAAACCTTTTCGGGAACCAACATGATGTATACTTGAAATGGGTCTGCAAAGTATATGCACTATGTGATTCTCTAAGCTATTCTATTAATGTGTATATAAAATCAAATGAAAGAAATAAACAAAATTGAAAATAAATCTGATTGCATAGTAATGATTGCAGGAAATTGTGTAATAACACAATAGTTTGTTGTGTGTTCCGCTTGTATAACTATCAAAGGTGCAAAATATCATAAGTGGCCCTTTATTAGATAATTCACACTCTAATACAAGTTCTTAAAACATAATACACAAGTAACTTGCTTCCTTGACAATATAATCTGTTGCTTCTTCTCACTACTATTGTTTGCTGTTATAGATATGTTCCTACAAAATGATAAGTCTCTAAAACTAATTAACATCTACCACTTGCTACATAATTTTCTTGATTACAAGGTTGAATATATAAGGTATCTGACTCTCTAAAAACCATCTAACATGTGTCCCATCATTCCTTTAAACAAAGAAGAAACTTATTCTTTTAAGTGACAACAAAACAATGACTAAGAAGTAGTCCTATTACAACTTGTCTTCTTGATTGAATGGAAAAGAGTTTGTTTGGAATCTTTTATGAAAAAAGATAATTTGTTGTAGATATGTTGGTGTTCATAAATATATTACAACTCATATCCAACTTCTTTTCAAGTTATAACTCAAAGTGCAATAAATGGAAGAAGTTTGACTAAGTTTGCTACCTTTCCTATTGCCATTTTTCTGTAGTCAACTTCAAATGAATGATTCTCCTTTATTGTTGCGAGTTAGATTAAATTCTTTAAAAAAAAATTCCTCCTTTTTAGCTTTCCAAATCATTTTGAAAATTTGAATTTCATTAAGAAACATGGAAGATATGCCCATTTTACTAAAACTGGGTTTTGACTTTTTCTGCACCTCCAACAAATGTTTTATATTGACAAGTGTCAACTTGCTTCTCCTTCTTTCCAGCTACATGAACAACTCAATTATCTCACAAATAACATGTTAATCTTTCCAAAATACTTAGCATTTAATAATCACCATTCATATAATAATTTACCATTATTTAGTCATTAATTAACTAAACATACAAATGTTTATTAATAATCAATTATCATAGTCAATATTTCATGGAAATAAAGTAAAGAGTGCAAGTATATTGAAATGACATTATAAACATGGATCAAAGTTACATAAATAATGAAATAAATAGGACAATCTATAGGCTCATCAGGGAGGATGTAAAACCCTTCCTATTTGCAACCTTAAGATGTCTAGATCTTTTCATTATTTTTTGATGTTGTATTAGGGGATGCACAAGTTATTCTTATGCTTGTTTCTTTGGGTGTTGATCAGTATTTCAACTTCACCATTTTCTTTATGGCTTATGTTCTTTCTCTACTTGGTGTCTTTGGACCACCCACATGTTTCAAGATGAGATTCCTCAAAATGTCAATTATTGGTATGGTTGCATTAAGATAAATGTTTGGAATTATGCCAAGTTCCTTGCGAACAATTGATTTATTTTCATGGAACTGTGGTATTTCTTGAGATGCATGTGTGATGCTTAAATGTTTGGTTTATCACCATGCTTCAATTTAGTGATATGCATATTATATTTATGTTATGATTAAATGTTATCATTGATCATATGTGATTTTGTCTTTGATTTATATCATATGATATTCTATCCATTGGGTTATTATGATATGCTTCAACTATCATATTTTGAGGATGTATGATTGATACATGTTGAGTGTTTATAGTTATAAGGTTATTTCTCCATTTGGACACATGAGTGCAAATTATTACCCAATAGTGGGTTCAAAGATGTTTTGCTAGGCCTCACTTTTTGTTATTCTCTAATTAGACTCAAATCAAGTATGGTACATGCCATGTTTGACCCTGTGTTAAACTAGAGTTGAATCTAAGGCAATTTTGGAGTCCATCTATGCTATGAATTTCCAGTAAATCTTTGATAAAATCAATTGTTTAATTTCATCATTTTTTGTAAATAAAATTTTAACAAATGAAGTGACTAACTATATCTTATACTGAAATTAATTTCATGCCTTAGGGAGAAAAAAAAAAGTTTAATATTTTTGAAAAGTTCCTTGGCCTGAGGAATGCATGTTTATGCTTGATTAAATTGGTTGATAAATTGTTTTTAAATGCCTTATTGTGCTCAAATGTAATTTTGTAAAGGAATTCGACAATTATCAAAATAAATTAAGGAAAATAGAAAATGGAAATATAGTCAGTGCTTATTCATGGGAAATATAGTCAAAATAAATTTAAAAGGAACAAACTAAAATAAAAGATTGTGAAGCCATGTATTCACATACACCAATGATCCCAGAGTTCTATAACAAAACATACTTGGCAATTCACAATATAACTACATCGATTGGTGTGTAAAATGAGGGAGATTGGTACAATACTTATAATGCTTTTTAAACATTGTCACATCCATCTAACCCAAAATTATACTCATGCCTGGAAATGTGACAAGGGAAAACCCATGGTTGGGGCCAATAAATCTTCCTAAACATACACCTAATCACTTAGAGACATTATTTATGTAATAGATCCCATTCTCATTAATAATCTCCTTTCATTCCAATGCTTTGTATCCACAAAATGAATTGAACTATCATCAATGCCAACTACTTGACAACTCACTTTGGCATCTGGAGACCACAACTGAACCAACCTGTCTTCAAAATGATAACACCTTTACAACATATACACCCAAGTGTTAGAAACTCTCAACAGTAGCACTACAAAACATAACACATTCATATCTTATGGCTAGAAAAAAATCCCACCAAAAACGGGTAACTTACATCAATTAAAAAATCAATTGCATTAACTTTTGGTAGCTAGGATACATGACTCCATTATTGCATGTAGCTGGAGAAAACATGTAGACAAAACACATTAAATCTCAAATTGACACTTTATCGGGCTCCAAAAACTCTTCAAAACTCATCTGGCACATGAACATGCCAAAAAAAACTCTTAGTATTATTGTTGTATAAATATCATTTTATACTAAATGCAAGGTTATGACCATGTCATACGAGTGTTTGGGATTGTTTAGAGCATCTTAGGGGTCTGTTGAATAAGTTACAAAATTCAAACCAAAATTGAAAACTAATTCTAATGTTTTTAATTATTGCAGGTGGAAAAAATACAAATTCCATGACAAATACACAATTGCTCTTTGGTGGAAATCATGAATTTAAGTGTTGAGAAGATATATTTTGTAGAATTTGAAGGGTCTACTTTCATTTTTCGGATGCCCCATTTTCTATTGTGGAACCATAGAAGATTAGAGGAAGGTATAATTCTCAATGAAGTGGGACGGGTTAGCTTTTAGGGAATTCCTTCATTTCTATGCTCACTGCACAAATTCAAACTTGTGAAAACCTATAATGCATTGTAACAATTGTTTATTGATTGCAATACTTCAATGTGGAGCTTTTTGTTAACTTGAATTTTCACTCTTTATATTCTTGTGTATTCTCGAAGACAAAAAAATTGTTAGTCTTATTTATGTACTCTTTGCAAGTTTTTATCACTAATTTCAAACTTCCTTTATATATACTTTATTTACAAACATATTATATTAGATGTGATATTCATAAAAATATGAAACGATATTTTAGAAATTATTAATAGAATTGACATCACAATAATTCATATCTAATGATCCTAAGACACTCTACTCAAAATTTTACAAATCAACAACCAGTTAAAAAAGTGTCTTAGTTGCAGTCAAAACTCATCTCAAACAACCTACTCCATCGATCGATACATCTAAAGATATTTTGACCATGGATTGAAACTCCTTGGATAACCATGTCCTCTATGGAAGATAGGCAATAATCCATCAACTAATCCCACTAGGATATATAGTGAGGCTAGGTTGAGAGTAAGTTTGATGGGGAAGTGACAAGATGAATACCCAAGTACAATGTTTTTGGAGAAGGACAATTTTTGTCCTTTCGTTTCTCTATAGATTGATTGAATATTTTTACTAACGTCTACGAGGTCAAATAGACTATACGACCCACAAATAGCCAACAAACAAATACGCATGCAAAGCCCAAAATAGAAAAACCCAAAACACCATACCAACCAAATCTCCTTTTCTTTAACTTTAGAGTCCACGCCAAAATACCCCAACAAAGAAAGAAAGTTGGAGCTCCTTTCTAGGACTTTGGAGAAGTAGGACCACTTGCTAAGGGTGGGGTCCCATGAGGGGGCTTAAGCTTCTATTTTTGAGGAAGAGGTCCCATGAAGATTTTTTTTCTATGAGATTATTTGGAATCTTTTCCTAAAAAATAGATACTCCTATTTTTTAGGGAGTGGGTGAAAATGAGGTGGGGCCAGAAATTGCCCCACTAGCTTAGAAATGTTATTTGCCACTTGTCAAACATCTAGGTTTTGATTTTAGTTGAAAATAATTTTAGAGGAAAACTTATTATTTTTACTTTTTTTTATCATACACAAAATATAGAAGACTCAAAACTTACATTTTTAATCTGAACTAGACACAAAATTAATAGGACCAACGGCTTAAAAATATTCATAAAAATTCTCAAGCAACTCAAACTCTATTTTTCAAGAAGCCCCCTTCCACAAAACCCCAACCCAATATGTAGTATTAACATAGCCCTAGAGGTTATGTCCCAAGAACTGAACTATAACCATTTAAATTTGATTCCTCGATAGAACTATCCTTACACAAAGTTGTAACGTTGATTGTTACATTTCAGTACTAAATATAGGCGTAATTGGAAATTATGTTACTGTTGTTAGGAACATTTAGATGCGATTCAACTCAGGCTCTTCCTCATCGTAATTTTTGCCAAGTGGTCATCTGAAGAATACTCAATAATAAGGTCAAAAGCATTCATGCATTGTTTTGATCATGTGAGCACCGAAGCAATTGATTCTATATTCATTTTAATAAGGCTTGCAAAAAGTTCATCTTCCATGACTGAGCACTCTTGAATTTTACACATAAGCATGATGATGAAGCTAATACTTTCATTAGATTGAATGACAAGGAAATGTGCCTAAACAGAGGAAATGCTTTACAAATGGCTGAACTACATCATCTATAAGATGGCTACCATATTTACAATCTTCCTTTCCCATCCGTCTATGATAGGGATAGTTCTCTACAAATTTGTAGTGTACATGTGGAACGAAATATTGCTTGTGGGCTTTTCAATCACTTTTTCATTTGTTTGAAGAGAGCCCAAACAGCTTGAGAAGTTGGGACTTAGACGAGCCTGGGCTATTCTTCTGCAGGTACTTCATGTTTTGAAATAACAGTTGTGAATGCAAGTGCCTGTTTTAGTGCGCCCAAAACAATCAGGTTCTTACTTCAACTACATCACCATCTTTCAACTGTGTGTGGGGAAGTGCAACCTGGCCATTAACAAATACAAATCTTCCATCCAATCCTAATCTTCTAGCAGCATCAGAAGCAGTACTGCCAAATTTCATTCGCATGATTTCCCCATCTGGCCATCGTATAATGGCAACCTCTGTTAGCACTGCAGACTTTGGAACAGCGGGAATCGATGCACTAGCTGTGCCAAAGACAACTTCATTGCGCAATTGCTGCTCCCATTCAAGCATTGTTCTCAGAAGACGTACCTGGAAAATTCAATAGTAATAACTAAAATAAAATTATTTCAGACAAAACAAGCAACCGCTAGATCAGTCTATAAAGTAATTGGAATTCCAGCAAATTCCCTTGTATAGTTTTGTATCTCTTATATGCATTTCGAAACTTTAGTTTGGTAATTCCATCTAGTCACATTTAGAGGCATATTACTCATTTGACTTGCCTTATTGTTAAGATGCGTCGTTGTTGAGATAGCAGAAACGGGTGTACCGCTAGTTGACTTTCTAGAGCAACTAGAAGATGATGATCCACCATCAATTTCCTTTCCTTCCAGAACTGTAGACATCACTTTCCAATATTCTTCATTTTCTTCCATGTTAAGATCTATAAGCTGGATGAATGTTGGAAGTGAACGTTGAAATTGGTCTTGCTGCACAATATGGAACACGAATAACATCAATCAAGTTGCTAAGCTTCCTACGAAACAAGTTATTCTAACAAGATTACATTCTAAATGTGTCTAGCTTGAAGTTGAGTAATATTATAACATTTTGGTTGTTTAGTAAGCATCTAGGACTTTTCAATAAAACAAAATGGTTATCTACCTTTCGCAGAAATATTAGAGTACAAAATCTGATCCCACTAAGCTGAAGAGTTGGAAGTAAAACCATAACAATATTAATTTTTTTAAATGTTGTAAAATAGTAACATCGATTACTTTATCGGCGAAAGATAATATTATATCACACTAACTGGAAATTTGATAAGGAAGGCCGTAGGGAATGCATTCCATGGCCAATAAAACATACATTATAAATAGACCTTATGTAAGCGTCTTGGCAGATTTACCTAAGATTCTTCGTAAGGAAACAACCTATATTACTCTAAATAATATCTGAGCATATGGCTTTGCTCCTTTTGGCAGCGATTTCCTTTCCTTCTGAGCGCGATTTAATACACAACAAAAAGCACCTACTTGATAACTGTAATTCTCTTTTCTTCTCCTTTCTTCATTATCAGTGCATCCTCTTCAAGAGATTCCCCACTTTGGATCAGCATGCTCTACTTAGGGATTCTCACTATGATACCAAATGTAGGAAGAATGAGCGCATGGAGTTTGATAGACTTGGATAGCACATATTTTAATGGAATTGGTTTCTATTTATTTTGAAGGGAATGTTCCAAGATAGTAATTGTAGGTTACTTTTTTGAATATAATTAATGTGGTGTTATTAAATCATTAAATACAAGTAATAAATATTTATATGTGCAGAGTGCATTCTAACATAATGTCTTATAGATTATATTATATCTAATGGCGTCGTTTGGTTCCTTGCTGTAGTTCATTTGGTAGCCTTTGTTGGGTGTGTGCTTTTCTGTTTTGTAGTTGTTTTGTGGCTGTTTTTGAGTAGTTCTTGTATTATCCTGCTTTGCTTTTCACTCCTATCTTTATGTATGTAAAAGAATGCAGGGTCCTTTAAAAACCCTGCTTATCTAATAGAAAATAAAAGGTACGATCAACTTATGAATAAAAACATAGATGAAAAAATGTTGACCCACTCAAGAGTTCCAAAAGAGACATATGGGTGACCCAATACTAAATGAATTAAGAGCCTTCAACAAGGCAGGGGTAAGTCCATAAAAGATTATAAGAGAAGAGTGTAAAATCTGGTCCAAGTGTTGCAAAAATCATTTGGAGAAGACTTGAAGCAATACTATAATTGTCAATGGACAATGAAAACTGTTACAAACAAGTTTGAGGATTGTTCCAAGCATAATTGTAAATATGTAGAGAAAATTGTGAATTATCATAGAGTAATTGCAGTTCGTACTGGTCAGCGATCCGACCTGATTTGGATTGTTGATTTTTTTTGGCAGGCTTGGAGACAAATCCCAAGGCACAAGAACATCAGGATTTAATCCCGATTTTATCTGCAAAATTGTGATTTAATCCCAGTTTGGCATGAAATTATAAAACAGAATTTTTTTCTATATGTTTTTAACATTTTTTAAATTTCCAGATTAAATCCCAATTAATTGAAAAATTGAAAATCTTTTATCTTTTGGTTTTGCCAAATCAATCCGGAATTTTTTTTCGCTACTGTAATTCAAACACTAATTCAAACAAAAGTCAGGGATGCTCAGGATTGCTCTTCGTTTGAGTCAAATTGACACACTTACCATTTATAGTAAGTGACTTTTTAGGGAAAGTTGGGGTTTCCATATTTAGCAGGGCGCCTGAACAACTTGGTCGCAGTATTGTGATTCAGTATCATTGACTGGAGCAGTTATTAAGAGACTTACTATTTATAGTAAGTTATTGTTGAGGAGTTGTTATATCTGGCAAGGGCACCTGGGGTCATGGTATGCACAGTGATTGACTCATTTGTCAGTTGGCTTAGTTTGGAGGACTTACTATTTATAGTAAGTTAATTATGCCCATGTTGCTATTTTTAGTAGTGCACTTGGACATGATATTGACAAAGTTCATCAGTTGACAAAATGGAATGAGTTATTGGGTCAAGCCTAAGGTATTAATTATTAATAAAGAATCCTTTATTAATAATTAATTGTTAAAGTTATAATGTAAATTTTTTATTTAAGTGGGGGCCAATTGACACATTAAAGTGCACATCATTAAATGTTATTTGACTTTATTATTAAAAAGGGTTATTTAATGATCATAAAGCCAAATTATAAGTGCATTAAGAAATATTAATAATGATTAATGGAGTTATAATATTAAAATTATTATTAAAGTTATACTTTAATAATAATTGATTATTAAGTGTATATCATTTATAAATTAAGTGCACTTTATTGAAAAGGGAGATATAAGTGTTAATAAAGTACACTTTATATTGTGCACCAAATGGAGAGAAATATAATAAAATATTATATTTCAAACGCATCAAAAACAAGAGCAACAAAAGCTAAATATTTTTAAGTTATGAGAAATGTATTTGTGAATATACATATCTATTTTTCTTGGAGAATTATTAAAAGCCAAGGCAAGAGAAAATTAATTCATTCTATGCATTTGATATTATTGAATTGTGTGAAGAGAATTTGGAGACAAGGATTTCAGAAGTTTCAGCTTGGAGAATTGAGAATTCTTCATAGTTTTCAACACTTTGAATTGGTGTAATATCCAGTGAATTGTGCAAATGGCGATGACTTTACTCATAGACCATGATTGGGTTTATTAGTAAAGAAATATCAAGGGTTTGTGCATATATTTGATGCTTATTCATTACAGACATGTGGATTATCATTGGCAGCCAAATAAGAGGAGATTGCAAGTTTTAATCTTGTTTCTACAGTGATGCTACAGTACTCGCGCTATAGTAACCTGTGAACAGTAAATTGCTACAGTGATTTTGCATTTCAATTGAAAGGTGCAAGGGTTCAAGTGCAGATTTTTTAAGAGTATTCCCAGAATTGATTGTGGCAACTATTGCAATTATTACCAACATTAAAAATTTATTACCAGCTGTTGTCTACAAGTTCATACATTGCTGCCATACATTTTCAGATTTTATAATTAAAGCTTGAAGACCTCCGGCTATGAATGGTTAATGAAAAGCATTGTAAATATTTATATATTATGCTCAATAAGAATCATTGCAGCTCTATTTCATTTCTAGAATATTTTATATTTGCAATGTTATTATATCTTGACTGGCAAATGTTGATGTTTTGTAGCTTCTGTCGGATAAATCCTATGAGACTATATATATATATATATATATATATATATATAATTATGTGAGATAATATATATAGATATATATCTAAAATAGTATTAGAAGAAATTAATATAATAATGATTCAAAGATATTACATATGTGTGTGTGTGTGTATATATATATAGTTACATAATCAGTTGTCATTATATTAATCTCATAATAATGAATAGACATGTCCTATCATGAGACATGTCTCTCCTATCCTCATTCTCAATATAAATGAAAGAGAGATTGCTGCATTTGGAAAATATATACAACATAGAGTGCTATTACATTTGCAGCTATCTTAAAACTTAACATGGTATCAGAGCCAGACTGCAAATGTAAGAGTGTAGTTTTTTGATGGTAAATGTGCGACTGTCTCAGAAAATACAATCTCAGTATAGAGACCATATCTCACAAATACATCGTTGGATTTTGCTGAATTTTGGATATGTTGGTGATAAACAAATTGCGAAGAATCTCACCGGAGCGGCTGGAGAGAAAGTGTGAGGTTCAAAAGTTATGAATAACTGTGTACGGGTCTATGTGAAATCCAGTGAGTGAAGTTGTGTTGCAGACTTTTGTCCACACCAAGTGCAAAGAATAAGGTCAAGTAAAATGTAGCAGAGTGTTTAGAAGACAAAGGAGTGATTGAAGAGTTTGGTAGGGGTTGGTAGAGATTTTGGGCCCTAAAAGAAGGGTCTTTGGAAAACTCAATCTTTATAGACGTTTTCTGATTGTTGCATATTGACCTCCATTGAAGCAACTTGTGTCAAGGATGTTGATGCGCAGATAGACATTTATTAATCTTGAATATTACATTTATCTACTCATTGTAGTCTCTCTCTCATCTATATTTCTATACATACTATAAGAGCTATTTGCCTTGATCTTTCTCGGGGAAGCTCTTGCAGGAAAAGAAGATTGATATCAGATTTAGAGGGAGTCTGACACTTTAGAGTTAACTTTGGACGAGGAGCTCAGAAGTTTCTATACATACTATAAGAGCTATTTGCCTTGATCTTTCCCGGGGAAGCTCTTGCAGGAAAAGAAGATTGATATCAGATTTAGAGGGAGTCTGACACTTTAGAGTTAACTTTGGACGAGGAGCTCAGAAGATTGGTATCAGATTATGAGGGAGTCTGACAAGTTATCTTAAGCAATCTTGGATGAAAAGATCAACAAATTGATATCTGCTCAATGAGTTCTTCTCTGTGAGAGAAGTTCGAGGTGAAATCCCTTGTTTCCACCCTCTGCGTTGAGGCATGGTGGATGTCATGTGTGTGACTCCATATTTTTAATGGGTCTGCCCCCTGTGTACATCATGAGGAAGTGATGACTTCAAAATGATTATCACTTGTATTTGTAAAAGTTATTGGAAGGCGACGATCTTACAATAACTTGATCTTCTATCATGATAGACATCTTATGATGGCTGAAATAGATCATGATAGATGATATCTTGCATGGTGGATTGAGTTCCTTAAACAGGCCATGATCTCCTATTGTGATAGACATCTTATGATGGCTGAAACAAATCATGATAGATGATATGAATGTTCCTATAGTAAGTGCACATTACCTATGGACATTTGTTGAGTACTTGGTGGACATCATGAGACTTGATGTTGGTAGGTCATTACTCCAAGCACGTGGTGAATATCACGCGACTTGATATTCTACAGGCCAATGCTCCTGATATCATGAGATGATATCTTTATAAACCTTTGAGTACTTGGTGGACATCATGAGACTTGATGTTGGTAGGCCATTACTTTGAGTACTTGGTGAATATCATGCGACTTGATATTCTGTGGCCAATGCTCCCATCATCATGAGATGATATTTTTATGAGTTATGGTGAATATCACGAGACTTGATATTCATGGTCAGACCATATCTCTGATATCACAATGAGGTGATATCTAAAATTAAACTTTCACAATTAACTTTGTGTTGCTCTCTTGGATGGATTTTATCCTCCCTAGCTAAGAGGGAGTGTTGATGTTTTGTAGCTTCTGTCGGATAAATCCTATGAGACTATTGAA
>MU224425.1:1909197-1976751 GCA_018584345.1 Thuja plicata
GGACTGATGCCGTAGTGACGGTTGACAGGGCCTTGTTGGACCCACCTCGCGCTGATCCGTCCTCCATTGAGGGCATGTGTAGTTGGCTTAGCCAACGTTTCCAGATGGCTCCACTGGCCCCGGTTGGCACAGCACTTCTCTCTCCTTGACGAGAGGTCTCTCCCGAAGTGATTGATCTAGATACAGTAGCGTCCCCTACGGCTACGCCCTTAGCAGAAGAGGTTGCTCAGGATGGTGGAACGGAGGTGGGACATACCACACAGGATGTCAGCACGGAGGTCGTGCATGTCGGGGAGACCGGGACTATAATCACAGACGGATTGGGGGATTCTTTCATTCCGCCTCCACCAGAGCCCACGGATGACATTGCGGTATTCCTTGCCGATGTGGTAGCCCGTGGCCGCCAAGTGATGGCTTCTGCCCAGTCTCGGGCGAGGGAGAGTATTGTCGCCAGTTTGGAAGGGCTATTGTCTTTTGTCCGGACTGGCTGCCCCGTAGCCTTTGCAGCCTGTTTTGAGGCAGGCGGATGGCCCACTGTAGAGACAGCAGAGATGTTGGCAGCTTGGGCAGTTACAGAGCCGGAGGTAGAGAGTCGCGTGGAGACTCTAGTACGGCAGATCGAACAGGCATTCAGGGAAGGCTATTATGCACTAAGGAGTGCAGAGAAGGTTTCAGCAGGACGGGAGATGGCACGGGTGGCCGCGCAGAGTGCTCGGGAGGAGCTGGCTACCCAGGTTGAGGCCATAGCGCGAGACCTGGCTCAGAGTACTGAGGAGTTAGCTCGTCAGCGGGCTGATTGGGCGACAGAGCGCCAGGAGTTGGTGGCGCAAGTAGAAACTGCCCAGGCAGCGCAGTTAGCTATGGAGGCACAGATTGCACAGGAGCGCCTTTCTTTTGCACAGCAGTTAGAGGAGCTATCGGCCAAGTGGGGTGTCTTGGCAACTTCTCTCACCCAGGCTCAGGAGGCTGCGGACCAGAAGGAGAAAGAATTGTTGGAGGCTGCCATGATGGTGAAGAATGCCTTGGAGCACCGCATGGTTGCAAAGCGGGATTTGAGGGCTCGGACGGAGCAGGCCTACGCGTTGCGAGCTCAGTTAGCATCTTCCACCTCTTCAGGGACGCCCTCTCAGACCCCCTCTTCTCAGTTGTGATTACTTGGTTCTGGTTATTTTTGTTGTGTAGTCGTTGGAGACGACTTGTTTTTTTGGGGGGGATGATGTTGTCGGGTGTAATGTACGGATGTATCGATTGGGAATTAGTTACGTCCGGAGGCTAGGGAGTTGCGCGCGGTTGTCAACCGTCGCGTCCCTTCGGACCTTTATATACTTGTATTACCTTCGGGTAAGGCATCACCGATGCGGAGACAATGTTGTAATTACTTAACTGGAATAAATAGAATACTTGTCCTTTACTTTATATATTCATGTTCTGTGCATACTACAATTAGACCAGGTTACCCCAGCGGGTAAACAGTTGAGTCATAGATAGGGTTGGATTCATGGTGCAAAGAGTCTCTACATATACTGTTGCAATCTTCCTATGAATGGGTAGCATGATTGTAAATTGAAATCTCATGCAAATTAATAAAATCTGTGTTCCTGTCTCTCCAAACATTTTTTTTTATCTTTTGTTGTGTACTTTGCATGTTCATTAGCTAGTTCATTTAATTCATTGCTGGTACTACATCATCATTGCTTGAAGATGAATTAAAAATCAGTAAATATGCTTGCAGTCATCACTCTCTTCAAGTGATTTTTGCCTATTGTGAAGATCACATTGTAATGTCTCCTATTGGGACTATGAGATACAACTATCAATTCACAATGCTTTGATACTGCTGTAATGTCCCCTTAGGAGATTGCTTAGGGTTTTGTCTATATTCTTATGATTCGAACTGCAATAGATTCCTTTCTATATAGCTTGTAGTCAATCCTTTTGTTTGATATGAATGGTAAGTGTGTATTGAATATGATATGCCAAGGTATATCAGTTCTTTATAAAATCACCGTCCTTAGTCTTGATGACTATTAAGTTGGGTTTCAATCTGATTAACTGTCTGGTCTGAATTTGTTGGCCAACTCTTCTATGGTATAAATCGATTGCATCAAGGGTTTGATAATATTCAATTAATAATTGTAGGCTCTCTGATGATTCTATCTACTTACTTTAGTAATGCTATGCAAATATGATTGTTGTGCTAGGAACTTAATTGAAATGATAAGAGTAATGATTCTTCTAGACGTGTGAATAAAATATAATATCTATCAAAGCCTAAAGCTGCTAAAGATTATTGTATTGATGTATAAATGGTTTAATTCTGACTTAAGATAAATATGACTGAGTTCTGATCTGCAGCATAACTATACAGTATAATGGTTGTGGATTTTGCTAACTAGTTAAAGATAGGGAATCCAGTCTGAATGATGATCTGATATCAATTCCCCTTCATTGTCCTCCTTCTTAAGTCTTCTTCCCTCATGCTAGGAGACATGCTTCGTTCTTCCTTTTATATCCTACTTGCTAGAGAAGGGTCGGCATCCAATAGGTGTGTCTCTTCATATCGTGCCTCCTCATAGCCAAAATATTCGAAAATCACACCCTCCCAAGAATTAATACTAAGCAGGGATCAGAAAATGAAAACTCTGCAGGGAGCTCTGAAAATGACTCCACCTCGACCTCAGATTGATGCTTTGAGCTAAGTAACCTTGGAATTTTTTGAGAAAGTTATTAAGTGGCCTGTGTAGTCTTTTGCATTTGAAATTCGGAACTGCTATTGGGTTGGCTTATCGGTTGAGAGCTTCAAATGCTCATTTTGTATTTAGATCTTTTGGTTTGTAGTTTCTAGTTAAGACTCTTGAACCTATATGTTTTGTTTTATTTTACTTATTAATATATATAGCTCGGCCTCGGCCTCGGCCTCTTATGGATAAAAAAAAAAGAATTAATACTAAGCCACATTAAGTATTCTTATTGTAACCTTTATTAAAATATGAATGGTGACTATTAACTAGAATTAAGAAAAGAATTAGTTTTCTTACTGAGCAGTGCCAAACCCTCATTATATCTTATCAATAATAAGATTGATCCATGGTGGGTATGTTTAATAGTCGATGATAATAATCATGGTGAATTCTGTAGATTATTGAAGTCACTGTAACATATCTTATACGTTTAGCAATGCTGGCCTCATTATATCTGTTGTCCTTCCTGCTCTGTTTTCAGTCTATGCAATGTAATATGTTGAAAGTCAATTCATTATTGGAATATCATATTATAAGGCTTATATGCTTGGAATAAAGGCACTGTGTTCTCATATAATAAATCCTGACCTTATCTGGGCGACTTTATTATTTTATGAGTCATTGCTTTATTTTATATAAGCACAATACCTTATATCTTCAGCATTTGTTTGGTGCGAGATTAACATGGCCCTGTGAGTATCCATGACAAAGTAATTATTCAAATATTTATTCGATTGGTTACATCATACATGGCCATAGCTGAAGCTTAAAGGTTAAGGTTAGGTGATATCTTTCAGCATTTGTTTGGTGCGAGATTAACATGGCCCCATGAGTATTCATGACAAAATAATTATTCAAATATTTGTTCGATTGGTTACATCATACACAACCATAGCTGAAGCTTGAAGCTTAAGGTTAGGTGATATCTTTCAGCATTTGTTTGGTGCAAGATTAACATGGCCCCATGAGTATTCATGACAAAGTAATTATTCAAATATTTGTTCGATTGGTTACATCATACATGACCATAGCTGAAGCTTGAAGGTTAAGGTTAGGTGATATCTTTGTTGGTATGTCAAGTATGTTTCAATTTGTGGGTTCTCTTGCTAGAGTATTGAGGGTTAAAGTGTGTGATTGTTGCTGTATTTCTATTATAATTAATTACTATTATTATTTTATTTTAAAGTTTTTTATTATTATTGATTATTTTATTAATTATTAATTATTATTTTACTATATTCATTCATTAATATATAATATTGCATTATACTATATTAATTAATATATTATTATATTAATAATATAGTTACTTTTAGGCCCGTTAATGGGCTTTAGAGGGCTAAATCTCTGCCTAGGGTGGATCCCAGATGTTGTTGGAAGTCACCTGAGTCTGGATGGACCAAGGTTAATTTTGATGGAGCCTCAAGAGGAAAACCGAGCACTTCAGGGTCTAGATATGCAGCACGCAATGAGCAAGGATGTATCATGGCGCTTGGAGCTAAAAGGTTGTCCGATAGGACTAATAATGAGACTGAATGTTTGGCAGCAGTTGGTGTTGTTCTGATGGCAAAAAACTTGGGGGTACGAAAGCTTCATCTGGAAGGCGACTCTCTTCTTACTATGAATGGCATTGTCAAAGGAAAGATGGATACCTAGTATCTCAACAAACATGTCAGGAGGATCCGCGATCTTCTTGTGGAATTTGATGACCAAGGTGACACATGTCCTCAAGGAAGCAAACGCATTGGCTGACAAACTCTCCAACATAGGGGCGAATGGGTCGCTAACGGGCAAGTTTGAGCTTTTTGAGGATCTAAGGTTTTTGGCACCCTTTGATTTAGATTTGGATATGGCTGAAAGTGATTTTTAAATAAGTCATTCGGAGAACACCTTTTAAGTAATGGAGAGGCTTATGAATTTGGTGGTGGAGGAAGTATATTCCTTTCCCCTATGTAGTCGGGAAGGACGATTGGGCTACGAATGTGGCGTGTGGGAAGTACGAAGTGGGATTAGCTGAAAGATCCGCTTGAAAACGTGGCAGGGATTGTTATGAAGACGGGATAGCTTGCATGCGCCAGAGCAGATTCTGTGATGGGAGCTGACTTTTAAGTTGAGAACTGGTGTTTTTGTGCTCAAGTTACTTCCTTGATTTGTGTTTTGGTGGTCTCGGTCACGCTCGAAGATGGAGGCAAACTTCTCTTTGTAGTCTCTGGGACAACTTCCAGGTTTCAGAGGTCCCATCTCCATTCAGAGGATGCAGAATATCTTCAAAATTGACCAGGTTGAGTTTTGGGAGGTGGTGGTGTTAATGTTGGGGGAGGAGTTCTTCAATTTTGACCTCAGGTCGAGGACCAACCTCGACATTTCTTCCCTCTGTTTGGCCTTGGCTTTGATGGCCGGCTCTTTGAGGGAGGAGGTGCTCGGTGTGGCTCGCGCGTGCTTGGAACCCAAATGGGCTGGGGGATTGGCAAACATTGTTGGGCAGGCAGAGGTTGGTGTTGGGCTGCACATGTATGATGGTCCTTGGAAACTCATTGGTGGGGGCAACGGCAAACTGTGGTCCTTGGTAATCTGGTTCTCTACCCAACCAATGGCTGAGCACATGCTGGATGTCCGGAAGGGTTGGTGGGCTCTGTTGGCCTTTCTGTAGAGAACGGACACTAGAAGGATGGAGGTGGCGCCCAGACAGAGGAGTGGAAGAAAGGTTACCCCGGTTAAGTCTTCGACACCACTGGGGGAGGATGGTCACCCCGTTCCATGCAGGCAGCTTCCTCCAAGGTTGTGGAATGTGGATTTGGTGGTGCTTGTGGTCGGGGGCTCGGTGGTGGTGGTTTTGTTTGAGGTGCTCGTGGAGGAGGACGCGGTGATAGGTTGGCTGGTGATGGCGGAGAGGAGGGTGGGAGTGGTGGCTCGACTTTCTTGAACTTCTCCAGGGAAGAAGCGGCGGGCTGGTTTAAAGATTAGGGTGGGTGGGGTCTCTGTTTGTAGCGTGCCCAATTTTCTGTAGTATGGGCTAGTGTTTTCGATGAGTCTTTGGGTTTCTATAGTCTTTTCGAGTATTTTTTGTAGCAATGGTGGTTGGGATATGGGGTGTTGTTCTGTTGTATTTTCCATGATGTGGCCGAATTTTTGTCTGTTGGAGGGTGCTTGTGCTACATCTGCCATTAAGTGGCGTTGATTTACTATGTATTGGAAACTTTCAGAATTAATATAATATCAACTATTATCGATAAAAAAAAATATAGTTAATTTTAATAATAAATTATATTATAGTTTATTATCATTTCATTAATTTATTTTTATGGTTTATTATTAAATCCTATTCTAGAAAGGGGACATTACACACATTGTAAGTTCTTATTTTCTTTCTATCCACATTTTAAATCATTCTTCACCACTATAGTTTCATATTACTTGGAATTGATAGAATTTTAATATCACATCTTGATGGTATTAGATCCATATAGTTGACCCAATGTTATCTTGAGAATCGTCTTAAAGTTTTATTGCCTAAACATGTCAAGTTACATCTGATGGCATTATATGTCTCCAATAATGAGCTGAATAATGCGGTAAATATGGGTTTCTATAGTAATGCCATTATGACGCCAAAGTATCTTAGAATTGTGGAGGCTAAGATATGAGTGTTTATAATCTCATATATTAAGACTGTTTGGGTGCATGTCTTTTTAATGTTAGGTCGAGGGGGCTCACATAGACCTTGTTTCATCGTCTCCTCGAAGAGTTTTCTCTTTCCTTGTTTTCAAGGGGATCATTGTACATAGGTGCCTAACATAGCCTATTTGTAGGGACCTATTTCTTATTTCTCATTTCTCCTAAGTTGCACTTATAAGGTGTGTTGCTGTAAAATATTTATTCATATTGGATATATTCCATCCTAAAAGTGATATTGCACTTTGCTCATCCAACTCATTGCTGGTACTACACCATCATTGCTCGAGTTCAAATCCATTAAATATGGTTGTACTTACAATTCTCATTGACTTATTTCTGTGTCTTATGAAGATCAAACTGTAAATTCTTTATTTCTTTCTACCCACACTTCTTTTCATTCATCACCACTGTTACTTAGAATTTTAGGATTTTCATATGGCACCTTGATAGTATTAGATCCACATAGTTGACACTTGACCCAACGTTATCTTGAGAATCTTAATTTTTTTGCATAAAGATGTTACATCTAGTGGTATTATATTTCTATAACAATGAGCTAACTAATAGGGTAGGTATAGTTATTCCAATGTAATGTCATTACGACGCCAGAGTGTCCGAGCAAGCTTTGAGAAAAATGGAATACATCCACAGAACTAACCCAAGCAAAAAGGAGCAGAGTAAACATCAATGTCATAATTTTTAGCTCTCAAAATTTCTTTTGAATATTTTAAATTGTCAACCTTTTCCATTTTGACTTAAAAACTGTTGGTTGGGTCATAAATTTTCTGCAAAATATACCTATTCCCAGTATAGCATACCTTATGATAGATCCCATCTCGACAAAGAACATACTTCTCTATGAAAGTGCTCCAATCTCCATGCCCAGGTGCAAACCACCACTTTTCTGACACCTGGAAAAAAAATCAATGCAAAAATTTAAATGTCACATTAATACCATGAAGACAAGAATGATCTAGAATGCAATGGAGTACTAAACACTAAATAAAGTATGAAGAACAATAATTTAAAAAATGGTTATTGTAAATAAAAATGATGATATCTATCATAATGTTCACAAGGTGATATCTACATCTAGGTAAATATGCTCATTGAGTTTATGTATATTTTGTTTACATGCAAATAGCCTGCATTACATGTGCAGAATTTTATCAGGGGACCTTTGGCAAAAGAACTTATTGGCTGATTTAAAATCCTATATTTTTAAAGGGATAATTAAAGATGAAAAAACAATTCTTAAGGTTTTTGCTTCACTAAGGCGAGCTATTTCAATGATCTTTACTTAACCTAATAAGAATTTATGGGGATTTTATGAATTTAACATACAATAGAAACAGTGAACTTTATTACATCAAACATATGTTGGATGGATTGGTCATAGTGTTACAAACAAGACTATGACTCCACTTCAGAAAGTGACAATTATATGCAAATACATTTTTTAGTGAAAATCCCGAGATCATTGATAGCAATGCAGCTGATCCTAATATCAAAAAGTCTAATGGGCCATTCAATTTTATTAGATCTCACACTAACCAAAATAATGACGACGATTAAAGGACTAGCATTGACCAAATATTCTTGTATAGCCTAAATTCTTGTGTTTAAATAGGTATGTTGCTTTTTTTATCACTAACTATATTCATGAATATAACTTTATCATGACATTTCTTTGTATTAGTTACAAATTTTAAAACATAGAATATAAAATTCTCATTCTCTCATAGTTAACCTTGTTGCATATAGTATGACCATACCTTTGACTAGGCCTACTACAACAGGATTTTCTGCAAAATTGCATTATTGTATAGGAATGCATCATATAAGAACAGAAAAATAGTTCATCACGTGATATACACCAAACAAATGGACTAATCAAACAATATGGATTCAAAACAGTTTCTCTTACTTCAATGGTCAAGTCTCAATGATATTATAACTCCATTAGAAAAATGATAGAGATGAGATTGGTTTCTATTTAATAACTCCTCGGGTTATCCAATTTAACAACTTGCAAATGTTTGTGATTTTGACAATTTCTTGATGAGTTTGTTTCTCAAAATGTATTTAGGGGTTTTTGCTTACTTCTTTGCCAATGAACTAATGATTTTGAATGCAAAATATGTTGAAATGATAGACTGATAAATTAATTCAGAATTCTGATCTTCATAACAGCAAACACTAATACCAATTTCTAATTATTTATTGCAACTAGAATAATGAATAACATACAAGGAGTCCCATGCTAGCTTGGAAGTATGCTTTTTTTGTTGATCGAAATGGTGAAACTGGTAATACAGGAGTACCTAGATGGTGACAATACCTCTAATGAGGTTTATTTGCATCAACTATAATTATAAAAAAACAATTATGGAAGAAATTGATAGATCTGGTATAGTTTCCTCCAAGTGTGCAGGCAAGGTCACCAATTTTGACAAGTTTTTCACACTAAAATGCTGATAGTAACTATGTACGCTTATGAGAGCCTGTAAAAACCACTTATTTATTTACTATTGCTGCTAATAATGATTTTCCAACCTTATTCAAACGCTAACTGCTGCTAACTTATTTATTTGACACCCCAAGTTCCTCCAATGTGTACGACCTGCCCTAGGAAGCCACGTGAGGGCTGGAAATAGATGTGGCAGCCTTCAATTGCCTCTAAAACCTGATCAATTCGTTGTCACCAATCTGATAATGCTGCTACAGGTTTGCACTTAATAAACCTTCAGATATATGCACAAACCCTTGATATTTCTCACCTTTTTGGCCCAAATAGAACTCATGTATGAAGTTCTCACAAAACAATAATATCAGTTGGTATTGCACAACCTCAAAATTGCAAAAACATTGAAGAGATTCGTTCTCCAATGGCTGAAGATGACTGAAACCCTTGGTCTCAAGCACAAATCCCAAGAACATCCAAATAACAAAGACAAATAATCATCAATAATGAGTTTGACTTGCGTTTTGAAACTTTTTATATCCTCTCAACTCTTAAATGCTTTTAATTCCCTTTTGAAATCCAGTCTTGGGTTTTAATAAAACTTTATAATAACTTTTCAAAAGGGTCGATCCCTTCATTTGGTGCAAAACACAATAATATAAAGTATATATATAAATCATCATTTATATCTCCCTCGAAATTGGTACTTTATATTATTCCTCATATGCACTTTATAATTTGACTTTATAATCATTAAATGTCCTTTTATAATAGTCATTAAATGCTCTCACTTTACAATTTGACTTTATGATATTAAATCCCCTTTAATTATAGTCACATGAAGTCAATATAATATTCCCTTAAAATAGTTAATTATTATTAAAGTAACACTTTAATAATAATTAAATGTCATAACTCCATTAATAACCATTATTTAATGATTCTGACTTCATCACTGGCTAGCCCACTGCTCCCACTGTCAATCTGGGTACCTTACTCAAAATACAAAGGGTTCATCTCTATCACCCTTGATTTACTAAAATTAGTAAATCCTTGAATACCTGATCAAAATAGAGGTGCCAAAGGTCATCACTGCAATTGAGGCCAGTCCAGGTGCCCTGCCAAATATAGAAATGATGGATAAATGACTTACTATAAATAGTAAGTGTACCAAACTAACCCAAACGAAGAGCAATCTTGAACACTTCTAACTTCCGGAAGGGAAAGAGCCTCCTGTTCTGCCAACTGGGACCCTCTAACCATCAATCTTAGCTTACGAGGGCCAATGATAGGCTAAACCAAACCACAAACCATGACATCTCGAAAAGGGGACATTACAATCCACCCTCCCTGAAATTGTTTGTCCCCAAGCAATCTCAGAAACAAAATAACACACTAGTCCACCCGGATCCCAAGGGTAAAATTGTGTAATGTCCCAGCTGATACCAACTAGCTCATGTAACACCAACACCAGAATAACTGATAGTACCTGCCAAACTGAAACAAATCTGACAGTAGATGTCGCAGGAGTGAACATCTCATAGGGAAGCAACTCAAAAGGCTGGCAAAGCTTGCTTCCCAAAACTACGCAAAGTGAGTTGTCATACACACTGTTCGACCCATGCGCAACTAAACTGTGCATCTGAAAGAGATCATGCCCATGAGGATTAGAGGAAAAATAGTAGGCACCCCTCACTGTGTAAACTCTTGAAAACCCGTCAGCGAGCTTTGTCTGAAATCCTGATGCACTAGAACGATACCAAACTCTGAACAAAAGCTTGCTAAGAAGAACATCCCCAGACTTCTGCTACTCAACACTGAACTCAACTTCACCGTGCCCAAAGTGGTGAAGCCAATAAATGAGGCCCACCCGAACTATAGTGCTAACCCTGTCATCACTCGGGCCCCGAAGCACACTAAACTCACATTCATTCCTTCTGTGGAGATAAGAACATCCAAAGGTGTCTGTAACACTACCACTATCTCCATCCTCTGCGAGGCTCCTATGGATGTGCTGACTCTACAAGTAATCCAACTTGTAGTCACTGATCCCATCTATAACATATGGCAAATACCCATCCCACAAGGATGGTATAACCTCGGAACCAATCCACACTGATGCATTATCAAATCCTCTGTGTGGATCTAAAAAGTAGTGATGAGTACTCCCTATGCAGTAATGATAAAAAGCTCCCACCTCGATCAAGCATTGACTGTCATAGTCCTAAATAAAAGCTCTATCATTTGACTCATCACCAATAACTCCCACAGTGGATGTAACCATAGGAGAACTTGATGCAACATGTGGTTCTCCACTGCTCTCAACAAATGCACCCATCCCAACTATATCAACTGCACCTGTAACAGTGATAACAGTAGCTACATCCACAACCGGCTCACAACTATAACCTATTGTATAAAGTCATCACCAACTCTCACTGTAGAGAATTGCATTGTGCCTGTAGTCGGTGAACACTGTGCCCGACTCAACTCCACGGTAAGCTCCTCAATCTGTGACTGAGACTCATGAAAGGCTAATTGTGCTCTCTCCAATGAATCCCTAGTCACTCCCAACTCATGGGCGAGCTCATCTACCTCATCTTCCTTTCCCCTCAGCGCATCATAACAAGTGCAACCCCACTCGAGAAGGTAGTTTCTGTCAGCCAATAACTGCAAATGATTTTGTTTCATTATCTTGATGGCTTCTCGACGTGTATGAAACTCTGTAAGCGAAAGGATACCATCACAGTGCTCATCTATCACAGGAGTGCTCCAACCATAAGTGGCTAACATCTGGCGAGCTATGCCAAAGTGCTCAATGGTTGTGGAAATCATATTGTCATTCACTTTTAATTGCCCAACCAACTAATGTCTCTGGAATTTATGGCACTCATGCAAGCTCTCAGAATCAAAATTTGCACTATGATAGGATGTTGTATCCACAATGCTCACCTCATGACAAGTAGCTTCATGTGTGCTATCATCTCCGCACACATCAACATCTGAGGTATTGCTGCTAAGCACCTCAACAAATGACTCATCTGATAAAGTGGAAGTTGCTGCTACAATAGTCTCCTCGCACACTCCCACTTCCCATGTAACTGTAAATCCCCGCAAGTCGCGATCTTGGGACCTATTACCAACCAATGAATTCTCTGATTCATTTTCTAGGGTTTGATATGAAAAATCAGACCCACTGTAGCATGAATATGCATCACATAACTCATTTCTAACATCTGAATCATGAGTGTCTTCATGTGGCAAGATACTCGAAGCATGTTCCTTAAGTAAAACAACTGCTATCTCATGATAATGCAAAGAGTTTACACTATTGTTGCAAAAAACTGAATTTTCGTTGTTATCCTCAAACCTCTTTGCATATTCAAAGAACTCCTTCCAAATTTCACACCTAAGCTATTTGTTATGGCAAACTGATTCAAAGGGTTTCCTTGAATGAGTGTCAAATATACCTTGCTCTTTTTTTCCCCATACTCCCCTCAAATATATTTCACTGTATCAGTCACTTCCGAAATTGAAGCCAGACAAGTAATCCAAGAAACCATCAAAACCATCTAATTTTTTAAGCTTGTCTGGCATGATCTGGTATTCTTAAAAAAATATATCTGCTTCCAATTCAATTTCTTCTATGGTTTTTCCCATGATTGAAACAAAGCAAGAGTGTTGATCACTCACATATCAAATGTGGGAACTCAACATTTCCAAACCCCGCAGGACGGTAGGAAACCGTTCTGATACCACTATAATAACCCCTCAGGTTATCCAATTTAGCAACTTGCGAATGTTTGTGATTTTGACAATATCTTGATGAGTTTGTTTCTCAAAATGTATTTAGGGGTTTTTGCTTACTTCTTTGCCAATGAACTAATGATTTTGAATGCAAAATATATTGAAATGATAGACTGATAAATTAATTCAGAATTCTGATCTTCATAACAGCAAACACTAATACCAATTTCTAATTATTTATTGCAACCAGAATAGTGAATAACATACTAGGAGTCCCATGCTAGCTTGGAAATATGCTTTTTTAATTGATCGAACTGGTGAAACTAGAAATACAAGAGTACCCAGATGGTGACAATACCTCCAACGAGGTTTATTTGCATCAACTATAATTATCAAAAACAATTATGGAAGAAATAGATATATTTGCTATAGTTTCCTCCAGGTGTGCAGGCAAGGTCACCAATTTTGACAAGTTTTCCACACTAAAATGATGATAGTAACCATGTAAGATTATGAGAGCCTGTAAAAACCACTTATTTATTTACGACTGCTGCTGATAATGATTTTCCAACCTTATTCAGACCCTAACTGCTGCTAACTTATTTATTTGACACCCCAAGTTCCTCCAATGTGTACAACCTACCCTAGGAAGCCACGTGAGGGCTGGAAATAGATGTGGCTGTCTTCAATGGCCTCTAAAACCTGATCAATTCACTATCACCAATCTGATAATACTGCTATAGGTCTGCACTTAATAAACCTTGAAATATATGCACAAACCCTTGATATTTCTCACTTTTTTGACACAAATAGAACTCCTGTATGAAGCTCTCACAAAGCAATAATATCAGTTGGTATTACACAACCTCAGAATTGCAAAAACATTTAAGAGATTCGTTCTCCAATGGCTGAAGATGACTGAAACCCTTGGTCTCAAGCTCAAATCCCAAGAACATCCAAATAGCAAACACAAATAATCATCGATAATGAGTTTGGTTTGTCTTTTGAAACTTTTTATATCCTCTCAACTCTTAAATCCCTTTAATTCCCTTTTGAAATCCACTCTTAGGGTTTTGATAAAACTTTATAATAACTTTTCAAAAGGGTCGATCCCTTCATTTGGTGCAAAACGAAATAATATAAAGTATATATATTAATAATAACTTATATCTCCCTTGAAATTGGTACTTTATATTATTCCTCATATGCACCTTATAATTTGACTTTATAATCATTAAATGTCCTTTTATAATAAAGTCATTTAATCCTCACTTTATAATTTGACTTTATGATATTAAATCCCCTTTAATTATAAAGTCACATGAAGTCAATATAATATTCCCTTAAAATAATTAATTATTATTAAAATAACACTTTAATAATAATAATAATAAAATGTCATAACTTCAATAATAACCATTATTTAATGATTTTGACTTTATCACTGGCTAGCCCACTGCTCCCACTGTCAAGCTGGGTGCCTTACTCAAAATAGTAAGGGTCCATCTCTATCACCCTTGGTTTACTAAAATTAGTAAATCCTTGAATACCTAATCAAAACAGAGGTGCCAAGGGTCATCACTACAACTGAGGCCAGTCCAGGTGCCCTACGAAATATAGAAATGCTGGATAAATTACTTACTATAAATAGTAAGTGTACCAAACTGACCCAAACAAAGAGCAATCCAGAAAACTTCTGACCTCTGGAAAGGATAGAGCCTCCTATTTTGCCAATTGGGGCCCTCTAACCATCAATCTTAGCCTACAAGGGCCAATGATAGGCTAAGCCAAACCACAAACCATGTCATCTCGAAAAAGGGACATTACATTCTAGCAGAGATGTACATATATAGGAGTTAAGGAGGAACATGTGCTATTGCTGAAGTCCAAAACTTGTTGGAACTACTTGTGAATACATAAGTTTAGTGAAACCTTAATAACTCCTAGAACAATTCATAATCAAACAATCCTTATTCTTTACTCACATATTGATTCATATTAGTCTCTATGTACAATACAAGCATACATCTATCTTCCAATTTGAAACAAATTTGTCAATCTTGACAATAGGATAGGATAGAGTAAGATGTGACTTGTCTAGAATCACACTTTCACGGATAGGAGTCTGAGCAACTTGAAAATATTGAAGTCATATCTGAAGTGGGTGTAGTGATTAGTAGCAGGGGAAGCAAGAGGGTTAGGTGTTTGGATTACTTGTAAGGAAGATAAAGTGATCCTTGCTCCCAACTATCTCAATTCTCATTGTAATTTAAGGTTTGAGCTAGTGCAATATTTGCACTGTTTTGCTATTTGGTGTACTTTGTCTCATATTCCCCCTGGATTTCATATATTTTTACCATCCATTTATTTTTGTGCCTAGAAAACTCCAACTCTAGCATAAAAGCATTAGTTGAATTCTCCCTAAGCCTTTTGTCACTCATACATCCTATGACACTTTTATCATCCATTTCTCAAGTCAAATCTAGTTTTCATAACCTACCTTCAACTTATTATCCTTAGAGGCATGGATAGTAAGGCTGCTCACTATCATGGGAGTGGTCCTCCTTTCTTGCTAGATGAAAGAATTTATTTTATCCTGAATTTTATTCCATTTGGATTTTAGAAGGGAAACATCAAATGATCCCTAACCTTCTTGAAAAAGCATTTTGTAGGAAAACACATTGAGCAATAGGAAAAAGGTTCATCACATGGAATACATAGAAGTTTAGAACCATAGTTCATAGTCTGTTGTTGATAATTTTGTTTTTGTGAAATTATTGTCAACCCCACAAAATTTTTAGTCGTATTTTTGATTAAATTTGACATGGTTTAATGCTCTAAGTAATTGTAAATATTTTCAAAGTAAAAGATTTTTATTTTTATTTTATTTTATTTGAAAATACTTTTCTTTAAGTCAAGGCAAATCGGAATTTTTAAATTACATTCAATGTTTAATTACATGTAATATAATCGTGCAATATGTTTTTTAATCTGAAATATATTGGTATATATATTGCCATTTTCGAAATGTTTTAAGTCTATCTTTGTTATTGCATTTCATGTGTAATACAAAATATTTTAATAACCCAACTTACCTTTAAGTTGGGCTTTTTGAGGCCAACTGCATGTTTTATTACATGCGACTATTATTGCTAAATATGTTTAAACCCCCGATGACTTAACTGGGTGCACCTTTTGTCTGACATTACATATTATATGTAAGAACCCCTGCTGGTTCTAACTTTATCACTGTATTTTCTGATTTAATAGTGCCTTGACATTTCGTCAAACACTTAGCAAACAATGTCTAAGCTTGCTGATTTGAGTTCAGGTATGATATGTCTTGAAATCCTTGAATAAACTTCACAAATCTGCTCATAAATGCTTTGAAATCTGATTAATAATGGCTGCCAATTCTTTCTATCACTGCAAACTATTCTGGTAAATAATGAAGCATTCAAACCCTTAATTCTGCATTAATAAATTCATTCTTGGCCTCTGGATGAAGCCAACACTTGACATAATTCGTTGGGTGTTTCACCAATTCACTATGCTAAAATAACTTGCAAGAATTCACAATTCTTCAAGCTCGAAATCTGAAACCCTTGTTTCAATTTCTTCTCCACTCAAATAAAGCAAATGCACAAGTCATGAATGAATTGCTTTTTGCCCAAAGCATTGCTTTTATAATAAAAGATATCTTCTCTCACACGCTTTTCACTTACATAAAGACTTTGCTTTATGTGCACATTTGAAATATAATAAACTATTATATTTCTTCCCACTTCAATGATGAAAAAGACACTTTCATTAAAATAATAATATTCAGACACATAGGGTCCCTGTTTTATGAGCTCAGGATTTAAAACTTCTCAACCTGGTTCGAACAAGCTATTACACTAAGTTGCCCAAAATACGATCCCAATAAAAATAGCAACCTTAGCTGATTTAATTAAATAATAATCATAATTCACCCGTCTTGCGAAAACAACTGAGGCATCAGAATCAAAATCCGACAGCACATGAGTGATCCTGATGATGAAAAATGATGAATGAACTTGACGGGATGACTTACTAAAAATAGACGCTCCCTCCAAGAATCTTGGAGTCCAAACCGGAAGCCGGAAATAAAATCTGAGAACATCATATAACTCTTCTAAATCATCTGAGCTCCGTGAAACCAACTGTTGACTTACTATAAATAGTAAGTCCCTCAAAACAGTGCCACAACCCACAACAAGGTCCTCTAATCACCAACATTAGCCTACAAGGACCCAATGATAGGCTAAATACACTAACTCCAATGCTCTCTCAAAATGGGGACATTACAGTCCTCCCTCCCTAAAATTGCTTGTCCCCAAGCAATCCGAGAAAACCAAACATAGAAGTCCACCTGGATCCCAAGGATAGAATGGAGTAATGTCCCTGCGATCACTTGCAAACTCCTGTGATGAAATCACCATCCACTGAGCTAACCAAAACACACTGTCATCATGCCAACCATAGTTGTCCACACTATCTGTAGTGCCAAACCTGTCACTACCCGGATCCCAGTATAGATGAAACTCACAGGTATCCATAACAAGGAATAATGGATATCCAATACCATCTAAAAGATCAGAGCTCCCTACACACCGTGCCAATCTTCCCTATGCACTCCCGCAATCTAGATATCCATCCACTGTAAAACCATCCTGGATGTACTGACCCTGTAAAACACCTGCTAACTTGCAGTAACCAACCCCATCAACTACAGATGGAGCAAACCCATTCCCAAAAGAATGGTATAACGCTGGAGCCAACCCACACCGACGTGCAAACAAGTCCTCAACCGGTGGGTCAAAAGAAAAATGATGAGCGCTCCTCACTATGTAATCATGATGAAGTGCTCCAATGCCTGTCAGAGGCTCATCAAAATCAAACCGAGAATTAAGAGATGGCTCAAATCTCTGACTCTAAACAATTGGCTGCGCAGGATCCTGTATAACTCTCTCAGCAAACCCAACCACAAAATCCCTATGAGGAAGCATTGTAGTCAAAGTATCTACAATTCTCCCCACCAAAAGCTGAATACTGCGAGAGCCTCAGATGAGTGTACCCTCAAAAGCTCCGAAAGGCCCCTCCTGCAAAACCAGACTCTCCAGCAAGTATGCCATGAATGACTCTGTGCAGTAGAGATTATAAGAAGCAGCATCAACCTGCTCCCCTGCAATCCACAGATGATCCCTCTGAAACTGCGGCACTAGCAATTGCCTATCACTATCAGCTGTATGAAAAGGAGGAATAGATTTGCTTACGACAGAAGGAAACAAATCATCATGAGAACTAGCCTCCAAACCAGATGATACCTTATCCATGTCCTGGGAATCAAAGGGAGTGGTGTCAGCAACTAGCACACAACTCTCGGACAAATCCACACGGGCTACCACAAAATTCCCAAAAACCTACTCTGTATCATTTGTCATTGTGCTAACAACTGGAGAACCAGATACCACAAAACTCTCTCTACTGTCCTCCACTGATGCACTAACCTCCTCTGCATCTACTGCATCTGTATCAAGGATGGATGTAACTGTGTCCCCAACACATCCATCACTGCCAACTATGGAAGCTGACTCACCACCAACCACTACTATCTGCAACTGAACTGGATCTATGGCTGGTAAAGATTGAATCCGCTCCAACTCCACAGTCACCTCTCCCAACTGCAACTGCGACCCTTGACAAGCCAACTAAGTGCCCTCTAAAGCCTCAGAAGTCGCTGTGAGCTCCCGAGTAAGCTCACTCACCTCCTCTCTGTCCATCAATGCCTCATATGTCGTACTCCCCCACTCAACTAGGTGATCTCGATCGGCTACCATCAGTAAATAATTCTGTCTCAAAATCCTGACAGCCTCCTGTAAGGAATGAATCTTTGTCAGGGAAAGGTAGCTACCGCCGTGCTCATCTGTCATAGGAGCACCCCAACCATAAACAACTAACAATTGACGAGCGGCATTGAAATGCTCGAGAGTAGAAGAAATGTCTCTCTCACTGACTCTCAACTGGCTAGTCACATGATGACTCTACACCACGGGTCTCCTATGCACAATCTCCACTGCACTATCCACACTATGGAAGGAAGCTGTATCTTGCAAACTCCCCTCAAGATCACCGAATCTCTATGTACTATCATCTGAGCACACATCTACAAACTGAGTACTGACATAAGACTCATCCTCATCTACTAACAACTCAGAGTCGTCTCCCAGGGTCTGATAAATCAAACATGACTTGCTGCAAGTAGAGTCATCCTCATGAGTCATCGAGGAAGTAACCTCATAATCACTCTCCTCATGTGTGCTATCAACCTCGCACATGTTCACCAACGAGGTATCACTACTGGGCACCTCTACAAACACCTCAACTCTCACACTATCCACACTATCAACAACAGGCTCAGGATGCTGAACCTCAGTAACACTATCTGTCAATGAGATAGGCACATCCACATGTTCCTGTAAAGAATCTCCTCCCTCAGGTGTGCAAATAGGATTAGTGGTTGATCCACTAAGTACAAGAACATCTCCACCAAAATCAGCAGCTGCTAAAAACTCAACATGAAGATCTCTCGATGTTTCACCTGTAAACAACTCATGTCTCTCCTCATATCTTCCCTGTGAAGAGGACCTATTGAACAAAGAACCCAAGTATGTAGTTGCTTTATCGACAGTTGCTGGATCTAAAAGTGGTGCATTTAATCTTTCTAGTGTTTGCCTTCATTTCTCCATATCCTTAACTAAGGCATTTGTTTGCTTTCTTAACTCAGATAAACTGTCTAACTTGTTTACATGTTTTCCAGATTTCCTGTATCTGTTCATGACTGCAAAAATAACTAGAGTGCTGATCACTTAAGTCTAACAATTAAGCTCAATAAACCTTACCCCAACAAGATGGCAGGAAAACTTCTCTGATACCACTGTAAGAACCCCCTGCTGGTTCTAACTTTATCATAGTATTTTCTAATTTAATAGTGCCTTGACATTTCCTCAAACACTTAGCAAACAATGTCTAAGCTTGCTGATTTGAGTTTAGGTATGATAGGTCTTGAAATCCTTGAATAAACTTCACAAATCTGCTCATAAATGCTTTGAAATCTGATTAATAATGGCTGTCAATTCTTTCTATCACTGCAAATTGTTCTGGTAAATAATGAAGCATTCAAACCCTTAATTCTGCTACAATAAATTCATTCTTGGCCTCTAGATGAAGTCAACGCTCGACATAATTCGTTGGGTGTTTCACCAATTCACTATGCTGAAATAACTTGCAAGAATTCACAATTCTTCAAGCTCGAAATCTGAAACCCTTGTTTCAATTTCTTCTCCACACAAACAAAGCAAATGCACAAGTCATGAATGAATTGCTTTTTGCCCAAAGCATTGCTTTTATAAGAAAAGATATCTACTCTCACACACTTTTCACTTACATAAAGACTTTGCTTTATGTGCACATTTGAAATATAATATACTATTATATTTCTTCCCACTTGAATGATGAAGAAGACCCTTTCATTTAAATAATAATATTCTGACACATAGGGTCCCTGTTTTATGAGCTCAGGATTTAAAACTTCTCAACCTGGTTCCAATGAGCTATTACACTAAGTTGCCCAAAATACAATCCCAATAAAAATAGCAACCTTAGCCGATTTAATTAAATAATAATCATAATTCACTCGTCTTGCGAAAACAATTGAGGAAGCATCAGAATCAAAATCCGACAGCACATGAGTGATCCATGATGAAAAATGATGAATGAACCCGACGGGGTGACTTACTAAAAATAGACGCTCCCTCCAAGAATCTTGGAGTCCAAACCGGAAGACAAAAATAAAATCTGAGAACATCATATAACTCCTCTAAATCATCTGAGCTCCGTGGAACCAACTGTTGACTTACTATAAATAGTAAGTCCCTCAAAATGGGGCAACAACCCACAACAAGGTCCTCTAATCACCAGTATTAGCCTACAAGGACCCAATGATAAGCTAAATCCACTAACTCCAATGCTCTCTCAAAATGGGGACATTAAATTATATGTATTGTAAAAGCCGATGTAACGCAAGCTAAAACTCTCGATAACTTAAGAGAGTCGACATTTCCTTGAGTCTTACATGTGCGACTGCTTGAAATATTATTTGCAAAGACTTTAAAAAATCCCAATTTTTGCCATAACATTGCAAATATTTCTTCAAAACCCCGCACCAAGCCTGTGTGCCAAACTCCTGTGTAAATGCCAGATTTAGAGGGAAAAACGTGGAGTTTTTTCGGAGTATGCCGAGCTTCCATTTATCTAACTCCAAGTTTGTATTAACACTAAGCCATAAATACGAGCCATGGACGCCAAGCTTTAACAATTGGAGCATTTGTTTTGATCTTCCCTTCCTCCAATCGTGAGTCATCATTCTTAGAAAAGTTGGAGAATTTTACTTCAGCTACAAATATTTCCTGATGTTTTTGAGCCATCTTTCACGCTTTTGCAAGTTTTTCTACCTAAAACAGGTATGTGCCTTCATACCCATGGTTGATTTTGCAAAATGTGGTTGTGTTTGCAATTATAATGACATTTTGCTCCTTTTTCTTCCATATTTGCAAGTGCCTAGGGTTGATTCAGATGTTTTTTCATTTCAATGGACTTTGTATATATATTTTTGTTTTTATGAAAAACATGTTTTTCTAGGAATGATCATAATCGTTTTTGCATATCTGTGATTATTTTTGCCAAAATCATAAATATTTTTCATCACTTCCTCCATTATATCTCTGCGGCTAGGGTTTACTTATGTTGTTTTTGCTCAAAATGATTATTTTAAATATTTTCGTGATTGTTTCTGAGAATAAACACTATCATTTTTTATAAAATGCAGCCACAACTAGGCTTTGTATATGTCATTTTATTGAAAAATAGGTTGTTGCAGTCATAGGGCCATTTTCATAGAGATTTGATTTGTTTCTATTGACAATGGTGTTCTATTCTTGAAATGATCTGAAAATATACAAATTATATATATATATGCCACAATTTCCAAAATGACGCTAAAAATGAAAACTTCCCATCCATTTGCAGCCATAACTTCACATTTTACATGCATACCTATACCTTGTGAAAACCAGCATTTGCCATACCTATCACGAAAAATGTCAGTAATCGCACCATGGTTTAACATGTCTTCATATACAATTGTTTCCAAGAAGCCCCAGTTGCATAATTTTGTATATCATAATGATCTTCCCAAATCGGAATTTTTAATCCTGATTGCAAGTGCTACTACATGGAGCCTTCCATGAAATTCAAAGTGTAATACCCTCTAAAAGTTCCATTTTCATGCTCCCACATTTTGAATTTCGGGATTTTCTGTACCCTTTGCATATTCCACTACATGTCGCTTCGCGCGCAATGCAAAATGTAATCATGTTCAAAATCACCGACTACATTACTTCCTTATTTCCAAATTGGGATTTTTAGTACCCATTACATGTATTGCTACATGGAATTTCAGATGCAAATACCCCTAAAAACTCCACATTAGTTATATCCAAAGTGGAGATTTTTACACTAACTACATGTTTAATTACACAGTCAAACATGCAATCACTTCCAAAACCTCCACTCATACCATTCCCAAAGTGGAGATTTTTATACCAACTACATGTTTTGTTACATGTAGTCAAATGCACAATCACATCTAAAATCTCCTACAATACCCAAGTTTACCCTATTGGAAAATCCAAATATAAGTGCAATCGGCGATTTTTATCCCGATTGCAAGTTGAACTACATATGTAATTATACAAGATACTTAAAGTGCAGTTGGATCCAAAAACCCTGATTTCACTTAAAGTCTTCTATTTTTCCCTTGTAGTAGGAACTTTTTGGTCCAACTACATAAACTATTACAAGTTGAACTACACTTACACCTTCACCTGCAGTGCACTCTGAAATCCCCAAATTGCATCCATGGCCCACAAAAAGCAACTTTTTCATTTCATCCTTGTTTACAGCATAGTTTGTAGACATGATCTACCAACTTTCAAAATCAAAGTATGAGCTTCATGAAGAATGTTATGGAACTAACGTCAACATATTCTAACGTTAAGCTGTGCTACAAGTGTTCATCCAAAGTCAGAAGGGGCAACCATCATGCCTGAGGGAAAGATGAAATTGAAGTTTCATCAATTTTAGAATGCTTTCAAGATTGATTTCGAGCAGGTGGTAACAGACTAATAAGAGGGATTGTGAACTTTTTTCTAGTCATGTGTGAAAACGAAAAATCAGTGATTTGGTGATGCCACCAAATGCAGAGGTCAGAAGGTTATTTTCTGCAGATGTTTCTGCACATGTACAGATTTGAAGATTTTCAACACTTGGCAATCTAATGATAGGAAAGACCTCTTTGATAGAGGTTGATGTAATAGGAGTCGTGTTTTGTGACACTTAGCATAAATTTCATCATGCATTTTGTAATGTAGTTTTGACATGTCACATGTAATGCATATAATTGTAATTGCATATGTAATGTCACATGCAAAGCAAAAAATTGCAATTACATATCTCATTACATGTAATCCCATTACACAGGACTATAATGTTCAATACGTCAACCTTAGGTAGTTAGTTTTCCATGTTTTTCTATAAATACAAGAGGACTCATGGTAAATAATCATCTTTTATGCATTGCAAGAAAACTCTGGTGAAATTGTGCAAATACAAACTTTGCTTTAATTTGTGCAAGTTGATTTTTGAGTAAATAAAAAGTGAGTATTTTCAATCTTTGAGTTGAGGAGACTTGTGGAGTTATTTGTGCTATTATAAGGAGAACCTTAAATCTGATTTTGTATAGACTTTGTGCTGTAATTGTCTATTTGAGTTAATTAGAAGTGAATGCATAGACTTTGAGTTGTGGTTCATAATGATACTAGAAATAGAAAGGAAGTTTTGTGTTAAAGTCTTTGTGCTTGTCATATTCCCGCTTCATATTTTAAAACCATTTTAGCACATTGTGTAAGTCTATGAGCTTATATATATTTCTTAGTCTGTAGTCAACCAATATGCTTAACAATTAATCTTCAATTAATTTTGGGTTTATTGGTATTATTGCTCCAACTAGTATTTAGAAGTGAAATTGTGAAAGGTCTCCAGTTTGTAGAGTGCGTATTTATGAAAGTATCCTTCTTGAAGAAAGAGGAAGTGATATATGAAACACCCAATTTTAGATTAAATTTGAATTTCTTGTTAAGTTCTAGTTGAATTCGAAGCAATAAGGGCGCTTCCCCTAAGTTGAAAGAAGAGATTAGTTCTCACAAATTGTGTCTAAATATCCCATTTTGAAAGTAGTGTGTCTACAACTACTTACAAAATATTTAGCCAATACAGACATGGATTTAGAGAGTACTTGGCAATCCCAAAATTTCCAACTCGGCAAAAAATCGACAACTTAGAAAGAACAGAAAATTAAAATCTCTTAATACTCCATCTCATTACACCAATCTTATTGCTCCACAAGGTGACAACAATAAGTTCCTTACTATTTAGAAGTGATGTGCATGTATACCAGTGTAGGAGGAATGAGAGTGAAAGTCATAATCCAAACCTAATGGAACCATCCAAGTTTACAAAATGTTAACTGAATCTTTCCTACATCTGACGTAGTTCATAAGGCTCCTTGCTCTTCACTAAATTGTTGTTGCAAATGATTCTCTATGTACAATGCAAATCTACATTTTTTATTTGGTGGCAAAACACAATCCAGCTCTGCCAGGTTAAGATCTTTTACCAAGTTATAGATTACAAGGAGAAAACAGAAGTGCAAGTAATTTCAACTATTACATGTATAGAAAGAGAATTACAAGATTTTGAGATCTGTGGGCTAACTTTTCCTGCCATTAGTTAGTTCTTTGAAGCTTAGGTAGAGAAATTCATTTCAACATTGTGTGCTATACTGGGTTCCAGAAATAGGTTTAAAAGATAGCCTAGCTAATAGCTCCTCTTTTCTTAAAACATGTACTTTTCAAAAGACAAATTTGAAGAGAACTTTTTTTTCCATATGAACTGTGATGTCCCAATCCTTGCACTACTGTCATAATAGCAACAAAATACTTTTGTGGTCAAGGAGTGGCATACCTTGAGCACCTATAGCTAGTTAGAAGATAGTTGGAATAATACAGTATTCGGGAAAATCGTGAAGCCTTATGAATAAGACGACTTTCCCTTAGGTCCAAGATGAATGATGTTACCATCAACATGTAAGAGGCTGCCCAGATGTGTCTTTTTTGTTTTGAGTTTTTAAAACTTATTGGAAAGGTATAAACTCAACCAATATGAAGATAACTTTGAAATGTTTACTAACAACAAATAAGAAAGGCAAATTTATGCTATAGGCTGAAATGATATTATTATTAATTTCCATTGAACATCTTCAACAACTAATATCAATGCATACATAAATCAGATCTCTTTACCAACAATTTCATAATAATGTTCATCAGATGGATTTAGATAACCTCAGCAATAACAACACAAACATACCAGTCTACTATCCACTCTATTTCAGACCTGATGCAGCCCTAGTTGGCATGTACGACCTCCTTCTGATCAGCTTTAGACTTTGTATGACTACCTATGAGCATGTACAACACCCTCTTCAGCTCCTACTTGTATGGCCCTGTATAATATAATTGCAGACTGCTGTGACTGAGATTTAATGGATGCAGAACTGTGTGTCACTGTTATAGAGGTCACAGACTTGTAGAACCCTTGAAATCCACTACCCAACAGTTGTAGCTCACTCCTAGGCAGAATCTAGCTTGTCCAACATATATGTTTCCCCCCAAATGATGTAAATCGTTCTCAGCAAACTCATTCACAGCAGATCAAACAATAACACAACTCTAAATCCTCCAATCAAACTCTCCTCGCAACCAAGTATTGGAATTTGAAAGCAATATCTATCTCAAATAGAGTTACCTCGTAATAAGCCCTTATCAATCCTCTTAACTGTGTCTTTCAACAATGAAGAGAATGTCAGTGAAGAAGGATTTCATCCTCAAAGCTCTTGAAGATAAAATCTCCAAACAATTTCATCAATTTTCATATATTTTCCAAACATGTTGAAAGAGAGCTCTGCAATCTCTTTTATAACACTTTCTAAGAGCTCATCCACTCATCTTGTCAATGTGGAATAAACAAAATCACTCTTTTTGCCCTTTCCTATTTTTTGGGAATTTTTGCTTTTTTGCTCCTATTTTCTCATGATTGTTTTTGCCGCTATTCTATCGCAATTGCTTTTTCGGCCCCTGTTTTATCGCGATTGTTTTTTCCTTAATATTTTCCATACATTTTTACATGATTTTCCTTCAACTCAAGTCCCCAAACACTTTATTATATCTCCAATGTATTATAAAATAAAGGGGACCATTTAATTTAAATATTTCCTACAAACTTTAGACAATGCATTAATTAAGTTAAATAATTAAATTTAGCTTTATAAAATAACTTTATTAACGAACACCAAATCATATCAATGATAAATAAAATTTCTTGTCAATTTTAAACAATTACCATCGACACGTCACTGCCACTGGATGTCCAATCATGCCCATAATGACTTACTATAAATAGTAAGTATGTCCAAAATTGCCTCGAAACCCTTCAAAATAGTCTGCAACTGAAACTGCCTAGCCTAGGCCAAATGGCCTCTAAGTCCCTTTAATGTCTTGGTTAGCCTCCAAGACCATGGAAAAATAGGCTAACAACACACTATGTTATGAACACTAGAAAGGGGACATTACAGTCCGCCTTTCCCAAGATTGTTTGTCCTCAATAATTTCAACTCTAGATATTGCAAGATCTGATCATTCTCCCATGTAGCATCTTCAACTGGCAGGTTCCTCCACTTAACCAAATATTCCTTAATTGTCCTCCTTTAGAGTGTCTTGTCCCTAGTATCAATGATCGCCTTAGAACCAATATCAATTTCCCCTCTTCATCCAGGGGTGGCAAGTTTGTTGATGGAACTACATTATGGCCTCAATCCTTTTTAAGCCTGGAGACATAAAATACATGATGCACTTTACTATTAGCTGGCAAATCTAGCTCGTAGGCTACCCACCTAATGCGATGAGTGACTTTGAATAGACACTAATTATGGCTTAAGTTTCTCAACACCACTCTTCTTCAACGAAGACTGTCTGTAAGGCTAGAGCCTTAGATAAACCATATCGCCAATCTCAAAACTGTGCTCAACCCTGTGTTGATCAACATATAACTTCTGCTAGTTTTGCACCTATGTAAGAACCCAGTCTGGATTCTGTCTCTGATCTCTGCTGCAAATTATTTTGTTTTTCTTGGATTTTGTATTTTTTTGTCTTTTTTGGTTTTTCAAATGTATATACTCTTTGTATTTTCTCTACATGATATATTTACAATACATAAAAGTACAATAAAAGATTGCACCCCTATCTTAATTCAAATGTAGATCATTACAATGCAAGACTGGAAAGCAGTTTCAAATTCTATCTACTAAACTTTGATTCACTGTATCCCTATAAGCAAGAAATTACATTGTAGAAGATTACTATTTTTAACACAACGCTTGTTCCAATCAAATTGGAAAATGAACCTGGATTGGTTGAGACGATATAGATTCTCCTCAAGTCAAAAATTGCAGCAGCCTGGAAAAGACTTTGATTGACGTTAGTTGACCTGTGAATGAGCAACTGTCAAATGAGTTGAATCTCTTTTGTCGTGGTCTTCAGATACTCCTAGCGCAAGCCTAAAAACATAGTGGCTTCTTTGAATGTCAACCTGACTCCTCCCTTATCACGCTAGTCTCCAACAAAGAATCGCTATCAACAAATAAAAGGAACTGACCCTCTCAATAGAGTTGTGGCAGCATGAATTTCGGAAGCAACCTTGAGGATATGCTACGATATGCAATTAAATTGTTTCCTCAAGCCTGCGATACTAAACTGAGATATCTCTGAGGTACATATCTTCTTTTGATCAACAACTAGTGGGTGTACCTCATTTGCAGGTAAAGTGGTGGGTTTAGGTTGTGCCTGTCTCTTAGGAGCTGAAAGCTCCATGCTCCTGGCCTTCTTGATGGATGCTTGCAAAAAAGGCGGATCAAATGCCTTAAGCCACCCTCTAAATGGCTCATGTAATCCTCTGTGAATAACATGACCAGTCATTTCTCTGTCACATTAGGAACCATGATAGAGAGTCTCAGGAGCTCAACAATAAAGGACTCCAAACTACCTGGTTGCCTGAGCTGAGCAAGGTCCCAGAAATAAGTTTCTAGATTCTTCTGATCAAAACGCTCTACCAACCTATCAACAAACTCCTGATAGGAAGTAATATGATCATGCTGTAGAGATACCCATCCATGGTACCACCAATCATGAGCAACATCAGCTAAATGTAGAACAACAAACTGGATAGCATCCTCTTCAGACATAGGACGTAGAGCGAAGAAAGTATCAAGCTTGTAAACCCAAGCTCTAGTTGTCACCTTGCCACTGCCATCAAAATGAGAAAGTGTTAATTTATTGGTGACCTATTTAAGAACACTGCTTTTAGTTTTCTATTTACCAGCTGATCTTGCTCTAGAGTGATCTCTCTTCTGACTCATCATAAACCTATCAAAATTCAGATGTTGTTTGACGTCATGTGGCAATGTGTTGCACTCATCATGCATAGCAAGAACATCATTTGTGAAAGAAGTTGTCTCATCCTCCCCACTTCCCTCATCTGAATCTGGTTTCAGGAAAGTAGGGCGTGAAGGCCTATTGCAGGTACCAGTATGATCAACCCGTGACCTGTGAGAACTAGCTGAGCTACTACGTGAACCTCTGTAACTGTGGCGACCCCTGGTCACTATCAACTGCTAAAGAGCATTAGAGAGATGCTACAATACTATAGCCACCTACTGCTGGCCAGTTGCCAACTGTTCCTATCTTGTAGATAAATTCCTGAATATCTCACTGGCCTCTCTCTCATCATCATCACCTGCATTTTGAGGTGGACTTCCACCCCTCATGTCACCCATGTTACCTGTAGGAGGAAACTGCACCTGACCAACTGATAACTCAGTCTTTCTACATGAATAATAAATACTAGGATCAAATCTTCGCGGTTGCACGAACGAACCCAATCCTGCAAGATGGTAGGAGACCGCTCTTATACCACTGTAAGAATCTAGTTTGCTTTGTCAATGTGACTCCTCCCTTATGTCACGTTGGTCTCCATCAAAAAATCGTTGTCAACAAATAAGAGGAACCGACCCTCTCAATAGAGCTATGGCAGCATGAATTTCGGACGCAGCCTTGAGGATATGCTACGGTATGCAATTAAATTGTTTCCTCAACCCTGCGATACTAAACTGAGACCATATGAAGAGATGGGAACCCCAATTCGGTCACAATTGAGCTCAATGGTAGCTCTGAGGTAAGCCACCCTTATGCACGACTCATTGGCAGAAGACAATATGCAATTAAATTGTTTCCTCAACCCTGTGATACTAAACTGAGACAATATGCAGAGATGGGAACCCCAATTCAGTAACAATTGAGCCCAATGGTAGCTCTGAGGTAAGCCACCCTTATGCACGACTCATTGGCAGAAGATAACCAACTCAAAGTGCATTGATCAAGAAGAATTTCCAATTCTCCCTGCTTTAGAGTTTCCTGTAACCCTTTCAACTGAATCACAAACACAAAATTCACCAAAATTGCATGCAAAATGGATATGCAATTTTCATCCTTTCCTTGCCTTAATACTTCCCAGTTGCCTCAATAATAGCTGGAGTAAACCAAATGGAAATGCATGCTCGCTCTTATTCTGTTGGCATACTGGGCACTCTCTAACATACTTCAGGACTTCATTCTTGAGTCCCTTCCAAGTGAACCTCTCCCGGATCTTCCTATAAGTCTTGAAGAAACTTGGGTGACCAACCAATGGGGCATCATGAAATGTTCTCAGGATCAATTCCTTAATGTGTGAGGAAGGCACCAAATACAGTTTGTCCTTATAGAATATGACATCATCATTTTCCATGTACTTGTCATCTTGAGTTGTGCCCTCAATCAAACCTGCTGCCGACTAATCCTTGGCAAACTCTACTATAATCATCTCTCCAATCAGCTGATATCTCTATCAAAGAGCATATGTGTGATCTCCATGAGAGTGAGTCTGCTATCCCATTCTTCTTTCCTTTGACATCCTCAATGTCAAAGTGATAGGCTTGCAATTTAGTGATCCATTTCGGTTGCCTGTCATTAAGACCTCTCTGACTCATCAAGTATTTAATACTATTATGAACTATCTTAATCACAAATCTATCCCCCACTAGGTAAGACCTGAACTTCACCCATGCATGTATGATGACCAATATCTCCCTGTCATAGATAGAACAACTTTTTTCCACCCCTCTCAATTTCCTACTCTCAAAAGCTATGGGGTGTTTCTCCTACATCAACACAACACCAATCCCATCGCTTGAAGCGTCACATTGCAACTCAAATGGTTTGGTGAAGTTTGGAAGAGCTAACATTGGACACGATGACATCACCTTCTTGATATGCTCAAAACATTGTTTTGCTAAATCAGACCACTCAAAGGCTCCCTTTTTGGTGGGATTTGTCATTGGAGGTACTGTCTGTGAAAACCTCTCCACAAACCTCCTGTAGAAGCCACAAAAATCAAGGAAACCCTTCAGCTGTGAGAGGCTAGTCAGAGTTGGCCATTCAATGATGACTCTAATCTTTTTTGGATCTACTCTCACCCCATCGACACTGATGATATGCCCAAGATATAACAACTCAATCATGCCAAATTCACACTTTGATTCCTTAGAGAACAATGACTCACTCTCCAAGATACTCAAAACCTCCTCCAAGTGTTGAAAGTGCTCCTCTCAGGTCCTACTGAATATTAGGATGTCATCAAAGAAGACTAACAACAAATTTTCTCAACTGCCTCCTAAATACTCGGTTCATGCAATTCTGAAATGTAGCAGGTACATTGGTAAATCCCAATTGGCATTACCAAGAACTCAAAATGGTCGTAATGACACCTAAATGCTGTCTTCCGAATATCCTCGGTCCTCATCCTGATTTGATAACCTAACCTCAAACCTATCTTAGTGAAGTAGCAAGCTCCATGTAACTCATCCATCAATTCATCTATCCTAGGTATGGGGTACTTGTTCTTAATTTTTTTTTGTTCAAAGCCCTGTAATCGATACACATCCATATAGTCTCATCTTTTTTTTTCACCAAAACCACTGGTAATGCAAACAAGCTCTTGCTAGGTCTGATGTGACTCATCTCCAACAACTCCTTGTATTTCTTCGGATGTATGTATGGAGTGGTGATCACAGGTTTTTCTCCCTCCAATTCTATCACATGCTCAATACCTCTCTGATGTGGGACTTCATGTGGAATGCTGTCAAACACCTTAGTGTGCTTGGATATGACATTTTGAACATTTGGATGATAATTCTTAATCTGTTGCTCTGAAACTGTAGGCATAATAAGGCACTCTGCTACCCACTCCACCTCATCATGTTTGAATAATCACTCCATCCTACTAAGTGAGACCACCCCGAGTCCATCGTCTGATAAGCCCCTAAGTACCACTTTCCTACCCTGGTGTTCAAACCGCAAATCCATTTTCTCCAAATTAAAAGTGAACTCCACTACTGACTTCATCCAAGTCATGCCGAGAATAACATTATAATCCCCCATATTCACTACATAAAAAATGCCCAGCATCTCAAAATCACCCATTGACATGTGAAGATTGGCAATCATGCGAGTACTCTGTAGCTTATGCCCACTAGCCACAATGACTCTGAAGCCCTCATACTCCTCTGTCAGAAGACCTTTCTTCTTAACCAGAGTTTCCAAGATGAAATTATGAGTAGCCCCTATGTCAATCAATGTAACAACTCGTAGCCCCCGTATCAAACTCCTCACCTTAAAAGTTATTGCCTGCTCAATAACAATAAGTCATGCAATAGTTTTTTCACCACTTGACTCATCTCTTCTTGTGTTTTCCTCATCATTGCCCCCTCAATTAGATTGTTGTTTAGCATCCTTTGATGCTGATTCCTCAACTGAAAAGTACTCAATTTGTGTTGCTTTCGCTTTGACAAAACACTTTTGTGAAGGGTCCCAAGGCTTTCTGCAATGGAAACATAGTTTTCTCCTAAGATCATTTAACTACTCATTGTCCAAATGGTTTGAATCTTTCTTTTGCTAATGAGAATCCTTCTGGAAATGTTTCTTATCTTTCTCCTTTGACGGAAAACCCTTTGAATGAAATTTATCCTTTGATGACGAAGGTTCCATCTCCCTTGCTTTCTTGTAGGCTTCTTGCAATGTCGAAGGATTAAGGCCCTTGATTCATCCCTTTAAAGGCTTTGCCAAACCATCCGTAAACCAAACCAATAGCTTCATCTGTGAGATATCCGTCACCAAAACTGAAAGCCTTTGAAACTCCGCTATAAATTTCTCAACTGATCCCCACTGTCTAAGATGAACTAACTCCTTGAAATGTAACTCTTGATCCTCCTTGTCAAATCTCTCAATCAAGCTCTTAGTAAACTCCACATATGAAGCGATCTGGTCATGGCACATAGTGACCATGCCATCATGTCACCAATCGTGTGCTAAGCCATCCAAATGTAGTGCCGCAATTTAAAGGCTTCTTCCTCTGGCATTGGGTTTAGCTGGAAATAAGTATCTACCTTTTGCACCCAAGCTTAGCTGTAGCCTTCCTTAATCCATCGTAGTAGGGTACTATGAGCTTGCTCATCTTCTTCTGCAAATCACTATGTTGTGCCATGCCACTAGCGTGAGGCAAATGCTTTGGCCTAACATCCATATACTCCTTGAAAGAGATGGCTGCCTATAATAACTCTCCTCCATTCTCCCAATCTCTCGGAAAATGTGCCTATAACTCTGTAATTTGTGGCTCATTGTCCGGTTGTACCGGGTGTCTAGGTGGAAACGTAGGTATAAGTGGCCTCAAACTATCTGTCCTCGATCTAACTGCATGGCCAAAATTATCGGCAACTTGTCCTCCTCCATTACGACTGTTTTGTCCATTATGCCTGCCATTGTTACCTCCATTATTTACACCATTTTGTCCATTGACAACTTCTTGAACAACTCCAATTCATAATCCTCAGGAATGAATTTAGCTTTTAACCTAGCAACCATCACCTTCCATCTAGTGATTTTTGTGTCACCATGTTCTTATCTATCTTTTTGCAATTCCTTCCACCACAAGGCAGCACGACCCTTCAACTTAGTCTGTGCTAACCTAACCCTCTGTGGATCTCTGATATCTTCAAGCTCAAAGAAATCTTCTAACCCTCCAATCCAGTCTATCAAATCCTTACGATGCAATGAACCGATGAAAGTAGAAACATCCATCTTATGACCTTTACTTACTTGTCCCAAAACTCTCATCAATCTCTCCTCTTCTGCAGGGATCTCAGCATCTACAGTGTCAAGATCTTCAACAGCTTCCTCAAATTCCTCTTGAGTCTCAGGATTCCTCCTCAATCCAGTCAACACACTTCTGATTTCATTCCTCATCTCAACCCTAAAGTCTTCCATCATTTTCTCTAGCCTTCTAGGGTTCATCCTTCTAGGCATCATCTTCCAATCCTCAGGTGCAACTGTCTCTCCAACCGGTGATCTATCAGACATACATGCAACCTCCCACTAATCGGTATGCCTTCAACACTCAATAACCAACAACAAAAACAACAACAAACCCTTCCTAACCCCTTATACAAGTCCTCTGTGATTGCAAGTCAGATCTTCAATCTGCCAGCTCACGGTCAACAGGTCTAGGGCTTCATAAGTCAGGAACTTAGATCTGCCAACACAAGAATCTCCACCTTATTCAGCCTCAATCTTGTTTATCCTTCAACCTCGCTCTGATACCAACTGATACAGTCAAGGATGGAGAAACCTCAACGAGATCAGTCCAACCCTTGGAACCAACATACACAACGGAAGATAACAAGACAAAACATGTTAAAAAAAGAGATTCAGCTTTTTATTATCATCTAAAATCATTTACAACAGATCTGCAACATGTTTCACATGCCAGTCATACATGCCAACCAGACAGGCATGATTACACTTAAAACCCCCCAAATCCTATCAAAGCTATGACAAATAATCTTATGAGATCATTCTTCTCCTTCGGAACAAGTCCATAAGCTTATAAAGCAATTACAATCATCGGTCGGCCTAGAAAAGATTACATTCCCCAAGAAATGAATAAATACATTACACCCAAATAGGTGAGGACCCAAATATTAAAGAACAATCTTCAATGAAAGATTTAAGTGAAGCGATCACATAAAAAAGTTGACCTCTAACTTAATAATGAACTAGCACGATCGCGCCCAAAAAGACCAACCAGAAGATCGGAAAACCCAACCACCAACAGGGAAATGAAGAACAGGACAGATATGCGAAGAATCTGCCATAACTTCCGCATAATGAAACCAAATAAGTTGCGATCATAGGATAAGCTCCAAGACAAAGCCAAGAACATGATGCCACGACTGCAACCAAAAATAACAAGAACACATCGACCGCCACCAAAAACTACCCAACTGAAACAGTACAAAAAACAAACTAAACGAAATCTTTTTGGTTGATGCAAGATTGCCAAGATCCTAAGATGTTCCTGCATCACTTCGATACCGTTTTGGGAATTTTGGATCGGGAGTCCTTGTATGCCAAGGAGTCCAAGTGCGATCTTGGAATGACAGAGTTGCTATACTTAGGCCACATTATTAATGCAGAGGGTGTGTGGATGGATCTTGAGAAGATCCACACTATTGTTGATTGGCCTACTCCTACGAACCTTACTCAGTTACGTGGGTTCTTGGGTCTATGCGGCATCTATTGCCATTTTGTTAGTGGTTATTCATGTCATGCTGCACCTTTGACGAACTTGATGAAATAGGGTGCATTCTTATGGACTCTCGAGGCACAAGCGTTTTTTATGAGGTTCAAGGAGTTGATGGCTACATGCCTTGTACTTGCTACTTGTGATTTCACAAAGTCGTTTGAGCTTCAGTGTGATGCTTCTGGTGAGGGTGTTGGTGTTGTGTTGATGCAAGACAAACACCCAATTTCTTATGAGAGCAGGAAACTTAGAGGACCTGAGAGAGTTTACAGTATTTATGATAAGGAGATGTTGGCCATTATGCATGCCTTGGCCAAATTCAGACAGTATCTTGTAGGCAGCAAATTTTGTATTAAAACTGATCACCACAGTCTGAGACATTTCCTAGGACAGAAAGACTTGAACGATCGTCAACAAAAGTGGGATAGTAAACTACAAGCATATGACTCTGACATCTTTTATGCCAAGGGGACACAAAATGTAGTTGTTGATGCTTTATCACGTCGTCCACATCTGGCAGAGTATACCAAAGACACGTGGACTGCAGGAATTGTCGAGGGGTCAATACAGGATAGCAGATATACAGTTGTAAATGAGTTGATCATTTATAAAGGCAGAGTTTATTTGACCCCAAGATCTGAGATGAAGAGAAGGGTAATGAGGTTCTTTCATGATGAGCCCATAGCAGGACATCCAAGTTATTTCAAAACATACAGGAAGGTTCGTGAGTGCTTTACTTGGAAATGGATCAAGGCGGATGTTCTTAGATATGTCAGAGTGCCCTGTATGTCAACACAGGAGCACACATACCCTGCGGGACTACTTCAGCCACTTCCAATTCCTGATAGGAAGTGGGAATGTTTATCCAAGGATTTCATCACGAGCATGCCGAAAGCCCAAGGGAGAGATTGTATATATGTAGTTGTTGATCGGTTGACTAAATATACCCACTTTTTCCCAATTACCACTACATACACAGCTACACAAGTAGCAGAGTTGTTCTTTCAAGAAGTATTTAGGCTTCATGGGCTGCCTCAGACTATTGTCAGTGACAAAGATAGTCGGTTCATGAGCCATTTTTGGCAGGAGTTATTCAAATTGTGTGGGATCGAGATTACTCCGAACACCAGCTACCACCTGCAAACAAATGGACAGACAAAGATAGTGAACAAATGGGTGGAGGGATACCTTAGGAACTATATTGCAAGGCAACAAAGGGCTTGGGTGAAGTGGATTTACCTTTGTGAGTACTGTTATAATACCACTCACCACATGACTATTCAAATAACACCGTTTATGGCTTTGTATGGGTGAGGCACCCAGTTTTCTTGATTTATTGTTGAGTGACAGTAGAGTGCCTAGTGCAGGTGATTTATTGCAGGAGAGCCAGGACATTGTAAAGGCTCTTAAGAAGAGTATTGCTAAGGCACAAAATCAGCAGAAGCAGTATGCAGATACGAAGAGGATTGAGCGTTCATTTGAGGTGGGAGACATGGTATATCTAATGCTACAACCCTATTGTCAGTCCACTCTCAAGAAGAGTGGAGCAGAGAAGCTCAAGCCACTGTGGTCCTTTCAAGATTATCAGGCAAGTGGGCAAGGTGGCTTATGAGCTTGAGGTACCGGCAAACAACAGGGTGCACAATGTTTTTCATGTATCTCGCCTCAAGGAGTTGGGACATCGTGTGGTACCTTTTGCAGTTCTACCACCCTTAGATGATGAGGGGAAATTGATTTTAGTACCTGAGGCTATCTTGGATGTCAGGGAGAGACAGTTGAGGATGAGAGTTATCAGGGAATATTTGATCAAATGGAAGGACTTACCTTTTGAGGATGCAACTTGGGAGAGCGAGAAGATATTGCATCATCCAACGTTGAGATTGCTTGAGAAAAAGCAATCTCAGGGAAGGCGGACTGTGATGTCCCCTTCTAGTTGACATCTGTCAGCTGACTAGATTAGCCTACTATTGACCCTCATAGGCTAATGAGGATGGATAGAGGGTCCTATGAGGGATGAAACTCCTTCAACATCCAAAGATATGCAGGATTGATGTTTGTTTGAGTTCAACAGGACTCTGAATGTAGAACTTACTATTTATAGTAAGTCAGTTGTGTTAGAGATGGGCCCCTGCTATTTTTAGCAATGGGTATGGTCATATGCAATTTTCTTATGCCAGTTTCCAGTTCAAACGGTGAGCAAAATAGATGAGTAATAATGGAGATATTGATGTTTATTTGTTTTAAATAAACATTAATAGTTGAGCTTATATTATAACATTATAATATATTTTTATATTATAACTTAACTTGAGGGTCTCCATGTCATAGATGAGGCCAAGTGAACAATTAGTTAAAAGAGATTTATTTGTGCTCCGACTATAGAGATTTGAAATAAATATTAAAAGTAAATATTTATTACTCATTTAGAAATCACACAAGGGAAAATTAGTGTGTTTTTTCAAACCCTACTTAGGGCTTCTTATATTCTCTTTGGGAAAGGGTACAAGCTCATTATGTAAATGTTACTTTTTCTATAGAAGACTTGTCTTTGACTTTGGAGAAGAAACTGGGGTTTCTGCAGTTGTTCCAGAGTATCGGCATTGGAGAATGAATAGACTCCATTGCATCAGCATTTAGAGGATGTGCAATATCACCTGATTGTGCTTGTGAGGATGGGCTTCATTCAGGGGTCAATATTGGGTTGTTTGAAGGATTATTTTCAGAATTTATTGTCAGATTGTGGACAGTTTTTTGAGAAGATTGTATTGATTGGATTAAAGCTTTATTTGCTGATTGTAGAGGGCTGTACTTATTGCTCTTTGGTTGTTCATTACCAGCCGAACCCTTTCACCTTCATATGGTACAACTTTGGGGTTGAGAGCTTCTGAAAAATATTAAAAATCATAGAGAGAGGCGCCAAGGAGTGAAGGACAATACAGCATCATCATTTGGGAATCTTCATAGTTGGAAGGTGGAATTACAGAGTCTTCTTCTTGTTGCTTTTTCGACCAGCAAGGATTTCAAAAAGGTTTTTATCAATAAATTGGTATGTTATCTTGATGTAAACAATTTTATGTTATGTATTGAAGAGGAATGAATAAAGAATGTCATCTACCACTGAAATATAATTAGCTTTCAATTTCAAGTTTCTTTTCTGTCTATATCTTGCTTTTTTATGCAAAAACACTTATAAAAAATACAAAAAAATGCAAACAAGTAAACAAACCAAACAAATAAATACAGTCCAGCAGTTAGAGCCTTGAAGGATTATTACATCTTACATACTCAAATCAGTTGCATCAGATATAGCAGAGATCATCCTATTGCACTAAGTGCAAATATATAAGATCAATTCATCTAGCATATACCTAATTGTCAAATCAGAGATAGTACTGAAATTGATATTAATCATATAATAAGAACAACTATCCTACAAGTGATCTAACATATATATTGTTCTTGAAATAAAATAATCATTATCTATAACTTATCAATTACATAACTTTATAAGTGGTATCATATATTGTAATTCATAGTAAGAATAGAGAATTCAAGGTAATTGTCCCAAAATCCCAAGTTATCCTAGAAGTCGACATTACATGAACATAGGGGATGGACTGATATTATGTTAATCATGTAAGGCTCACCATTCGGATTGGGTTTATAATCCATTATGTAGTAATCTAGGTTCAAACTGCAATTGTCTATAAAGGCCACTTGGGGTGGACAAAACCACTGCAGTCTCGAAAGAGCGAAACTATACTTAAAATAAATATGCATCCAATTATTGAAAAAAAAAAGGATTAATTCTCAAGCTTTATAATTTTCCTGCAACCTTTTCACAAAATCAAGAAAAAGAAAAGGAAAAATATCTCAACTGATGGTCCTTTACTCTAGCTTCATAAGTAGATAGAGCTCTGTATAAATATTTAAACTCAAATACAGAGATGGACTGGATATGGTGAATATAAAAGATTAGACAACCTTTTTGTAAAGCTTTGCATAAGCTTCCCATCGCTTTGTCTGATCGCTCAATCTGCCTGCCGCCACAGCTTCTGAAGCAGCAAGAGCAAAACTCACAGCTACAAGAAGTTCCTTTCCACCATCATTTACTCTGATCATTTAATGAAACTGTTAGTGTAGAGAACATTCCAGTAAGAGAAAATATTATTTTCCATCAAAATTATATACCTCACAACTACTGCCGCAAGTAAACGACTGTCTTCAACTCTGAGAACAGGATGGCCTACTCTTATAGAGTTAACATTTAGATACAATTCCTTATCAGCATCTTCCTCTGTTTCTTGATTGGTACTTCCTATGATATCATTTCCATTGGGAAGGGTAATATTATTAGCATCAGCAGGGAAGGAGATGCATCTTCCTATATTTCGAGCTTCTTTGTATAGCCAGTGTGCTGCGTGTCCATATTCCGCAGATTCATGCATACACTTGACATATTAAGTGAAAATTAGCATTAACTTGATTCCAAATGTATTGGATGATAAGTTCTACAAATCCATAGATGCATATGAGAGGATTCATAGACATAATACTGTCAACACCATGGTAATAGCCAAATCCCATACTATCTCATATAGGAAAGATAACAAACCTGTGTGCGGACCTGTACTTCCAAAGGTGATCCATCAGGTCCCTTTACTGCAGTGTGAAGAGACTGCATTAAGCAAATCAACACTGTGAACAGATAGTGTCAAATGCTAAACATATAAATATAATCAACATTTTCACCTCTGTCTTAGGGATTCAAGAGATGTACTTATTAAGTTATTTCTGTCATATTTCAGACTATGAATGAAGGGGTGAAGGGTGCAAGCATAACTGCACAACAGTTCAACCCTTGAAGTTCAATCTTCTCTAAAATTAGTTCAATTTGTAGAAAAAATGATAAATTTTTATGTAGTATTAAACAATCTGCCAGCATGTGACAACAATGCATTATTATGAACACGGCCAATAGTTTATAACTTAAAATTATTCTATTGATGATTAAGAGCATCTTCTGTTATATAGCAGGTAGTAAATCTGCAGATATTTTAAGAAGTGGAACAGTATAAAATTCTCTCATATAGAGCTGCCAATACCCCGATCAGGCTTTTAGTAATAGGAGATTTGTGAAAAAGCAGAACCAAAAAACTTCGTAAAACCCATGAAAACAACAAAAAAATTATAACAGCATAATGAGTCACCAATACACATCAGATGGACTATTCAAATCTCAAAAGACAAATCTTGTATAAAGAAATTCCCAGACAGAACTCGATAAAAATTGTTCCCAGACACTTAAAGAAAAAAGCATATCATTCTTCCAATTACTCATGAAATGATACATGGACTCCAAAGTTCCTATTGCAACCAATTTGTATTTTCTTGTAACCTAACTCATGAATTTGATGGATTGATTGCTGCCACTTATTGATTGTTTGTGTTTGGAATCTGGCCTGTGTTACTTATAGGTGTTCTTAGGATTATGATGTGTGTATGTGGGTGTTGTTGTGAAATTTGAATACATGCATAGATTATCTGGTACTTCCTGATATGGATTTGCAGGTTCCCTGATAGTGTCTTAGCCCTTGTTGGATTTACACATATAGCGATTGAAAAATTAGTTATAAAAAAGATGTGCAAGGAATAAGTATAAGAATAAAAAACCAAACATTGGCATACTAAGTAAAGTTTAAACTATTAAACATTAACAACGTTGCAATGATTGCATTGAACATTAATAATAGTAGGTGTAGGTTTTGGGGCAAATTCGCCAGTAGAGATTTAAGGGTAGTGCACCTCATGGGGGTCTGAGGACAGAGCCCCTTGCAGGGTCAAGGGCAATGCTCCTTGAGGGGGTTGTTGGTTTCCCAACTTGTATTCCAACAACTCCTAAAGGTTTACCTAATTCTCATGCTCAAAGCTGCTGGAAGTTAGGCCAACAAACATGAAACACTTTCAATTGTATTTTCCTCTGCACTTTAGGCTCTGCAAAACCTAGGTGGCTTTCCCTTTATGACATTGAGTGTAAGTATGCAACAGATCTATAACTCAGAACTTAGCGAATTGATTCTCGTATACTTATGTTAAGGATTGGTGAATTAGATCTTAAAACATGCAAACTCCTTGCAAACAATTTGTTTCAGATACAAGGATTTCAAACAAATACAGAAATTAAAAATAATTGATTAAAAATTTATCATTTTCTGAAATATTCTAATTGGCAATTCTTATGAGAACTATGAGAATTTCATGAATTTATATCTAACCAAACCAAATCACAACAAAGTAGGAATTTCGAACTTCATACCGACATTATTGAGATTTTCCTTATTTGCAATAAACTCAATTACATTACATAGCTGGAAAGGATCTGATATATTTACCAACTTATTATTGTTCGCAACAAATGGGAGTTACAGTGAATTAATAAGATGCTACATACCAGATCGCATTTCCATTAAACCCTTAACCATTGAGCTTCATGAATTGACTATGGGTACCAGGTTGGCCGCATGCATACTCAACTATTGCAGGCTGCGATTTCTTTACTAAGTGCTGCAATTTTATTATCAAGTGCTGGCGTGTGGTTTCAGATCATGAAGGGTGTCTTGTATTCTTACAGATTGCTCCTAAACCCCTCAAAACTATTTCAGATGTATCCTACGCCCTTACTATATTAAATTCACCACCAACATACTGCGCTAACTGTAATTTAAGGCCTTTGGTTGCTGTAATGCTTCCACTGAGTCCCCTGTGGTTGCGTCGTGAGAAGTTTCCATAGGAAAAAACTTGCGGAGAGAAAATTCGAACACCATTGAATGAATAACCATTGCCATCAAACTTCCTTATAAAGCCTCCAAAAAAGCCATCGATATTCTCCAGGAATTTGGCTTAGGCATAATTATTAATTACCTAAGTTTAAATTGCCTCCAAGATAACTCGTCCTAGAGGAAATGATGTCTTCACTTAATTGGCCCATTTTAATGATGGCATATGAATAATTAAATGCCCAAGAGTTACAACTATGGCGTTTTTGCTCCTTTTATTTAATCCTCTTTATTCCCTTATATAATTTTCTCTAGCCTTTGGGAATAAAAAAAAGGCCAGCAAAATTACTGTCGGTGGAGTACTAGGAAAGAGGGGACATTACAGTCCTCCCTTCGTGGGATTGTTGGTCCTCTAGCAATCACAAATTGGGATGCTGCAGAATCAGTTCACCTTCCCATGTAGCATCCTCTTCTGGTAAATCTCTCCATCTGATGAGATATTCACGGATCAGCCTGTTCCTCAATCTCCTCTACCTAATATCAACAATACCATCAGGAACCAATATTGAATTCCCTTCTTCATCAAGGGGCCGCAACTCTAGGGATTAAGTTGTATGCTGGCCAATGCCTTCTTGAGGCATGAAACATGGAACATATTATGAATTTTACTATCTTCTGGCGGCTCTCGTTCATATCCAACCTCTCCAATTCCCCTCAGTATCCTATAAGGCCTATAGAAATGTGGTTTAAGTTTTTCCGCACCACTCTTCTTCAATGTGGATTGCGTGTATGGTTGTAGACACAGGAAAACTAAGTCGCCAACCTCAAAAGATCTCTCAACTCCATGCCTGTTTGCATACATTTTCTGTTGGTTTTGAACATGCTTGAGGTTATCTTTAACTGCCTTGAGTAGGTTTTGACAATTTTGTATCATATCCTTAGCTCGAGGGACTTTCTTGTCCTCAAAGGCCAAATCCACAAAGGAAAATGCATCATACTCATATAAGGCCCTGAATGGTGACATGCTACTCGACATATGAAAGGTGGTATTGTAACAATACCCAACTAAATGAAGCTATCTAATCCAAGAACGTTGCTATCCTGATACATAATTTTGAATATAGCCCCCAATCCATTTATTTACAATTTATGTCTGTCCATCTATTTGAGGGTGATAGTTGGTGCTTGGTGTCAACTCTGTATCTGCCAAACAAAATAGCTCCTGCCAAAATATACTAAGGAATCAGTTGTCCCGATCACTAACAATAGCCTTGGGGAGCCCATGCAACCTAAAAACCTCTCTAAAAAACAAATTTGCAACTTAAGGTACTGGATAATCTGAAGGGATTGCGAAGAAATGTACATATTTAGTCAGTCTGCTGACAACTACACATGCAATCTCTTCCCTGAACTCGTGGAAGTCCTATAATGAAGTCCATGGATATTCCTTCCCACTTCTATTTAGGTATAGGCAATGGCTGGAGTAGGCCTACAGGAAAGGTATGTTCTGACCTGTTTTGTTGATACAATCTCTAACATGCTATAGTACATCATCCTTTAGACCCTTTCAAGAGAACCTCTCTTGTATCAAACGATATGTTTTGAAGAAACTAAGATGTCCTGCTAGAGGGGTATCATTCATTGCCCTCATAATCTTGACCTTCAACTTAGATCTTGGTACAAGATAAATTGTGTTCTTATAATAAATAACATCATCAACTACAGAATACCTATCATCTTGTAATCATCCATCAATCAAATCATAGGCAAAAGTTATTTTGGTATATTTGGTTAGTAATTGAGATATCCAATCAGCTGAAATCTTAGTGAGAGAACAGAGGGTAGGTTTCCTGGAAAGAGCATCAACCACAGTATTATTTTTTTCCCTTAACATACTCCACATCAAAATCATACACTTGAATTTTACTTACCCATTTTTGTTGTCGCTCATTGAGATCCTTCTGCTCCAAGAAATATCTAAGACTACTGTGATCAATCCTAGGAACAAATTTTGTACCCACCTGATACTGTCTAAATTTGGCTAACGCATGCATGATAGCCATCATCTCCTTGTCATAAGTGGAGTACAATCTCTTTGCTCCTTGTGTTTCCTACTCTCGAAGCAATAGGGTGCCTATTTTGCATCAAGACTCCACCAATTCCTTGTCCCAATGCATCACACTCTACAACGAAGGTTTGTGTAAAGTCAGGTAATGCCAACACTAGACATGTGTTCATAACCTCCTTGTGTTTATCAAATGTCACTTGTGCCTCATCAGACCAACAAAATGCAGTCAAAGGTGATGCCAACTGTGAGAAGACCCTCAGAAATCTTTTGTAGTATGAACACAATCCCAAGAAGCTTCTCAACTCAGATATATTCTTTGGAGGCGGCCAATCCAAAATTGCCTGTATTTTCTCTTGATGTACCTTTACACTGTCACTCTAATCACATGCCCTAAAGAGTCTTAATCATCCCAAACTCACATTTGGAAGCTTTAGCATATAGCGATTGTGCCTCCATGATACTCAAAACCACATCCAAATGTTGTAAATGATCACTCCAAGTCTTGTTGTATATCAATATATCGTCGAAGACCAAAACAAATTTTTGCAGTTGCTCATGGAATGTGTGATTTGGTGCATTTGTGAGTTCATATGGCATGACAAGGAACTCAAAGTGTCTGTAATAACAACGAAAAGCAATCTTGTGTATGTCTTCTTCCCTGACACGAATATGGTGATAGCCTAAATGTTGATCAATTTTAGAAAAACACACGGCCCTGTGTAACTCATCAAGAAGCTCATCGATCCTAGGAATGGGGTGCTTATTCTTTATGGTCTTCTTGTTCAGAGCTCTATAATCTATGCACATACACAAAGTGCCATCCTTCTTTTTAACCAAAACAATTGATGAAGCAAAGGGGCTGAAGCTAGGGCATATATGAATTATTTTAAATAATTCTTTGATTGTGATTGTTTTTTCAATTTCCTTAAATAACGTGGGTGTTTGTCGGGCATAGTGATAACTGGCTTTGCGCCCTCCTCAAGCTCAATGACATGTACAAACCCATGATCAAGTGGCTAACTAGGAGGAATATCCCCAAATACTACATTGTGCTTATCCAGTTCTGACTGGATATCAACATGAAATTGTGGTTCATTAGTAGATACAAAACATTGAGCTACCCAATCCACATTGCCATGCCTAAATAGAGTCTCCATCCTCCTTGTTGAAACCACTCAAGGATCAACATTTGTCATACCCTTAAGCATCGTCTTCTTATCATCAACCATAAATTCAAGTTGCATCTGACAAAAATCTTGTAAATACCATTCAAGTGACTCTAGCCACTAGAGTCCCAAAATGGCATCCACATTGCTAAGCCCAAGCACATAAAAGTCAATTGTTGAGGTGTGAACTCCAATCTGAATGCTCATCTAGGGAGCCACTCTGGTGCAAATCAATGGGAAACCATCTACAACTATGACATTGAATCCTGGAAACTCCTCATGCTAAAGCTCACGTTTCACCACCCGTCCCTCATCAATAAAATTATGTGTTGCTCCACTATCTACTAAGAAAACCATATATTGTCCCTTAAGGACACCTTTCAACCGAAAAGGGTGGCTTCGAGGAACTCCAAATAGAGTGGCAATGTGTGGAGTCTCTTTGGTTGTAGTATCCTCCAATTATATCTGTTATGGATGATCCCCCTGTGCATCATCCTCTTCAGTACTGACCTTTTGTTTGTCCTCTTCATCACCAAATATGACCTATATCAGATGTGCTTTGCCTTTACCAAGGCAATGATGTCCAGGCTCCTTGCAACAGAAGCATAGCTTCCTCAATTCATTTCTAGATTCTTGATCAATCTTTGGAGGTGTGTTCTTTTGATTGAAGCCCTTTTTATCTGGATTCCATGAGCTGAAACTTTTCTACTGTGGTTGATAGGAAGGTGCGACCTCAAGGTCAAGAGCTAACCCAATGGCATCATCCAAGGTAGTAGGCCTATGAGCCTTGACCAACCCTTTCAATTTGTCTTTCAATCCTACAAAAAACATCGTCACTCTCCCTTGTGACATATCTGGAACCATGACTGAAATCTTCTGGAACTCATTAATATGTGTTTCCACACGTCCCACCTGTTTCAGTTGAGCCAATTCCCTGTAATAAACTTCTATATCTTTCCTGTTGAAACGAGTAATCAACTTATTAACAAATTCTTCATAGGAGTGTACCATGGCATGATCTTGAGATACTAATCCATGGTGCCATCAGTCACACGCTGCTTCCTCCAGGTGCATTGTAGAAAACTATATAGCCTTATCTTCCTCCATGGGTTTGAGAGCTGAGAATGTATCTAATTTATGTACTCGTGATTTGGTTCTTATCTTTCCGCTTCCATCAAATGTTGGTAGAAAATCCTTATTTAATGCATCCTTATACTCTGTAGGTTGAGTGCCTTGCTTGACTTGCCCTCTAGGCCTCCTATCTTGCCTTTCCAAGTGGTACCTAGCCTTGTCTTTTCGCTGATTCATAAACTGATTCAAGTTCATTAATGGTCTTACATCAGTTGGAAGATTCTTGTATTCATCATAGGCCACCATAACATAAATTGTTATGTCTTTTTTTTCTTTCTCTACCTCTATAATCGCTTCTGTTTCAGTTTTCTTTGGCAAAAATGTAGGACATAGTGGTCGATCAAACCTTGTATCCGTTGTCCTCTCAGCATTAGAAGTTGTTCTATCTTGATTTCCACATCCAACATTGCTTTTGTTCTGCTCACTACTTGACCTCCTTGACCCGGTACGATCCACTCTCAATTGGACCATGGCTGTAATCAGAAAATCCTGAAACTATTGTAAAATTTGCTGCTGTTATTGGGAAAAGGTGGTCAAGAAATCATTAAGCTGATTATTCGGACCCCTTAGCAGGCTTTCTACTCTGCTTTCACCCATTTCTCCAATAATGGGGTTATCCTGAACTTCTTTTTCTATTTGTTCTTGTTCCTGTTGTTTTGCTCTATGTCTGGTGTAGTACTTGTGTACCAATTGCCTGAGGGTTCATAGAACCACATGCAAAAATTTAATCTGACATGCAACTATAAATTCTGGTATGCAACCTCAAAGGCTAGCAGGATTTGTTGCTCCGATACCACTGAAATATTCTAAATGGCAATTCTTTTGAGAAATATGAGAATTTCATGAATTTATATCTAACCAAACCAAATCAAAACAAAGTGTAGGAATTTCAATATTCATACCAACATTATTGTGATTTTCCTAATTTGCAATAAACTCAATTACATGACATAGCTGGAAAAGATCTGATAAATTTACCAACTTATTATTGTTCGCATCAAATGGAACTTATAGTGAATTTATAAGATGCTATATACCAAATCACATTGCCATTAAACCCTTGATCATTGAGCTTCATGAATTGACTGTGGGTACCAGGTTGGCCACATGCATACTTAACTATTATAGGCTGTGATTTCTTTACTAACTGCTGCAATTTTATTACCAGGCGCTGGCATGTGGTTTCAGATCATGAAGGGTGCCTTGTATTCTTGCAGATCGCTCCTATACCCCTCGAATTGTTTCAGATATATCCCTATGCCCTTACTATATGAAATTCGCCACCAGCATACTGCACTAACTGTAATTTGAGGCTTTTGTTCACTGTAATAATTCCACTGAGTCTCCTGGGCTGCGTCCAGAAGAGTTCCTTCACAGGGGTTGCATCTTGAGAAGTTTCCTTAGGAAAAAACTTGTAGAGAGAAAATTCAAACACCATTGAATGAATAATCATTACCATCGAACTTCCTTATAAAGCCTCCAAAAAAGTCATTGTTTTTCTTCAGGAATTCGACTTGGGCATAAATATTAATTACCTAAGTTTAAATTGCCTCCAAGATAACTTGTCTCAGGAAATTATGTCTTCACTTATATTAGCCCCTTTTAATGATGAAATATGAATAATTAAATGCCCAAGAGTTACAACTATAGCTTTTTTGCTCCTTTTATTTAATTACTCTTTATTCCCTTACATAATTTGCTCTAGCCTTCGGGAATAAAAATAAAGGCTAGAAAATTTATTGTCGATGGAGTACAAGGAAAGAGGGGAAATTACATTTTCTAATCAATTTTGAAGCTGTGGGAGAAATTGGACTTATTGGTGCCTATACAAAGTGACAAATTCAATACAACATACACATTCATACATGTTATTATAGTTTGGGTTGTCCTAAAAACGATAAATTAACTGTTAAGAAATTTAATATAAAAGAAAGATTTAAACTTAGATACTATCAATAGCACACAATCAAAAGCTTAAAAAACATTGAAAGCCTAAAAGGCTTATTATAAACTTCCTTTTCACATAAAAGGCTAATACAAAGCCCCATCCTTTATTGCATATCTGACCAAATATTCTAAATTGGGTTCATGGTAGTATTCCCACAAATTTACTTCCAAAATGACAAATATATCACATACTCATTACCTGAATACGAAAATTACCAAACAATATGTACTTATTGTCTCTCAATTAAAGCTAAAAGGGCAAGAAATGCAGTTAGATATAATTTATGATGAGAAATTTGAATGAAATTAGAAAATGTAGTGAGCTAGAAATAAAAACAAAATTCAAATGTACAAACTCATGCCAGATTTACCTGGTAACCACTAGGTTTGGGATTCACAATATAGTCATCAAATTCACCATCTAAAGGAGTCCAAAGGCTGCACAATACATAGTTTGAGTTACAAATTATATACCAAAATGAAAGAATGATGCTCCTAAATGCAAGGAGAATATGATTATGTAAGACAAAAGAAGGTTTAGGATGATGTGTATGAGCACTATTTATCATACTTAGTCTAGAAAATACAACACTCCGTTTTGACAAATTTAACAAATAGATGGATTATACAGCAAAATGTTTAGTACCAGATATCTTTTTATCTTTGGAAATGTATTAAAGACAAGCCCTGTAGTACTCCTAGAGACAATAGCAACAAAATTGTTTCCTAGGAAGCTATGTTTGAGTTTGGTAGTGTTCATTTGAACAAGTAAACAACAAAAAACCTTCCCTTGAAATTATAGTGATATAAAAATCAATCTTCATGTACCCCACCTGTGAATAACATTGAGAAGGCTATAGCAAGACTCAACAGCAGCAGCATGCATCTTTCCCCCTCCATCCCCAACTATGACACGCAATGCTCGAGCATCATAGATGTGCTCAATTGACACTCCTTTTCGTTTCATCTAACAATATAGAAAGAAAATGGGAAATAGAAACAATATCAATTATATAGGCTATTTCACTTTGAGGATATCAACGTTTAATGACTCTCTAGTTAAACTATTAATGCTACATTTACAAGAAACATAAATAAAGTTTCAACACCAGTTAACAAAGAATAATTTATTAACCTTCCTAGTTTCTGTACGAACTAGATAACCCGAAGGATATGCAAATTTCATAGGAATCACAGAAAACAAAGGTAATATGCCATCTATATTTGAATGTTCTTGATCAGTAAATTCTTAATATTTTGGAAACCACACTCTAAATTCTTGCAATATCATTCATAACTAATGGGAATAGTGCTATAAAAATATTGGTTTTCAAAATTTGCTTTCCAAGTATACCCAAAAGATGAGTAGATTGGCTAACCAACTATTTTAAACGCGTATTTATAGTATATATAGTTGGATTAATAACAGTACTTGTAAAAAGAGATTTAAGGAAATCATAGTAAAGAAGCATTCAATGTGATGATTTGACATGAATTTAATCATTGTCAATCTTAAGAAGCAAGAAATAGCCCACCCGTTAGTGGGCAGATAGAACACAGTTAGAGAGAAATGTTCATCTTGAAACTTTTCATAAAAGTATCCCCAAGTGGAGATAATATCAAAAACCGAATAGTTTTCTCAAAAATTTGTCATAGTTGACTATCACTGAAGCTACCAAAGGAGTAATTGTCTTTGAGCTCTAGAACTCAACACCATTAGTTTAGAACGTGAAAACTAATCTTAGAGCCTTAAAGTCCACTGAAAAAAAGGAGACAAATCAGCATATTAGTAATCATCACCCAAATGCACAACCTCTATGACTATCAATTAACATCCCTTACCTATATATTTTATTGTATTTCTGTTGTGCCCATATGATATTTTTCATATAAATTCAATTTCTCAGGTCAAATCCTTGTCATTCCTCATTTTATGAATCTCTGCCAAATCCATGTTTCCCCAGGTCATGTGTTGTATTCATTATCTCTAGTTAATGTCTTTGTAGAGCACATGAAAAAAGACTTGCAAGGCATCAATTGAGAGAAAATGGACAGATGCAAAGGGAAAACTAGAATTGATAGGCATGGAAAATGGATGTCCCAGTGTATTGATGTGCACCAACATACTGTGTGCCCAGAAAAGGAGTGTTTAAGTCATTAATGGTGCATCCAGACCCTTGGCGCATGGTGGACCATAGGAAGTCTCAAAAAACTGGACGCGATGTTAAAATGTGGTCTTTCCGTCTTATGAAGTGTGCTACTGCACCAGGATGGAAAGTTCAAGTGAAAAAGTTGACAAGTAGATTGTTGGAGTGAGCCTCTACAAAGGATGATCGAAAGTTGTTAAAACATAAAATTGATCACTCAAGCATAAACAGTGTGCCAACCATGTGGACGGATCAAAGTTCAATTTTTTTTTAATGGGACATGATCAGTGGCATATGCCAACATGAATGGACAGATGATTGTTTCAAGCTTCAAAAACGAGACAATCCAGTCAGTGTTCTACACCTTTCCAAGAATACACCAGTTTTTGCAAACGGCATCAAATGCCCAAGCTACCGCATAATAAAGAAAGATCAAAGTTTACTTCAAAACATTAAGAGTGCCACTTAGTCACCAAATGTGCTCAATTGTGAATGAAGGAAAAATGTTGAAAAAGTGTAAAAGTACCACTGAAGTCAAAGGCATACTTAGACACAGCATTGCCAGTTTTTTTTCAAAGAGAAAAGGTGATCAAAATGCTCAAACAACACACTTAATGGAGGTCAAGTTTTGATACAAGAATTAAAAGGGACCATTCAAATCTTTGGCATGCACCCAGTCAAATGAGTGTCATATTTTATCAAACATGAAAAAAAGTTGAAATGTCGTTAACCTCGTGCATGATTAAATAAGAATTTCAAAAACACTAAAAATGGGAGTACATTTCCTTTATGATCTGTATGGATTAGTGTTTGGTCATTTATTCCATTCAAACACAAATTGTTTCTGTGAATTCCATAAAAGGAAGGGTCTTAGCAGATGTTTTCTAGAGTTGTTCCTTTACTTGGCTCTAGCAACAGGAGGTTTACAAACCACTTCCAGCAGAGTATTAGCTGGGCATACTCGGTTTTCAGCATTTTCAGTCATCAGAAAACTTGTTGCAGGTTTCACAGTTATCACACACATTTTCACTAGAATTTTTCTAGGTTTCGTATGACTGGGTATGGAAATAGAATATATGTAAAATTATAAACTGTATAAAAATAATTAATATATATAATAAATTAATATTTAAAATATATTATATATTATAATATATAATAAATGTTATCTTATAAATCAATTAAATATAAGAAATAAATATAGTTGGTTATGCATACATATAGTGCACGAGTGTTTTCTCTAACTCAACTCATTCCCATGAAGCAGTCAAGTCATTTTATTAAATATTAGATGTTGCAATAGCATAATATTGAACAACAAGCAGGGTTCTACAACTTGTCCAAACTTGCCTAGGCACGTAGAGTCCAAGACTGGGTGAGTTCTCCCAAGTTCCATGGGCTCAAGACTTGGACCCGTCGACTAGGTGAGTCTGGGCAGACTTCTTTAATCTTTCAGACTCGGTAAACTTGTAGAGTTCTGTGCCTGGAACTCTGTCGCACTCAGGAAAAGTTAAAGGCAAAAAACATTAAATTTAAGTGTCTTGACTTGACTAAAAGGTCGTTATATGTGCCTCTCAACCCTAAAAACACATTGTTATTATTTACAAGCACAAGCAGGAGAGAAAAAAGAGGCATTTAAACAAAAATATTGAGGCAATGAAAAGAAAACCACCAAATTGATTGAAGAGAGATCATGGATCATTTGGGTAGGTTAGTAGCTTGCATTCACTCATTTAGAGGATTTTAAGAAGGATTTGGAAGAGGCTTGCACTAATTTGAAGGTGCATTACTTCATTTACGGAGCAAATTTGAAGAGGTAAGTTAGATTTTTTGTTGTTTTTTGATTTATTACTTTCATATTTCTATTTTATTGTACATTTGCTTTCCTTATTTCATTTTACATTGATGGAAAAAGTAAGAAACCCTAGGCATCCAATAATCAAACCCTAGCTAATTTTTCCTAAATTTTTTAGCTGCAAACCCTAATTATTCTTAGTTTTTTCTTTATTTTATTTTTTTAATTCAATTAGAAAGTGTAAATGCTGATTTTTTAATTTTTTTCATTTGTAATTTATTGCAGCTTGCCATTCAATAACAATTTGATCCAAAATTTAAAGCATAGTGTCTATCGGTACCCCAAGTCCAGTTAGAAAGGATGTTGCATGGAGACAAACCATTCCTGGATGAATAAAAGGAGAAGTAATATGTGCTCATTACAAAACAAAATATAGTGGGGGAGGTATTAATTGGTTGAAGTACCACCTCGCACAGATGTCATGCCATGATGCCAAGCCATGCAAATTAGCACCCCTTGACATTATACGTGAAGTAAAATGTCAACGAGAGGCTTTTTTGGGTTGCCCAACCATCACTTGAGAGCATGGGTTGGAATAAGGAGAAGCGTGACATTGCAAAAAGTGCAACTGGAGATTTTTTGGTTCTACAACACCATTCTATTTTGTGCAGCTAGATATTCATTATTATTTTTGTTTAAAAAAATAGTTGGATTTCTATGACCATATGCAATGAAATATTTTTTGTACAATGCGATCAATGATCTGTCTGTACATGGTGAAATTGTTGTACGAAAATGACTCCTTGTAACTTCAGGATTCACACAGGTCGTATGGAGTGTTATGTATGGAAAAACAATTGCCCGAGATGTCGTATGGGTATAGTAAACATGTCAATCGCCTTATGGAATGTGTCATATAGTGAGAAAAATGCTAGGATCGTACGCAATACAATATTAGCTTATGTTGTACAAGTGCAAGAATGATTCTCTTCTTTTGGCTTCTTACTACCAAGTTTGTGAGGACCTTCCATTGCTTTTGTCCCTTGCTTTTCCTTCCTTCGTCCATGCCAACTCTCCATCTTTGGACTCTAATTCAGAGGATGCCAAGACTTTGTTCACTACCTGATTTCTCAAGTCAATGACATACTTCCTTTGCTCTCAATCAAGAACGTGTCTTCTAGTTGTGATCCACCTTGGTAGCAATCAATCATCCCCAGTGAGGACCGTGTCATATGCCTTCTTTTACAATGGGATGACAACAAAGTCGAAAAGAAATTGTGTCTCGGTCGTTGCTTTTTGTGCCATCGATGTTCCCAACAGCTTAATGTCATGATGGTTGACACCTACTGTGATGTCCTTGTTTGAAATAGAAGTTAATAATAAATAGGAATTGAATAATAGAATTTTTAATAATTAAAATATAAATAAATAAATAATATAATTATAATGAATGATAATTAATAATAAACAATAATAATTATAATTATAATATATTAATACTAACTATAATACTAATCAAATGTTATTATAATACAAATCTAAAATATATTATAACATATATCAATAAAAATATATAATATAACATATACCATAGATATCAAATATTGCATATAACTCAATATAAAATATCGAACAATAAAGTAATAAAAAAATATACAAGGATTACCAACGGGTCAAAGACACAAGCTAGCAAGGCACGAAAGGTCACGACCATTGAAGGAGAGTCTCCGTCTGTTGAAGAGACATCCACACAGATATAAATATGAAGTTCACGGTCAAGGAAAAAGGCATGGAATTAAAAGATACTAATCATTTAGCCATCAACTAATATAAACCCAGTACCGTTGAAGAGACATCCACACAGATATAAATATGAAGTTCACAGTCAAGGAAAAAGGCATGGAATTAAAAGATACTAATCATTTAGCCATCAACTAATATAAACCCAGTCAGTGACTACACAATATCAAACGAAGGGGAACAAATCGGTGCACACAACTCATGACTTTCTGGTGGATCACAGAAATAGACTGGGAAATCAATTGCATACCTAGTTACTTCTTGAGGAACGTTGGGATTTGAGAGACATCACAAACTCTTCACTCATATTATTTAAGAACACTAGCACATCTGAAGAGGAAACTTGAGTACAAAAAGGGGAATTAACCCTTTGATCCTGACACCATTCAAATAGTGATATTACTATCAAGATTCAACTGTGTAGTTTTTGAGCCAAACTCATTGACCCATGTTTCATGAGTAGAGTGGTTCACAAGAACCCATCTCTCATGAGAATGAATGGAACACTTAGCACTCATTGCATCTAGGTGATACTCAAAAAGATGAAGCACTGGGACTTCCCGGGAAGTCACCCATCCCAATACTACTCCAGCTCAAGCGCGGTTAACTACGGAGTTTTCTTCCATGGTTAAGCCCACTTTGCTTGAAACCCCATTTGCAAAACCTTAACAAGTGTTGTGCCTTATGAACCATTCATTAGAAAGCCCCTTAAGCTCATCAATTGATAAGTAGGAGCTATTTTCCACAGCAATTCAAACTGTGATATTGCTATCAGGATTCAGATAGTAATAAATTCAAAATCATATTCAGATTGGAGTTCCTCTTAGAGTCAAAATAAAGTCACTGTGAGCAAGGTGCAAGATAATTTAGAACATCAGGTAATGCAATTTGTCCATAATGAAATAACATTAGGATCTTGGTATTCATTTGTCTAGCATTTGGAGGAATTCAATACAAGATATCTCTAGTGCATTACCGTGGTTGTAAATAGAATATAAACAATTTCTTGCAGTGGAGAAAATTGTGTAATATCAAGATAGGGATATTACATGATACCATGAGATTCAAGAGAGATTCATAGTCCATATCAAATCAAACCCTTTGTCATTCAAGAAAGACTCATATACATTGATCAGTTGCATAAAGTATTTGGATTTAAGTCAATCTCCATCATTATACAGTTATCACAAGCAATTTGAGTCATGCACAAAAATCAGGATCATTATCATTGCATTAGTTAGATATTACAACTCTCTAGATTCATTTTGAGTAGAAGTTTAATAGAAAGAAACTCTTGCAGTTGAGATACAAGATCAATTCCTAATACTAAAGAATCTTATAAGACGACATTATTGAAAATAGGCAAGGGATATTACAAACCTACCAAGCGAAAGGTTGGTGGCCATAATGTTGGTCTTTTGATCCATTTCCAAGTATCTTTTAGCAGTATGTTTAGTCCCAAGCCTCCATTGACTCAACTTTTTCCCCTTTATTTCCATCTCAACGACGGCTAGCTTCCTCCCAATGCTCACCATAAAAAAAACATACAATCAATGGTGTAATGTCCCCGTTTTTAGGCGCATGGGAGTTTGAGGGATTTGCCTATATTTGCACCCTCGTAGGCTAATCAGGATGATTTGGTTGGGTATTATGTAATTAATGTTGTTGGTTGGGAACTAGCTAGTGACTGGAGGTTAGGGAAGTTGGCGCACGGTTACCAATCGTCGCGTCCCTTCGGCCCTTTATATCCTTGTACTACCTTTGGGTAAGGAATCATGTTATGCATGGAAGATATCATATTGTAATCACTTGAATGAATGAATAATAGAATTATCCTTTGCTTTATCACTGTCATGTTCTGTGCATTCAATTCTGCAAGTAACTAAGTTTACCCTGTCCGTATTACCCTCGGGCCAACGAGCAGGCCGAGGCCACCAACAAGATAATAGTCTTGGTAATTTATAAGTCATGTGGGGTAGAGCAGGAGGACTGGGAAGAAAAGCTACCCTCAGTGTTATGGGCTTACCGAACAACCTACAAAGTCACCACAAGACAGACGCATTCCAGTTGATGTACAGGTAGGAGGCAATTGTACCCGTCGAGTTCATGGTGGCGAGCTTGCGAATAGCCATGGAGAATAGGCTGGGGGATATGGAAAGCCTCCGAGAATGATTCTACAACCTGAACAAGCTAGATGAGCGTCGATTGATGGCACAATGGGCAGCCGAGGTGGCACAACTCCGTTGGAAAGCTTGGCATGATAAACACCTCAAACGCGTTTAGTTCACACCGGGCCAACTGGTATTAAAATACAATGGTAAGAACGAAATTAAGCCCGACAAGTTTAAGGTTAAGTGGCTGGGACCGTACCAAGTTAGACAAGTCGGCGACAATGGGGCAATTAAACTATGGACGCTCGATGGCAAGGAAGTCCCCGACACAATAAATGGGTCCAAACTGAAGTCATATCACGAGCGGCGACAACACAACGACCCACGGGCGAGCCCAACTGCCCAGTAAGGCAAAATTATAAAAAAATAATTTTTTTAAAAAAAAAAGTGACCGTACGGAAAACAACTTGAAGGCTAAATGCATTGTACGACAGAAGGCTGTACGGGCCCACAGAACCCCATGAGTAGGGAAAAGGCAAAGCGAAAAGGCTATAAGACCATACGACCGTACAACATGTTGCTCGAACCAAGCGAAGTGAAGCGATCACCGTGCGACAAGGAAATGAAAGTCGTACGCCATACATCTGTACAGAAGGGCAACCTGGCATACTAAACACGTCGTACGGCCGAAGACCGTACGGGCCCACTGAACCGTACGGCGGGAAGGGAAACACCCGGCGCAAGCATCACTATGAAAGTCGTACGACAAACAAAACACCAGCTGATCAGTACGGACCCGTACAGCCGTACGACCTAAAGGAGCACGAGCAGAAAAAAAAGCGAGAGGTGTATATAAAGGCCGTACGAACCATACAGCCAGGAGGAGTTATAAAGGCCGTACAGACAAGAGGAGAACAAAACATACGAAGTTGATTAACTCACTCGGCCGTACAAGAAGGATATAAGGTTTCCCAACGGCAACCACAGCAGAGGGCGCACAGCCATGGGTGTATAAATACCATACAAAAGCTAGCATTCTGTACAACAGCACGGACGCAACAAGGAGTACTTCTACACAGGCCGCGCCGTATAGACACAAAAGGAAGGATTAACTCCAACAAATAAAATCACTTGGAGGCCATAGCTGTCGTACGAAGCAAAGAAGAGGAAGCAAGCTAAGTGTCGCGCCTCCAGGCAGTTAGGGATTCAGAGTTAGTTAGTTATTTCGTATAAGGACAACAAGGAAACAATTATGGAATCAGCAGGAAAATGCAACTGGAGGACGAAGTTGACAGACAGTGGCATGAATATGAATAAAAATGCGCAGGTCTTGCCCTTAGGCGTGAGAGTTGAAGGTTGCACAGACATAGGGAGAAAGAAGAGTAGATTGAAGGGGCAAAGACAAGGACAGATGGCTGCGGCGTCCTCTTCCCGGGATTATGTCACGCCTCAAACCATAATGTTTGAAGGTTTGAACGGATTGGACTGCCATAAGTGGTGGCAGGAGACACGGGACAACGATCCAGTAAAGGAAAGTCAGTGAAGGGCGCAGGTCTAGTGGGTCATCCAAATGCCCATTTCCTGCATCAAAGAATTCGAAGGCCCCCTGCGAGCAATGGTGGAAACATACGACGAGTACACTCGCACTAGCACTGTGTCCTATATGAATTGCGATGTTGAGATTTCCTTTACAACCATGGAATTTCGAAGAGTGTTTGGTTTACCGAACGGAGGGCAAAAGATTGATCTCAAGGGCAAGAAACTTACAGCAGAGGTGAAGGATTTCTGCATAAGCCTGATATGCAGAGATAACCTCTCGGAGGCAGAGGACTCTATCAGGAAGTCTTCACAAGGCCGAGGGGTGAAGAAGTCTTTTGTGAGAGAAGGGCATTGGCGTAGTCTCATGGACATGGTCAAAAGCAGACTCACGGGTTCCAGCAGGGCTTTCGATATTTCATTTCCGTAGATATCCCTGATGAACAACTTGATGGGAGGCAAGGGATACGACTGGGCAGAGTTGTTATCCGAGCGCATGCATGAATTTATGACTCTCCAGCATAAGACCTTCTACATGCCACATTACGCAATTGGATTACTTCTGGACGCATTAGTTAGGCAGATCCTGGAAGCCACTCTATCCAGAGAAGTTAAACCAGGACCCTTGGCCCTAGGCGAGCCTCCTATTATGTGTTGGAGACACTTGGACGTCCCTACTGGTCAGAAGGCTCTTCCAGGACAGAAGCGGCACAGGCAAGCAGTCTCAGGGTCTGCGTCCGAGGACATAGACAACGGGCGAGGGGAGACATCCGAGAGTGACGCAAATGAGGACGACACGGCAGAGGGTGACCCAAGGGAGGTGACCGTTACCATAGCAGACACGCCTACACCGGTTCTATTTACCACACCAATGCTCTCCCAGACCGCACATTTGACTCCCACAGCAGCATTTGGCCAGCAGTGCACATCGGGGAGTTTGGCTTCTGCACAAGAGGCCACCCGCACTTTTGGTCAGTTGCGGACACCAGTCACCATAAATCCATTAGTAGTACAGGAGACATTACCTTCAGTAGAGGCAGCGGTGGGAGACAAGATAGAGGAGTCAGACCAACCCGTTAGAGAAGGCCAAGTCCAGTTGAATGTGGTCGGGATAGATGCTGCGGTGACCATTGACAGGTTCTTGTTGGATCCACCTCGAGCTGATCCTTCTTCCATTGAGGGCATGTGTAGTTGGCTTAGTCAACGATTCCAGATGGCTCCACTTGCCCCAGCGGGAATGACACTTCTCTGTCCTAGATGAGAGGTATCCTCAGAGGTGATCGATCTGGATGGAGAGGCATCCCCTACAGCTGATCACATAGCGCACTTGGCAGTGGAGGGTGTTGCAAAGGATTTGGGCGTGGCATCCACTACAGCTCACACAACGCACTTGGCAATGGAGGGTGTTGCACAGGATTTGGGCAAGGAGGGCGGACAATCAGCCGGGAAGAGTCTTGTAGTCATAGAGGGGTTGGGTGATTCCATCATTCAGCTCTCGACGGAGCCCACGGAAGACATTGAGGCATACCTTGCAGATATGGTAGCCCGTGGCCGTCAGGTGATGGCTTCTACACAGTCTCGGGCTAGGGGAGTGTCGCAGCCAACTTGGAGCGGTTAATGACCTTTGTTCGGGTTGGTTGCCCCATAGCTTTTGCAGCCTGTTTTGAGGCAGGAGGATGGCCCACAGTCGAGACGGTGGAGATGTTGACAGACTGGGCAGTTACAGAGCCTGAGGTAGAGAGTCGCGTAGAGACTCTTGTGCGATAGGTAGAGTAGGCCTTCAGAGAGGGCTATTACACCATGAGGCGTACGGAGCAAGTTTTCGAGGGACGGGAGATGGCACGGGTGGCCGCACAGAGTGCTCGGGAGGAGCTGGCCACTCGATTGGAGGCCATTGAGCGGGACATGGCTCATCGTACCCAGGAGTTGGCTCACAGTACCGAGGGGTTGGCTCGCCAGTAGGCTAGTTGGGCAATAGAGCGCAGTGAGTTGGTGGCTCAGGTGGAAGCTACTAGGACAACGAAGCTCGCTATGGAGACACAGGTGGCTGTGGAAAGACTTTCCTTTGAGCAGTAGCTGGAGGAGATAGCTGCAGAACAGCGTACCTTGGACACTTATCTTACCCAGGCTCGGGAGGATGCGGACCAGAAGGAGAAAGAGTTGTTGGAAGCCACCATGATGGTTAAGAATGCCTTGGAGTATCGGATGGTTGCGGTGTGGGACTTGACGGCTCAGACATAGCAGGTTTATGCACTGCGAGCTCAGTTGGCTTCTTTGACCTCTTCAGGGATGCCTTCTCAGACCCCCTCATCTCAATTGCGATTTTATGGTTGTAGTCACATTTGTCCCCATTTTGTTGTTAAGTCGTCGGAGACGACTTGTCTTTTTTAGGGGGGATGATGTTGTCGGGTATTATGTAAATAATGTTGTTGGTTGGAAACTAGTTAGTGACTGGAGGTTAGGAAAGTTAGCGCACGGTTACCAACCGTCGCGTCCCTTCGGTCCTTTATATCATTGTACTACCTTCGGGTAAGGAATCATGTTATGCACGGAAGATATCATATTGTAATCACTTGAATGAATGAATAATAGAATTATCCTTTGCTTTATCATTGTCATGTTCTGTGCATTTAGTTCTGCAAGTAACTAAGTTTACCCTGAGAGGCAAACAGATGATAGAGGGGGTTGTGTGGCAAAGCCAGTGGTCAGTTTCCACTTTGGAGGTTTGAGATGTCGGGATTGCTCTTCGTTTGAGTCAGATTGATAGACTTACTATTTATAGTAAGTGCTTATTTTGGGATCGTCATGGTTTCTACTTTTAGCAGGGGCACCTATCTATTGGTATCAGATGGAGTTGGGAAACATTTGCAGAGCTTCTAGTTTGAGGGACTTACTATTTATAGTAAGTCTATTTCTTGCAGTGTCTATTTGGAGCAGGGTGTCTTGGTGATAGACTTAAGAGCATTTGTACTGACTTGACAAGTTTATTGTCGTGGTGACGATAATTAATTAAGTTCACTTAATTTTTATTTGAGCTTTATTTTATAAAGTCAAGTCATTAATTAATCATAACAACTTTATATTTAATGCTTTTTCTTTAATAAGGAGGGGAAATATAATGAAGTATTATATTTCAATTAACGGATATGCAAGTCAAATGTTTTAATGTCATAGTATTTCAAGTTATGCAAGGTGTATTCATGAAGCTTATGGATCGATTTGTTATGAAGACTTTATAAAGGCCTCTTGGAAGAAATTGAATTCATTCATGCTTGTTTTGATTATTTATGTTGTGTCATTGCGAATTTGTTTAAGAGTGGAGACAAGGGTTTGGAGTTGGAGTTGCTGAAGAATTGTAAATTATTCTTGCATTGGCACTTAGAGTTGGTGATTCGTACTAGTGATTTGTGTTCTCATGATGGTCTGATCAGCATCAATAGTGTTGGAGATTGCAGTACGTGGATGTTGTAATGTGTGGAGATAAACCGTGGCATGTTCAGTTGGATTACTGTTAGTATATACAGCATGGGAGCCTTTAAGCAACCGCTACCTCTCTTGCTAGCCGTGGTCAATATCTCGTGCATGGAGAGGAAGGAAAGCCAAGTTGCGGCTAGTATTTAGTAATGTGGAGATAACAGTGCCGCCGCCACCAATTCACCCAGCTGCGGCCAGTATTTTGCAATAAGGAGGAGATAACAGGATCAAACCTTGGTAAATTTCATTGCATGGGAATGTATTGTTTCATCTCAGTTTTAAATCAGAATATTCAAAGGTGTGGCGTTGATACGTGTAACTGGGATTTCAAATTTGAATTAAATAGAATGCATCGTTATTTCATCCTTGTACAGTTATTTGTATTTGAATGGATTTGAGTTATTAAGGGCTATTTGTGATGTTATTGTTATTACCTGACAAATAATTTAAAATAAATTCATATAATATTGCAATTTCAAAACATCTTTGCAAGAAAATTAAAGGTTAGAGCCAAGCAGGCCCTTTACAAATGGCCCAGGTACCTTTGGGTGGTGGTATACTATTTTTGGTATACTTTGTCGTTACTAAGTGTGTTGGTAATTGTCACTCTCAGTTGTGGCATAGTTTGAACGTCTATCACCTTGAGGGGTATGGTTGTCTATAGCACCTGCCAAATTATGTTCTTTGACTCTGATTGCAATGATGTACCTACAATTCTGTTGGAGGTTATTCATTCCTTCGCCATAACTTGTTCTACTTTAGTTCTGGCTTCTCAGAGTTGTTCCTTCTCCATTCGAGGGTCCAGGTACACTACCTTCTTCATTTGTACTCTCTTGATTTCTAGGACTACCTTGTCTTGTTCCGCCACGTCCAAAATATTAATACCCTTTTTGCTTCGGGCAGTTGGTGTCTTCATGGTCACTTGGTCCACAACATTTGCACAATAATTGTACGTTGTCTTTCTTATTATGGCAATCTCTCACAAAGTGTCCCCATTTGCTACATTGTCGACACTGTATAATAGGATAACCTTTGGAGTCATATTGTATTTGATTTTGCCCTCATTGATTTTCATCACCGCCTGGCAGTACATTCTGTGGCTTTGATGGAGTGGACTTTCCCCATGTGAAAAGTACTTGCATATTTCTTGTCTTCAAATTATATGGACACTCCTTTATTGAATGACCCATCACCTGACAAATCTCACAGAACATCATTCTAGGGCGATTACCTCTCCTGTGCCCCTCAATTTTACACTTCATACACCATACTTCATTTTTTTCCTTATTGGTTCCTTTCTCTGCCTTCAATTCTTTCATCATTCTCATCATATCCCATCACAAAGCCTGAATTGTGTTGAATTCTTCATTGTTGCTTCCTTTGGTGCTCTCATCATCATTCATCTTCCTCATCTTCCTCTTCCCTCAAGAGGATGTCTTGTTTTCACTCTCGATGTCCATCGCCCGATTGTAGGCATCCATGTATGAGGAAGGAGGCACAACTTTCTTCTTGCACAACGAGGGAATCAACCCCTCAATGAACTTGTGATGTTCCCTTCTAGTTGACATCAGACATATGCTAAGATTAGCCTATTACTGACCCTCGTAGGCTGATGAGGATGGATAGGGAGTCTTCCGGGAGGTGGTTTTGGCATCTTCAGGTTTGGCTTGACTAGATTGGCTTTTGTTTGAGATCATTTGGGCTTGATGTAGAAACTTACTATTTTTAGAGGTCCTGCTATTTATAGCCAATCAGGGTGTGAAGAGGCAGAGGTTCATTTCATGGTCTCCGGTTCAGACGACATATGATTCTAATGTTTTATGAGATAGATATTAATATTTGATTATTATTAATTAAATATTAATAGCGTGATTTTTATATTGTTAAGTTATAATGTTTATAACTTAACTTATGGGTCTAAGCATCACGAATGGTGCCATTTATTTTTAATGACTTGAAGATACATCTTTTATGCCACCCAAGGTCATTAATTAATTCAATGAAGATCATTTAATAATTTAAAGGAGAAATCTCAAGTAAGAGGAATTGCGCCATTAAGGTTTTTTAACCCTATTTCGCCATTTTGGGATAAAAGGAGAAGAGTGGGCTCTTGTTTGGAGGATGGATTTTTATTTGTTTCTCTATGAGCTCTGAGAAGAGTATTGGCCTAAGGTTTACACAGGAGAATCCTTCTGTGAGAGTCTCCAGGTATTGGCATTGGACAACGCAGGAGTCCTATGTATCAGCATCAGAGTCTGTGAGATATCAGATGATCTTTCTCCCGTTGGTTTCACTCGGAAACCAAGGTTATTCTTATTCAGCATCCAGCACTCAGGGTTTGGCAGATTGGGCGACATATTTGGAGAGTTCTTATGCATTCGTGTTTGCTAGCAGTGTTTTCAGTTTTAGCGCCACCTGGTAATTCTCCCAGGGCTGCGATTTTTGGTCTGTGAGCTTTCAAAAATCACAATAAATTCAGAGAAGGGGCGCCACAGGTGGGGAAGTTTATTTCCAGAGTTTGGAGACTTTCCGGATATCCAGTTGACAGCTGCGCTATGATTACTGATTCAGCCAGCCATCCATTTACTAAATAATCAGCTTGGAGATTCCTGGTATTTTATGTTTTGTATTCGTTTCAGCATAGAATAAAGACTGGGATTGTTTATCTTGTACTATCTATCTTTGAAGAGATTGAATCAATAAATCAATTGAAGTTTCTGCCTATATGCTGCTCTTCACATTTTTATTGTATGCACTATTTCCTGCAAATCACGCAAAAAAATTCATTAAAACGTAGTAGGTTCAACTAAACGTCAGAATCAGAGTTTAGAGCTTGTGAAGGGTTCCTACAGAACTGCCTCTTCTTCAACCCATCGATTGGCTGGTTTTCCAACTTGACCAACAATTCCTTGAGCCTATGATTGTAAGCTTGCACGTTCTCATTCTTCCCTTGATTGGTATTATAAATTTTGGCCATGATCTCATTGTCATCCCATATCAGTTTGAACTTGGTCTCAAATGTCTTCTTAAGTGCATCCCAAGAGGATGTGGATGAAGCATCTAGTTCTATGAACTAGTCATTGGTTGTACCCTTGGAAATGCTCTCATCTGTAATGTCCCTTCTCTAGGCTCAAGTATTTGGTGGCCGTTAGCCTATCATGGGTTCCTTTGTAGGCTAATGTGCATGGTAACGGGGACTTTGCAGGATTTAATTAATTAAATGCAAATAAATTCAAAGTTCACACTAAAGGCATTTAATTACTTGTTTAAATTAACTTGGTTTTACGCTCACATTATCAGATACTTCCATCTTCAATTATAGTGCTAAGTTCTGTGAGCGTTTGTTCAAGGGGGTCATAAGGATTATTATTTAATGTTTTCATTTCTTCCGCCCTTGGCGTTTTTTTAAGAGGACTAATAATGTTAAAGTTTCCCACCTTACGTGGGAAATGGATAACAGAAATAATAAAATATTATTATGTTTGGGTGGGAGGAGTAAGAAAGATATATCAATGTTTTTGGGCTTTGTAAGGAGATACGCATATGGGAGAAATATTAAGGAACAATTTGCAGGGTTTCGGTGCTTTAGCATTGTTTTCGGGGGTGAAAGATCTCACCAGGATAATGAATCGATTGTCTCATTCAAAGGCAATATTTGGGTTTCATGTTCTGTGAATTTTTGGTGAAGTTTTGTGGCAGGGTTTGAGTGAAACAAAGATCTTTTCTATTTTCTGATTGTGTGCAATTTGGAGAGGATTATCCAATTAAATTACAGAGCTTTAACAGTGTGGGTTTGTTAAATTCTTTTGGTAGAATCATAGTGTTGCCGTATTATTTATTCTGTAAGGGAAAAAAGTAAAATGCATTGATTTGTGTATTCTGCCATCTATCTTAATATGGGTATCTGTTAGTTCAAAATCCAATTGCTGAGCGCTTCTTTAGAGACTGGAATTGACATTTTTGACTGAGTTTTGGATTTTATTAAGGCAGTTTGTGGCTTCAAGGGATTAGCGCCATTCTCTAGGTTGGAGTCTTTGAAAAATTATCCCAGGGTTTACTAAGGATCATTTCACCTAGATTTTGGCATAGGGTTAAATTGGAAAGGTTTATGGTTTTACAGGTCCATTTTGGAAGCAAAATAATGACAGATTGAAGACTTAACCTCTCCTAATTCTGAGTGCTTTGGGGTTACATAATGTTGAATTTATGTCTGTACAGACTTTAAGTAATTCAAACTTAATTGGTAATGCTATTTTATGAGTTCTGCATATTGTTTGGTAGCTTATCTGTGCAACAAATGAAGTCTGGGCATTTTTTGCTGCAATCTGGGCTGTTTGGATCAAACTTACATTAATTTTTTTTGCACAGAAAGCTACAGCAGTAAACAGAGAGACACGTTCCTTATCTCATTGCACTGAAAGGAATAACTTCATGGTTTATGCTCCATTATGGATTGCTGCTGCAGACATTGGCCCATCTTTAGCGCAAAAAAATCAGACCTGTCCTATAACCATTTATTGTTAAGTGCTAAAGGAGTTTGTAAAGCTGATGCTGTTCATTGAGGATGTGATAAAGATTGTTGGTAGTCAAATTGAGACCTGTCACTGCATTTGGAAGAGAACTCTTTTGGATCGAGCTTCATACTGCTGCTGTCCAAGTGATGGCTTTGTAATCAGACTTGCAAATTAAGGAGCCTGTATTGAGGTATTTGATCCGATTATGAAATTGAAAGAATAAAATATATTTCTCTATTACTTCTAGTTGTTAAGTTTTCCTTCAAGCTTCAATGGCAGTATGAATGATAAACTTGCAAGATCATAAACCAAACTGTCAAGAAAATACCAACTTTCTAGACACAAACATTATGACATTGCAAACGAACATTCAAAAAATAAAAAAAATTTGAGGTTGTACATTACATCATCCAATACTTCTTGTCCTCTTGACCACTTGTTATTCAGATAGTCTCACATGTCTTGCAGTGCCTCGTAGGATCTTCTAACCTCCCCCATGAACTTTGGCAATTTCTGTTGATCCACATTTGGACTTGCCAGAGGAGTCACCATCTTTCTTGCCTACTTGCTCGCTTGTGGGTTGGACCTAGATGAATTGTTCCAACCACTACATTTTGGTGTTTTCCCTGCATTCCAAGCCACGCATGTGTCCTCTACACGTCCATCTCCAGCATCCCCAACAATTCGAGTACTTTCAAGCTCTAACTCCTTCTTGTACTCCCTCTACCCAGGGGTCTTTGGTTTGGATCCTCCAACTTTGGATTCCCCTGAGATGGATAGTGACTTCTTCTTTGTTCTCTCTTCTCACCTTTATTGGGATCTAATGGCATGAATCACATAACTCTGACCGATTTCTTTTAGCACAATGATGCCATATGTTTACTGTTATATCTGATAAATTACATATATGAAATAATAATAAAGCTGGCAAAGCCTACTAGATATAGAAGTAAAATGTGTCTTTATTTGCTCATGTAATTATTACAGAGAATAAGACCAAAGATGGTTGGCCAAGGATTCCAATTCATCCGACTATATCCACCCTCTTCTTTGACGAAACACAACATATTTAAATGACCTGACGGTTGCCAAGAGGAACACAACCGTCAACCAACAACGCAATCAACTACCCCAGAGTGACAACAAACTTAATACCAATAATTAATATATTGACGGATAACCAACATTATCAAACATAACAATAGGCATTGTACGCCTATCTACAACCATGTACCTAGTAGGTGCACTATAAAAAAAAAGCAATACTATGATGGAGAATGAATATCAGAAAAATAGAAGGCATAGCAGCTAAAGAGAAATTCAAAACATCAAGGAAGTGGAGGTAGGAGTGATACAAATTGATGCAAGAATTATGGGAAAAGAATTACAATATGCATTGTGAAAAAATGGAAAAATTAAATGTATAGGCAAAATACTCTATCGAATTTGAACAAAGACAAAACAAGACATGACAACAAAATGAACAGTTACTAGGTGTGAAGAATGACAGAGGGAAATGGTAGCATGATGAACACATGCACAAGGAAGAATAGTATGGAACCAAAAAAATAAGGGAGATAGATGCACGACAAGGACTAGACAGATATCTAAATGAACAGAAGGAATGATGGAAGAAACAATACATAAATGACTACACTATCAGGAGGTGTCCCAATAAAGAAAATAAATTGTTTCATATTTATTGCTAGTGATTTACATGATTTTGATTGAATTTATAAATTATCTACAAATGGACATGAGTGTCCAGTCATGGCCTCCATCATTAATAATAAATTTTCTATGGTGTGAGTAATTAATTATAATTCATTTTGCAAACTGATTATCTTTTGTTAAGAATAATCTGGGTGAAATTAAACACAAATAAAACTTTGAAGAATGTTAATGCAATAGAAGGTCAAACTCCTGTGTTATACAACATCCAAAATCATCTTGTTCATATAGCATCATTTCATTTATGCATTTAATGCCCATATATCCCAAAACACAATCCCCTCTTAAAATCATTGATAGAATCCAATTTGTCATGTGTATTCACATAATGGTTATTAACGAACCAAGAAAATATGATGTTTTGAGATGCTTATGATTTTCTAGAACTAGAGGGATACCAAATTCTTTGATTCAACTTGATAACAATGTATGGCTATTGTATATTATAGAGTCTAAAATATGATCTTATAAAGTTCAACTGAAGTCCTAGGTACATGTTGTGTGATGAGCCTAACTTGGCCTCATCTTTAAACCATGAAATTTTCATCAATTACTGTGTAAATCATATAGTTGACATTTTGTCAAACAGTTGGCAGGCAAACTGGCACTGGGCTTAACCTAGCTTGTAGATAATTTCAATTGCTTTGTTGGATATTATGATATTCCTCCACTGATTTGTAGAAGGATTTGAAAGCATATATATTTTCTTTCGTCTTAATAATCACAACTTTCATATCATTACAATTTAAA
>MU224425.1:1998791-2008844 GCA_018584345.1 Thuja plicata
CAAAGTGTTTGACAATATTCCTTGAGCAAAAAAACCAGTCAATTTGGGCAAGGGATACTACAGTGGTATCAGAGCTTGCCTACAATAAACCACAGTTCAGTGTTTGTCAAAGTTAGAGCCACAAGGGATTCTTACAACGGGTGAGAGGAAGAAGAGACATGTTTACTTCTTGTACGGGACTCAAAGGTGTCGTACGTGGAGGGAAGACATCGTACGGGGGTCTAAGACAAAGCATCATCCGGGTGTGGAGTTTAAGCGTCGTGTGGGTTAGAGAGAGGTAGGCTAGTACGAAAGTGTCGTACTTGTGCTCCGGACATTACAGTCTTCTTTTCTGATTTATTCTCCTTGTGCAAGGCAAGGACAATATTATCTCTCATAGAATGTCACTTCAACCAGCTTACACATATACACATCTAAGTGAAGGATTTGAGCAAGGTGATATTGGAAGCAAATGACACCTCTCACTCTCAAAACACTATAATTGCAAACAATCATTCTTTCCTTAAAACCCAATGTGTGATGCTTCATAGTGAGGTACCTAGCCGTACCACACTACCCTTACGGTTTACCTACAAATGTCATCTTTATCTACAAAATTTGAAACCCTAGAAAAAAGATAATGCAATCAAGCTTCAAATTAAAAAATTTAAACCCTAGCTCTGACATAAAAAAAAGAAAATAAACAAACAGTGAAAGATTGAAATGCCAGAAGTTGTCAAATACATAAAAAGCTATGTTGCACGGATACTCGTACCCATACCCCTGGGACACGTACCGAGTATTGGTACACGTACCCAAGTACCGGGTACTCAGTAGAGAGCATCATAGCTAAGGACCTTGAATAAGATTTCTGATTTTTGTTTCAGTTTTTTGTTTGTGCATCAGCTTGCTGCTTATCATGCTTAATTCAATATGTACTCATTTTGAAACTTTAATACAACACTGACTAACAGTAAACTTTATCACTGTTCAAGTCAGAAGTTTATCATTTGCAATATGTCATTGTTATATGATTTATGATCTTCTTGTTCATGTTTAAAGTTTGCCTTCTCTGTTATGCATCTAAACATTTAGCATATATTATTATTACAAACATATTGCAAATCTGAAACTGAAAACAATACATTACATCTGCAAACTTTATCGCTGTTCTTTGTTTTGAAAACTCATTGTCAGGACTCATATTTTCAGATTTTCTATAAAATATTAAATTATATTTTTAAAAAATTGACATACCCAAGTAGCCCTGTCCCCTATTTTGAAAAATAGTCATACCCGTACCCGTACCCATACCTGAAGTACCCAAGTAACCCCGTCCTCGTGCAACCTTGATAAAAAGTGAAAGAAAAAATTAAAAGCTAAAAAAACGAAGTCAATGAAACAGAAAAAACTAAAACTAAGTCAATTTAACAGAAATTATTTTTATAAAGCATGTACAGAACATTATATACAAACAAGAGTTCTTTTCTTTTACCTCATTTCATTGATTGAATAGTCTATAGTATACACCTTATTTCATCCAATAAAAAAAACTACAGCGAGTGTTATCACATCCCATTGCAACTTGTTAAGTTTCACAAACTATATGCTGTTATAAAGGGAGTGATTTTCATTTTATTTATTTTTTTAGTTTCAGGTATGCGCATAATAACAATCCAATTTAAAGAAAAAGAAACTGCAAATGCAAAAGTGTCAACTTTCGCACCCAATGCAAACTTCTCAGTAAGGATGTACCTTAATTCTTTGTCCATCATCAGTATGGAAGTCATCTTTCTTTACCAAATTGGAATCATCTTTACTGTCATGCAAAGATCTCCTAAGCCTGGCACTTTCCATGATCCTCCTAAGATATCTTTGTTCTCTACTAGGGGTCCACATTGCTGCTAGTTCAGCACGTAAATTACGAAATACCTGAGGCTGCAATAATCATTTATGTTGATAAACTTAGCAAGCCATGTTAGGTCCATTTATATTCTTTAAAGAGAGAAATCCTCATGTATAGGATACAAGCAAGGAAAATAAAATAAAAAATAATTGGTATAGCATTTCATGTTCTATTATAGATATGTATGTAGACTAACTAGTTCAAATTTAACAAAATATGAGATAAACAATATATAAAATTCAATTTGATGTATCAGCTGCTGAAAATGTATTGGTAAATCAGTCTTCCTGAATCCTAATCGATAAATTTCACTTGGTTTCACTAACAAAAAACTGTATTGATACCTATAAGACCCCTAGAAAATGCTTATTTCTCAGTGCACACAAATTTCTACTTTTATCAAAGATAAGCATTTTAAATTAACATTAAGATTGTTTATTTATTACTGTACTTCTTGTCATTTACCATGTTGTACTTAAAATATATCCTCCTCTTCTACACTGAACTTCAGGTAGTGGCCGTTACAAATAAGCATTTGAATGTTACCTGCTTTGGTTGGTAAGCTCTTTTCATCATGTCTGTCACATATGGAACAGGATGCAAGTCATCTAAATTAGAAATATATTACAGGAGGACCCATGGCAAAAATTTATTATAAAAAGAAATTATTTCTCAATATCAAGATAAGACATGGTTTAAGAAATAAAGATCAGACAATTTTTCTGTGACTATAACATCCTCCTTTCTTGATCCTTTCTCCTTAGCCTGACTTTGTCCTAGGAATGAAGGTATGTAGATTAAACCAAGAGCAAAAAATAATCATGAGATAGGATATAATTGGAAAGCTTGGAGAAGATTGATTGAGAAGGCAAGATTTCTGTTCAGTAGTGTTCTGCTGAGATGAGTCTTGATATTTGAATTTTTTTGATTTGGATGTCTTTGTATGAGATCCATAACGCTGGTAAAAATTTGAGATTTGGGCAGTTGCAAGAAATCTTCATACTTAGGAAGGTAATCACAATATTTACAAGGTAAGGAAGAAATATGCGAATAACCACAAAATCAATATGGTGACGACAGCTACAATTGTAAAATTTTATATTTCTCTGAATAACTTAAAAAGATCATCAGAATGGGACATAAAAATTGATAGCAGGGAAGGTATGGAGGACCGGAGTAGAGTTATTTTTAGTGGGAAGATGGGAATGGAAATCAATACACAATCCTCTGGATTTTCCAGATGTGATAAATATGCTGCTGAGAAAAAATACAAATCATCATATAATTAAAATTCTACTAAGCAATTGCTTCTTGGAGCTAATCAGAAAAGATGCAAGGGCATCCATGCAAGAAAGGTTAACAATTGAAAGCAATAGATAGATGTTAAAAAGAAAAGAAAAAATCAGCAGTAAAACCTTAAACAAAGATGGGTTTCTCTCCTGTTTCAATTTTGGTGTCTCCTAATGGAGCATAAAGAAGAATTGTTTGAAGTACTGAATTTTGTTTTTAAGAATTTAAGCTTATTATTTGTCTATTATAGGTTTTTTTCTCTAGAAGATTTTTAGACCAGTGGTGATAGAAAACATAGGTCCAATTTTAATTTCACATCAAGCTTTCAAGAGTGATTAAGCACAGGGTTTCTTCATGGATATTTTCAAATGTTCTGAGACATGGAATAATGTTAAAAAAACATTGCCTGAAATATTTGTTTACAGCCTTTGAATAGAACCCCACATTAGATGATTTAATAAATAAGGAGTTTTGGGAAACCTATGTGGGTTGATATCCTTAACTTGCTGCTGTGATTTTGGAAGCTTTCTCAAGGATTATTAAAATTTCTAGGTAATTTCCAGTAAATTGCCAACACCAAGTCATGTTTCCTCACATGAAAGATAGAACTATAATCTTTTTTAAAACCAACACCAGATTACACCTTTTATAAAAACTGTCAGCACTCGAGTGCACAAGTTTCATACCCAAGAAACCAAAACTTCTTATATTGTTTATTTTCAGATTTGACTACATAAAATACACTGCTACAACAACAATAGAACTGCAACAAGAAATAGAAAATAAACTGTGAATCCACACTTGAAATCAGAAGTGAAATCCATTCCTGACTACCCGAACAAATCACAAACTGCACGGATACTGGGAATGTCCAATATGTACATGTAACAATGCTGGTACAGATTTGAAAACACACATGAACAGCCAAATAGATTCACTACAATAGAAAACCAAATCAACAACCCAAACTCAAATTGCAGCTTCAAACACTTCACCTACAGCTTGCAAAAACACTTACAAAATCTCCTCCAAATCTGAACCAAATGGTATATGGTGCCTGAGAAGAGGAAATAATAGAAAACATTAGAAACCTCTACCCAAACACAAAGCAAAAATAACTACAACACCAAAACTCACACCTAGGAACTCTAAAAACTGCACAATCAACTCTGCAGAGCAAAACAATCAAAATTGTTGAAATCCCAAACTTGTTCTGCACAATTGTAACCTCTGGACGAGATTCCTCCTTGTAATCTAATGCTCCCCATCCTCAGACCACCTGAAACTCATAAGAATCTTGTCTGCAAGCCTCCTGTTCCAATGGGTTTTCATCAACTGAAGATATCACAAGCATACATCTCTATGAGAGAAATGAAACAAGTCTAAATGAATCCAAATGAAAGAATTTTTGCTTTTATACGCAACATGTCTTAATTTGTTGAATTCTGTAGCTGCGAGACAGATCTTTACTCCTGATGATGCATTGATGAGTGTCATATTCAGAGTTGCTTCAGTTTTGTTGTGAGGACATAATTCATTTTCTTTGGAGTCATATGAATACTTCCTGGTCTTTGTTTGTGCTATTCTTTTCTGGCATCGTATACTCTGTGGCATCAAATGCCTGCTGGCAGCTTTTAATGACTTGGCGTCCATGTGGAAAGCCATGTCCATGTGGAGAACCATGTCTATGTGGAGAGCGGTTACTATTTGTGCCGGTTTATTATCGTGTTTCTTTGATAAGCTGAATGGAGTTAACGTCTCTTATATTTCTCTATCTTCTTGCACAATGGTATAACCGTTCATGTTCCTTCCGTGATGTTTGATTGTAACGTCTGGAGACTTTTCATTTGCCCATCTCTCATTATTGGGTTTCGGCATTCATTCTAGTTTTTTTTTGTATCATTCATTCTTGAGTAGACGCTTTGCTTATCTGAGAATTCATTGGAGATTATTGTTTTCAGATTCGTTTTTATTCCTGAGTATTACTTTTGTTAATACATCATCATACTATGTATGTGAGCAGTATCGAAGAGAATTTATATATGTATCGTTCAGTTTGATTCAGTTAAACATTTCTCTGTATCGGGCATGTTCTTAGTAAATTTTTTGTTGTTGTCCAAGTGATCATTAAGAAATCAATGAGATACATTGAAGCTTTGTGATATTGAATCTAGGATTATTGACTGTCATTCTAAGGATGTCAATAAGGAGCAGATAATTTGTAATTGTTTTGCAATCTGAATAAAGGCATCATCATCTTTGTGTGTTGGGTTGTTTCCCTCGGTGAGGAGGATTTTTCTCAAGATATCTTCTCGTGTTATTTTTTTTAGTTTTTGTATTTCAATTAATGCAATTTATATTCTGGTTCAAATTTTCAACATGGTATCAGAGCGAGTCTGAGAATTCAATCAAGAACCAGGATTGATCTTGTATCATCTTTCGATTGTTCTTCATTGTATTGTTTATTCTCAACTAGCGACAATGGTGAATGGTCTGAAAGTAGAAGACAAATTGGATGGTTCTAATTTTTCTTCATGGAAATTTAGGATTTTGATTGCACTTGAGGAGAATGACTTGCTTGATTATGTGAATTCTGATCCAGTAGAACCTTCTGATAATAATGAGAAAATTCAATGGAAAAAGAATAAAGTTATGGCTAAGAAAATTTTGATTGATTCAATCAAGGATCATCTGGTTCCCATTATTTCTAAGTTGTCTTCAACTAGAGAGATGTTTCAGACTTTAAAAGATTTGTATGAAATCCACAACACCAGCAAAGCTCTAGCTCTGAGGCATCAGCTTCTGCATATTAAGATGGCTAGAGTGTAATGAGTCTGACTGGCTCTTTTGGCAATCCAACTGCAAAGCTCTAGATTTATCTGATATTATGATACATTTCCCACTAATTTGCAAGGTAATTCGAAAAGTGTGTATATAATCTCTTTTGTTTTTGAAATAGAAACTTCTCAATATATAAAACGTCACAAATAAACAACAGTCTTTTTGGTATTTTCAGAATTCTGGAAATGTAATTCAATCACTAAGTCCAAATTGAAATGTTGTATGATTAACAAACTGAACATACCATTTGAACGTTTAACATTAGCAAAGAATCAGCTGCTAAGCCACGTGCAACCTAGATCAACACGCCTCCTAACGCTTTGTTGTTTGAATGCATACAGTTGATGAATAACCTTGACCAACACTCCACGTCAACCTGCAAATTGAAAGACTTGGCCACGTCTTTCTTTAACTTTCACGCAACAGCAATAGTGACGCCACCTTAAGTTGGCAGTCTTGGCGTTCAACCGTAACACTACGGCTCCATTCACAAACGCGGGAGTCTAATGCAATTCGCGGAGATTCGGATACAAGTTACAATCCACCCGCTGATTCCAATTAAACCCTTCGATTCCTTCAGACTCTCCAATTGTAAATGAGTGAATGCAATCGCTGAAATTAATTCCATGCCCAACAATGATATCTAAAACTCCAGATGCTAAATCGACCTCTTGATGCAGGCCACAGTTCAAAATCCCATTTCAGAATTAACTTCTTCCTCCAAGTCACAGGCAAACGATAGGAAGTGAATTGGTTATACTTCAGCAACCAATTAGAAAGCAATTCCAGAAGAATCAGTCTTCCAGATGCTTGATCGACCCTTATACTTCAGCAAGGGCACAAGAAACAAGAACTCGGAAACAGAGTCACCAGACAAAATAAGTTTTATCAAAAAAATCGGATGATAATCCCAATGAAATGAGCTCATATTTATAATCCATCCTTGGCCACAGTTTCCCAAAAAGAGCTTCAGTTCATAGCTCTTTTAAATAACAACTTCTAACTTATTATAATAATAAAGCATTATAATATAATGTGGCTTTATTATTAATTAATATTTTAAAAATATTAATAAACAAATATGAACTTATGCGATAAATCCCGCATCCACTGTTGATCATGCTGAGAGGAGAGAGAAATCTCACATACTATTACCTAAAAGAAACATTTTGCCAAGTTGTAGTCTTGGTGACTTGCAAAATGTTTAACCAACAAGGTGCATGGTAAAAGCTTCAAATTCTTTTAAAATTCCTATATTTTACAGTTTTTGAATTGCTGAGTTTTTGCCAAGTCCAAGTCTTCTAACTATTGTTAAAAGTCACACTAATTTTTTATTATTATGATTTAATAGAAAATTAAAATATTAGAACCAATTATTTCATTGAACGAAACCAAAAAAGAAAACACTTTCCTTTTTAAGTATTATAATCTAACAGAAAAACTAAAAAATTAGAGTCGATTATTTTATTGAAAGAATACAGAAAAAAGAGAATGATGTTTATTTGCACATGCAACACAAAATTATCAATATGTAATGCTACTCACTTGGAGGACTGCGAAACAAAGGTCTTCTAACTCAGATTTTATAGCCCAAAGTCCCAACCTAGAAGCAAGTGAGCACCATACAGCTAAAGTCTCTTGAGCAACAGCTCGAGCTTTTGATGGTGGTAGTGCATAACTGGCAATAAAAATGGACAAAAGCAAAGTCATAGTTATAAATACTACAAACAAATATAACAAGACACACAAACAGTACCAAACTACAAATATACCATCAATCAGACAGCTGAAAACATACTATACAATACATAAAAAGATAGTGTTGACATTTCTAAGTGATAAAATTTTGAACAATGGTGGGAATTCAAAGCACAGTATCAGTTTGTAGCCTAAAATTCTGAAGTGGAGTGGTTCCTGTGAAATTTAAACTGAAATGTTGATACTAATGCATCAAATAATGCTCATCAAATTATATTTACTAATGTACAAGGTAAAAGCAGAAAATAAATATTTTTGACATTTCAATAGTGCTCTGAGAGTATTCAGAAGAATAGAGATGAAGATATCCCGTTAGTAGAAAAAGCAAAGTTTATCCCATGGTAATTCATGAACTTCTAAGAAAATTTATTAAAAACGGGTAACTAAATCTACCCATTGTAAAACAGGCATGCTCTTATTGCAAAACATTGATGGCGTAAAATGACACAACCAAGATCACTATTGGAAATACTCCATTAATTGATCATACATGTGAACATGATATCATTCAAAAAGAAATATACCAGATCTTTATTCTTAATTTACTCCAAAAAAAACTACTACAAAACCTTGAATCCTAACATGGAAGTTGGGACTAGTTATAAACAAAACTAGATTGCTATAGGGTGAAAGCTCCACCAAAAGTAATCAAACTTCCAATGCCTCAGGAAGGAAACCAGAGAAAACAAATAAGAATGCATACATATATGGGTATCCGTACATACATACATTACTCATTCCAATCTTCTTCCATTACTCCTTCCTTAGTTCCCATGCTACCTTCTTCCTTCTTCTTCTCCCCTCCTCTCTTCCAAATGAAATTCTATTCTCTTTTATATCTCATGTTTGAGGGAATCACATCTTTTCATTTCATGCCATTTGACCATTCTTCAAACTTAATTAAATTTTAATTTCAATCTTTTATGTTTTTATTTTTATTATTTTTATGTTCTCATATTATTATTATTTATTATTATATCCTATTTCAGAAAGGGGACATCACAATCTGCCCTTCCCAAAAATTGCTTCCTCAAACAATGCCAATTTATACAAATCTTTTAGTGTGAGTAGCTTTTGCTGCACAACTCTGATACTAACCAATGCATTGAGAAATCGCAAGGTTTGCAATTATAACACAAATTTCCTCATCTTTTACAAAAAAGTATCAAGGTCATCTTTGTGATTGCATCGAAATTGATTAGGAATTGACCAACCTTGCTATCTTTGGGTTCACTCTAGTCATTCTCTTATTCGAGATCAACCATAGTAGAACCACACATGGAGCATACACTTGAGAATATAATATATACACATGAGTACATGAAGACACAACGCATACATAAAGTATACAAATCAATGTATGCAGGCAGGGAGCATATACGAAGTATACACACAATACATGCATTGTTAGATTCCTTCTTATTGACTAGAATGATTCCTTGTTTCATCTTTCACCCTGTAGGATGGAAGGATCAAAGCTCTAATACCAATTGTAATGTCTCCAACAAGCACTATACTTGATTTACCCTAAAATTCCCAACTAGGATTAGGGTTGAGATTGAAAATGGCATTTTGTAACATTCTCTACAAGGAGGCTGTCAATTCCCAATGATTACCATACATCATAGTGTGTTTAACTTAGGTTAAAACAATTAATGATCCATAATATATTTGATAGTTAACATATGTATGCCCACTTCCTTCTGTTCTAAACTCAACCCTAAGGAGGATGGGGACTTACTTGACGTAGGGCGCTTGACACTGATCTACAAGTAGGCACCTGTTATCACTTAAATTTGCACCCTGCCGAGTAAACTCAACAATCTAGTGATACATGGGAACACTTCTGGGTTGTGGGTAACCCGGGAAAGAAGTGAACCTCCGGAGAAGGTCGGCTTCCTGGGTACTTCACCTAAACTAAAGCTTTTTAGAGGGAAAGGGTTAGAAGGAAACATGGAACTTAAATCTAATCCTACGGTGATGCACCAAATGATTCTCCACGACTGATACTGCCATATCTAGCATACAGGTGTTCAAAAAAACCAGCTATACAATAACACAACTCAAAATTTACCAATACTTCTACATAAGCATTTCATAAAGACGGTACAAATCGTCACAAACCCTAGAAGGAAAATGGAAGTTTCACAACTAGGTGTTGTTTGCATCACTCACACAACTATATGACCTGCAAAAGTATGACATATCTTGTCCAAAGGTGCTGAAAGTGATAAATGTAAGAGGAAATACATGGGATTTCACAGAAACACCTAACCATC
>MU224425.1:2021279-2040818 GCA_018584345.1 Thuja plicata
CTGTTGAGAATCAACAAAAGTTGGTTTCATCACCAAAGAAGCTTGCTATTGAGGCACCATCAACGGAGGCAACAACAAAGCATCCTGAATCCGAGGACAGTGATCTTGCTATACTCTTCCGAGAAAAAGAAGAAGACATAGCTGGCGACTCTTATTTTTGGTTCACGCAGTCTCAGAAAGCTATTGATAAAAATAAGAAAAATGCAACTCTATCTTCTGATGCTCAAGTGAACGAAGACGATTATGTCATTAGACATGAAAATATGGACATGCATTAAGGTTCTAGTCAAGTTAAAAAGGGTGCATCTTTGTTTCAAGATCATGAACTTGAACGAGTGTTGCATGAAAGATTTACTCCCGAACTTGATGAAGATCATTTCATGACTACTATAGAAGAGTTTTGCTCAAATCTTGTTGGTGATTCTCCTCAATTTGAGATTTGTAACCAGCATGGTGCCGAAGAAAGAAATGAGGTAACTCATTTTGATCAGCTTGACGTGATAATGATTAATGAACCAATCACTCAAGTTGCAGCTAGAAAGAAGGTTTCAATCTTTGTTCGATCAAGGGGATGTCCCATAAGACATCTTGCTTGGTTGGAGGCCAACCAAAAATAGATGTTCCATTTGTACCTGAGCATGAAGATACAATTGAAGAAGGGGCTAAACAGGCATTTGTAGTTCAGCAGAAGCATTCTGAATTCATGGTCTCATCTCGGGACGACAGTACATATGACTCATTTCAGGAAGGTGAATTTGTTCATCTCTTCCAAGAGGTGTTGCGTCAAACATTGACATCATTGCTCCTGTTGTTCGTGTTTCATGGTTACGAAGTTACATGTGAACATGCAAGGTACTACAAGCTGCTGAAAAAGGTAGCTATTTTGTTGAGCCAATAAATGGTTTCATCTAAACAGTTTCAAAAGTTGGCTAGTTTTAAATAGGTAGAATTTCTTTGTTTTCAATAAGTGCGCTTGCACAGTTTTTTGTGTTTTGTTTTGTTAGGTGCTTTGCGTCGGTTGCCTCATCCTTTTGTTTTGTTTTTGGTCCCCTCACTCTATAGCCCCCAATGGAGTAGATGAAGGCACTTAGAGGTCTGGATTCTACATTCCTCATTGTTTCTAAGAACAAACGAGGTACGTTCCCCAGTTAGAGCCAGCTATTGTCCTCAATTTTGAGATCACAAAATTGTGGCAACCCTACGCAATTTTCTTGTCAATTCGTAGTAGTATCCTCTATAATTTGAACGTTCTGGATAAAGTGTTAATAAAGATAATTCGTCATCCCTGAAAAGTTCTTTGTAACACATTTCATACATTCTTAAGTCCTTTTCTTTGTTTTTCTCTTTCTTATTTTGCGTTTTTAGTCTTGATTTTCCCTAGAGTCGATAGCCTTTGAAATTCCGCTCGTTTCGAGCTAACTTAGACATCAAACGGAGTAGTATAACTCAAGTTATGATGTAAAAGGTGGGGTTTTTCAGGCTCACTGCATATTTTTTGAAAATCCTTAAAAGGTGGGGTTTTCAAAGTCAATTGCATGAGTTCGAATTATATTTGATATATTAAATGGATTTTGCAGTCCATTTTCAAATTTCAACTCATTCCGAGTTGATTTGACTATAGTTTTTAACGTTTTTATGAAATTAGCTTTAAAATAGTCTAATTTCATGTTACTTCATTAAAACACTACAGTTATATATTAAATTAATTCGAAATTAAAAGACTTAAGTATAAAAGGTGTGGTTTTTATTCTTCATTGCATGTCATCAATATGCAAAACACTTTTTAAAACTCACTTCTAAGTCTTTTTCTTATTAAATACATTGTTTTTAATTGCAACTGCATATATATTCTATGTATTTTGAACATATGCAGTTGAACCCTCTAAAGAGCGTATTTAATCCTTATGGGTGTTGTTTTAATATGCAATTGCATATCCAAACAACATATTTAAACTCCCCGGGTGGCTTTTTCTTCATGAAAGTCATGTAAATGCACTCTAAAAGTGCATTTTTCTCCTCCTTGTGTCTCCATTCTTCTCATGACGTCGATTTTCAAGGGCATTGCATGTTTTAATAAACATATGCAAGAGTCTTTTAAAACAACGTATTTAATATCTTTCCTTGGACATCGACTTTAGAGCTCATTACATATATGTTTTATGAGTTTGAAAATAACGTTTTTTATAGTCTTCTTGAGGCGTCGAATTTTGGAGGCATTGCACATGTTAAAAAGTAATGTAAGTGCTTCTAAAAACAGCGTTTTCAAGAGTCCTCTTATGGCGTCGATTATAAAGTATATTATATATGCAAAGGTGTTTCTAAAACAACGTTTTTAATGCTCTTCTTAAGGCGTCGAATTCTGGAGGCATTGCATATGTGATTTAGCATTCACCAAAGATGTTTTTGTTGCTTTTCCCTTGGGCGTTGAATTTTGGAGGCATTGCATATGTTAAAAAGTAATGCAAGTGCATTTTAAAACAGCGTTTTTAGTGTTGCTTCCCAATGGCGTTGAGTTTTGGGAGCATTACATATGCTATTTAAAACAAAAAACATATGCAATCAGTCCAAAACAGTCCGCTTTCCTTTGCGAAAATCTTCATGGAAGGAGGGTTCGAGCGTTTTCAATCATTTTCTCAGCTTTCAAACTGATTTTGGTAAGTCCTTTGGTTATTTTGTGGATTTATTTTGTTGTTTTGGCTGAGATTTTTACCCCAGATGTCGTTTTTCTTCCTCATTGCATATACAAGAGAAATAGTCAAACTGGTTGCTATTTCTTGGCATTTTATCTCTCAGTCTTTCCCACTTGGCTGTATATGCATATTGACTGTCCAAAATTGAAGGAAAGAGAGTAGGGATATGATCTATATATACTCTTTCCATCTAATCTTTCCTAAATCCGAAAATCTATTGGATTTATTTCAAATTTGGCTCAAGATTTTGAGAGATTTCATCTTGAGGATTGAGGTAATTTCTTTCTAAGTCTTTTCCTTGTTTTTCTTCCCAAGTTATTTAACTTACATGTAAAGCTTTTATTTTTTGATTTACATGTGATTAAATTCATGTTTCTTCTACTTCTATTTTCTATTCTCAAGATGCATATGCAAGAATTTCATCTTACTTGCATATGCAGTCAGGATTAAAAACCCCGTTCTATGGTGAAGGAAGAAACAAATCCAATGCACGTTCATACATGTGCTATTTTACAAAATATCCACTTGCATAAGTTGCTGCCCCATATGCAAAGAAGCTAAAAAAACTCACTGTTTGACTTCATATGCAAGTGTTCACAAAAGATTATCATGCGCATGACATATTCATGTGTGAAAATGCTTTTCACATCTCTTTAGACTTGCTGTCCAAAATGTGTAAATGCTTCCAAAAGCTTACCATGCACATAGCATGTCCATTTATGACCTGCAAATAATTCTAAAAACTCCCACCTTGCGTATTGAACACTTACCCATATACACCTTCCATATATCAAAACTCCAAGCTTGCTGTCCGCATACGTACAATGCCTCCAAAATACCAAGTTCTTCCCAATATGCATTATGGATTGAAAAACCCACCTCTTTCATAATGTTCAACATGCAAACTCGGCAAAAAAGCCCACCTTTTTGTGTCCTTTTATGACCTCAAATAAATGAAGGTTCGTGTTGTAAGAAGCAAATTACTCCCCATACTATTGCAAATGAAAGAAGTGATCTTCCTCAAACTTGGTTCTTCTCAACTCGACATATGGTGTTCTTCCCAACATGTGATTAAGTTTCAAAGACTGGATTACAAATTCCACGGTTGCAGAGGCATATGAAGCAGGAGCAACCATATGATGGAGCCGGACAAGGATGTGAAAAGTGTTGAATTATTGATGGCATAGAATGCTTTCAAAACTGAAACAGAAAGACACAAAGATGCCTCCCAGTGATCACTATTATGATGAAGAGCAATATGCAGGCTCATATTGTAGTTCGAGATGATTTCACCAAACCTGAACACATCACTCATCAGGCATCCTGTAGCGGCATAACGACCGACAGAGGATGATGCAAATAGATGTCGTGTCTTGTCAGACACTTAGATGCTTTCCTTGTGCATTTTGTAAAAATGTAGAATCTTTGACAAATTACACAATAATATGTACAGTAGTCTCATGTAATCATGCTGCAAGTACATTAGGTCCTACAGCATTGAATAAGTCAAAGTTAGTTAGTTAGGGATAAGGTTTGAATAAGTCAAAGTGGTTAAGGGTTTCCCTTTTTCTCTCCACTTTTTTCTCTTCTGTTTTCCTATATAAAGGAAAGAGCTCATTGTAAATAGTTTCATCTTTTGTTGTGGGTAAGAAGGCTATAGGCAATCCTTTTGTATTCTAAAAACTTTGAGTTTCATTGTGCAAAGTTGAGCATTTGAATAAAGGAACAAGAATTGGCAAACTTTGTGTTGTTGGTTTTGAAAATTAACGAGTGTGTTCTTATGTCGCATTGGTTAATCCTTTCTCAAGTTAATAGTTATCTTGCGTATATCATTTGAGCGTTTTAATACAAGTTTTCTGAAGACTTTGTGCTTCAGGAAATCGGGGTTACTATAGAAACTAGTGACTAATATAATCCAAGGATTGAAGACTTTGGGCTTCAGTATTGGACAACAAATTAGAGTACTTATTTAAGGTGAGGATAGGAGACTTTGAGATCATTGTATCACTTCATCTTTAGATAAATCAACTGCTGCCTCGTTTGATTGTTGTTAAGTCAATCATCGAGTCACCGGTATTATTGTTGCAAGGTGAACTGTATGTGTTACAGTTCAGTTCTACTTGAAGCCACCTACGGTAAGAAGGGAGCCTGCCCTATTGTTGAGAGGAGAGAGAAATCTCACATACTGCTGCCTAAAACACACGTTTTGCAAGTTGTAGTTTTAGTGACTTGCAAAATATTTAGCCAACACTTTCTTGCCTCCAAAGGCAGAAACTACTGTTGTGCACACCAAACAGCAGCAACACAAAGTTTGAAAATAAATGAGAATAAGTTCTCAGTCCCACCGGGGGTGCCAAAAACTTTTATCACTTAAATTTCCACCTTGCCGATTAAACTCAACAATCTAGTGATACATGGGAACACTTCTTGGTTGTGGGTAACCCGGGAAAGAAGTGAACCTCCGGAGAAGGCCGGCTTCCTGGGTACTTCAACTAAACTAAAGCTTTTCAGAGCGAAAGGGTTAGAAGGAAACATGGAACTTAAATCTAATCCTAAGGTGATGCACCAAATTATTCTCCCGGACTGATACTGCCATATCTAGCATACAGGTGTTCAAAAAAACCAGCTATACAATAACACAACTCAAAATTTACCCATACTTCTACATAAGCATTTCATAAAGACAGTACAAATGGTCACAAACCCAAGAAGGAAAATGGAAGTTTCACAACTAGCTGTTATTTACATCACTCACTCAACTATATGACTTGCAAAAGTATGACATATCTTGTCCAAAGGTGCTGAAAGTGATAAATGTAAGAGGAAATACATGGGATTTCACAGAAACACCTAACCATCTATGCTCTACACACAATGAAACAAGCCTTGAGAAGGTAAAATCGCTGAAATATATTGAACCAATGATGCTCACAGCAGTATACAATTCTGAAACTGAGTTACAAAAACCCCTTGCTTCTACCAAGAACTCAGAAAAAGTTACAAAACAACAAGCTGGAAGGAAAAAGAACTCCCTACAAAGAAGCCTTAGCTTATACTTATACATTTGAGAACCAATTGCATCATTAATGTCAGCCATAACTGTTGGGTCGGATTTTGCCCTTTAGGCCAATTTTGAGCACCTCAAAAGCTCTCTAAAAAGTACAAAACTGACTCAGAAGAAAAGCTTTATCAATGCCAACATAAAGACACTCCATAAATGTAGTCCTTATCTTCCAAACAGCCCATAAGGAGCTTCTGGAAAGCACAGACTTTAACAGTTGCATTTTTTGACTTTAGGAATTTGTTATAACTCTGCAAAATATCTCTTTTTTGACCCTTTAAAAGTGAAAAAATAAATATCTTATTTTACATTATAAATATTAAATGTTTTATAATTCATTAATTTAATGAATATCAGAAATATTTATTAGATAAATGAATAATAAGATATTTAATATTTGTAATGATTTAATAATTATTAATACTTAATTGATAGTTTATTATTTTGATAAATATTAATTATATTAATAAGATTTATTAAGCGAAAATACTTAATAAAAATATTAATTTAATAATATTTATTAAAATAATAAATTTTAAATTAACTATTAATATGCATTAAATTTTGTAAAAATAAAATATTTATTTTTTTGCTTTTATTAAGTCTACATCCATATTGAACTATTATTAATAAAATGATATAAATTACATCATTTTATTAATATAGTTTTACAATTTAGAAATAAAACCATAGAATTACAAGGATATTCAAAAGATAAAAATATCCCGTAGTAAAATACAGCAGTAAGCCTACGGGCATAGCTAAAAAAAAAGGACATTTGTAAAATAACCAAGGCATTAAAAATGCCATTTCCATGAAAGGTCAACTTAGGGCAAATAAAACCCCAAAATCATTTGTTCATTTCATTCATTGTCTCTTCTTGTGCTTGCGTGAGCTCTGTCTGGGCTCTTGCCACCGAGGATGCTGAGGGTTTATTGGATGCTCCATTTTTTCATTTTTTCCCCAGCCTGGGCGCCGCCATGAAATGTTAAGGTTGACTGCAGTTTTTGATTGGAATTTGCTGCGAATTTGAGGCTCCATCCGGATATCTTCCTCCATACTTAGGTACGTATGAGGACTGAAAACCCCTTCAAGCTGGGTTTAGATGGGAAAAGTGGCAGATCTTTGTGTTTATCGCTAGAAATCTTCTTAGTGTTTATCGCAGTTGAGGGTTTTCATATTCTCTATGACTGCTTTGTATTTTGCGCTTTACAGTCTTTACATTCTGGAAATGCTTTCCTTCGAGCTCCATTTCCCTGTATCTCTGCACCTTGAGGCTTCAGACTCTTGTAAATTTGCTAAGAAATATAATAACGATGTTACAAATCTCTGTATTTCTGTAGAAGCATGACTGTTATAGCAGCATATCTCTATCTTTATGCTCTTTGTTGCCTTGGAACTTTGTTGACTTAATAACATTTCCCAGTATTGAAACCACAACCGCCTGCACTCTTCGATAAGGAAAAGGATATCTCTGAATTTTGATATGTTCTATCTTCTACCAGCATTATTATTGATCTTCTTGTGACATGTCTATCATGTTGTTTTGTTCATTGTATCTAATCTGTAGCATGTACCTATAACAAGTCTCTGCTACTCTCGATTATGGGATTACTGTCTCCATCGTAGAAGTGATTTATTTACCCCTTCTCTTAAGTGTTTCATTATAAGAATGACTTGAAATTGGGTTCATGCTTTCAAAACTTCTCTTTTGTTGTCCCGTGCAACATAAAGAAAACATTTTGAAAAATTTGTGAGTGCTCTGCTTCTTGGTAATGGAACATTCCTCATGCCTATAATATAAAGTTGCATCTAAAAGACATTGAGATACCTTTGTTGCTGCTTTCACATGCCTTCCATTCACTGTTATTTTGCATTGCGTATCTGATCTTTTTGACTTCATTATAGCATATTGACTGAAAGTGTCAGAAATGTCAAGACAACTCTTATAGTTAACGCCTCAAGGTTTCATGCATTCTAAAGATATGCTTTTATTCTCCTTTGAGTGTTCATTGTACCTTTGGAGCAGCAAGTGGCATGCTTTTATGATGTATATCACAATATAGCAGCAAATCACGTTTAGAACAGCATACCTTGTAACATTTTTGACCACTTGCCTCCATCAAGATCACTGTTCTATCATTGTCTTTAATTGATTTAACATTTCTTTAAGCATTGAATATAATCTCTTTCTTGCTGATATGATTGTCCTTTCTTATCTTCTACCTCATGAGCAGAAATGAAAATCCCCTAGAGCATATGATAGTTACTTTAAGCAGTGAATCTCCTCTTTAAAGTGTTTGTAGATGTTGTGAAACAACCAAATATCTCTGCTTTACTTTTCCTCAAAATGACTGCAGCTTTTGTTCTTGAGTACTCAAAAATAACCTGAACCCGTTCCTCTATGATGTTGAATGTTTGTCACTATGTTTCTTCAGGATTGATAATGCTTTTCCCTCCAAGATGATGATATTTGCCTTTCTTTATCACTCCATGGCATCTCATAGGCTCCTATATCTTTGTCTTTGCTTTTAACAAATGGTTATTGGTTACATTTGATCTTGCTGGTCTTACTAGGCATCCTCGATGATTGTAGTGCCTTGGTCTTTGTGACTGTTATTGAAGTTGTTGTTGTTACAACATTGAGAGACCTTTATGTATCATGATGATTAACATTGTTGTCACCTCTGATAGAGCTGATATCTCTGAGTATCTTGTTGCTTCTCTTCACCAGTAGTAACAAGCTCTCACATAGGGAATAACAGGGCAGTTTCCAGAAAACAAATTATTTGACCATTCAAACGTCAAAATTAAATTTTCTGGAAACAATAAAGTTTATTTGTAACACCTATATCTTACTCCTCGCCAATTTATAGAGCTGTACTAGTCCATATATAGTCGTACCTCTATTTTCTTTGGCTGCCAATTCTGGAAAACATTTCTAAACAGGGTGTTGTGAAACAAAATGGACATAACTCCATTTCTTTATGAAAATGACTCAAACTTGATTTAAATTAAAGTAGACTCAGAGACCTTTCTTTTGAGTATAGTCTCATGCATTCATGTGTCCGTACAGAGCTGTACCATGTGTGCAAAGTGAATAGATCAAGCAAAAATCAGAAAATAGTGAAGTTGCAAATTAACACTGTTTGGATTCTTATTAGTTTCTTTTCAAATTCGCCATCCAAAATTTTGGTTGCATCCACTAACAATATTTGATTCTCTATCTCTTTACTTTCATTTCTGCAGCACGATTGTGTCACTCAACAGCATGCTGAGCTCTACCCTCGTGGGAGCCCATTTTTTCCCACATGATGAAATATTTAAATGAAGAATTCAGCAATAAGCTCTTTACCTTTGTCTGCACATTGAACAAACTTTTTAGATAAAAACAATGATTCAGTTCTGATGAATATTGATGATGTCTTTCTTCTTTCCTTCGATACACATGATGATTTCAGACTATCATAATGCAATACAGGAGTAAATTATGCATGTACTGATGATGTATGCATAAAGATTCGGTATCCCGAGCCTTGACACAATTTTTATCTCCTTACAGGTATTTGGAGCAGTGGGATGACCTCTTTGAAGGAGTTGAAGATGGAGCTACTCAGCTGCGGGGGTTCGTCATCATGAGGCAATGACGGATCCCTTGTCTTTGTTTATACTTTCATTTCTATATGCATCATTTCGTTGTATAGTGCATTATAGTAGTTACTCCCACGGCTTGTGTGGGATATTGCACATTTGCATTCATGAATAAAAAGATCATTCCATTATACTTGCAATGTTGTATGATTCTTATTTGTTGTAAACTATTGCATCTTTCAGTAATTCCTTTATGGCATTCCTCTTTTGGAAAAACACCATTAATAACCAAGATGCACCGTTAAAACTATCTGAAAAAACATTCCCAGCTCCACTTTATTGAGCTGGGAAATAAAAATGGGTAACAGCACCCTCAAGGCTTTAGGACCCCATCCCTATCCCATCCTAGGATTCACCTACCTTGTGAGGATTTACCATACTTCTCCCTAGACAACAGCAACCTATCCTCTTAAGGGGCTATAGCAAGTGATTAAGGAATGACTAGAGTATACTACAAGATTCCTTTCTAATTTTGTATTATATTTTCAGTTTATTAACATTGGCATTACGTCAAACAGTTGGTGTGTAGAGTCCCAAACTGAAGTTTTTAATGTTTCCTTGTGCTCATCACTACAAACTCTTAGATGACTAACTAGTCAAGTGATATGCTCTAGGAAAAAGGGTTTGAGATTATGAATGCTTGCATGGCAAGAGTAATGAAACAAACCCAAAACAGCTCCAACAAATCTGATATACCTATTCTCAACATTGTTTACCCACTGTAGGAGCATTGTTCACAGTACTATAGCAACACTATTCAAAGCATTGTAGCGGCACTATTCACGACACTGTTCACACACTATTGATGCTACCTTCAATCAAATTTATGCTTTCTTATTTGAACCAAAACATCCACCATTAAGTTCAGTAGCAAACTCTGAATATGAGTTCAGCTCTCATGGAAAGTTGGGGTTTCGTCCAACCTTCAAATCCCAAGGGTTTTTGTCCTTGGAAAACTAGTCACTGAATTTCAGCAACAATGGAGAAATAAATTCAATAATATAATCACATAACATATCCCCGAATGAATGAAGAGCTCCGTTTATATAGCTTCTTAACTCAGTGAACGCTCTTACTTTTAGCAATGTGGAACAAAAGTCACTTTTAATTTTATAAAGGCACTTTATAAAGTCACTTTAATTTTATAATATCACTTTATATTAAAAAGTGAATTTAACTTTATAACCATTAAATAATATTAATTTCTTCTCCATTTCACCTCAAATAAAGTTGTGATTGGCAAACATCCCTTTTAAATTAATTTATTAGCCTATCGGGATGAGAAACTAGGCTAACAAAGCTCCTGGAGAGATTACGGAAAAGGGGACATTACAGTCTTCCCTTCCAGAGATTGCTTGCCCTCAAGCAATCGCAAGGCTAGATGATGTAGAATATCTTCACCTTCCTACGTTGCATCCTCAAGTGGTAAGTTATTCCAACACACCAGATATTCCCCGATCACTTTGCTTCTCAGCTGCTTCTCTCTCACTTCCAACACCTCTGCAAGTTCCAAAATCAGCTTCCCCTCCTCGTCCAAAGGAGGTAATCCAAGAGTAGGCACAACATGTTGTCCAATAGCCTTCTTGAGGCATGAAATATGAAAGACATTATGAATCCGGCAATCAGGTGGACCCTCAAGCTCATATGCCACTTCCCCAATCTTTCTCACTATCTTGTATGGGCCATAAAACCTAGGTTTAATCTTTTCGTGCCACTCTTCTTCAATGAACTCTGCCTATATGGCTAAAGGCATAGAAATACCGTATCTCCAACCTCAAAAAGCCTCTATGTCCTATGACAATCAGCATACATCTTTTGTTTGTTTTGTGCATGTTTGATATTATCTCTGAGAGTCCCTGAGGATATCCTGATGATCCTTTAACCAATCCTTGGCCCAGGGAGGCCTGTTGTCATCAAAAACCAAATCAATGAAAGACAAAGACTCATTACCATAGAGAGCTCGAAAAGGTTACATGCCAATAGTCATGTGATATGTGGAATTATAACAATACTCCCCAAGATACAATTACTTGACCCACGCTCTCTACTGACTTGCAACATAATTACGGAGATGACCTTCCACCCATTTATTCACGATCTCCGTCTGACCATTTGTCTAAGGATGGTAACTAGTACTAGGAGTCAACTTTGTGTCTGCCAATCTGAACAACTCTTGCCAGAAAATACTGAGGAACTTACTGTCCCTATCACTGATAATGGTTTTGGGCAGACCATGCAATCTAAATCCTCTTTGAAAAATAACTTTGCTACTTGAGAGGCTGTCCTATCAGCTGCAACGACATAGAAATGGGCAAATTTAGTTTTTCGATCAACCACAACAAATATACTATCCTTACCCTGTAACCTCGATAGACCTGTGATGAAGTCCATAAACACACTCTCCCATTTCTACTCAAGAATAGGTAAAGGTTGTAATAATCCAGCAGGAAACACATGCTCCGACTTGTTCTGCTGACAAGTCACACCCTCTCTAACATGCTTAAGGAAGTCAACCTTAAGACCTTTCCAAGAGAATCTCTCTCTGATCTGCCTGTAGGTCATAAAATACCCTGGATGACCTCCTAAAGGCGTATCATGAACGACCCTCATAATCTTGCCCTTAAGTTTAGATTCAGGCACCAAATAATTTTTGTTCTTATAAAAAACCACATCATCAACCACTCTGTACCTGTTGTCTTGAATCTGACCATCCAAAAGCTCACAAGAAAAAGTATTTTTGGAATACTCAACTAAGAGTTGAGACTTCCAATCAGCTGAAATCTCAAATATGGAACATAATGTAGCGGTAGGAGGTCTCCTGGAAAGTGCATCAGCCACAATGTTCTTCTTACCTTTGACATATTTGATGTCATAAACATACGCATGTACGTTGCTGACCCAATCCTGTTGTCTCTCATATAACTCCTACTCCAAAAAATATCGTAAGTTGTTATGATATGTTCTCACCACACACTTCCCACCCACTAAGTATTGCCTGAACTTTGCCAACGCAAGGATGATGGCAAGCATCTCCTTATCATAGGTGGACTACAACTTCTCATTATCTCTCAGCTTCTTGCTTTCATATGCGATGGGATGTCTATTCTGCATAAGCACCACACCAATGCCCTCACCTGAAGCATCACACTCCAACACAAATGGCTGAGAGAAATTTGGAAGGACTAATACTGGGCAAGTACTTATAACCTCCTTAAGTTTGTCAAATCTCTCTTGTGCATCATTTGACCATCTGAAAGCTCCTTTATGTGTAAGACCTATGAGTGGAGCTGCAAGCTGAAGAAACCCCTTAACAAATCTCCTATAGTAAGAACAAAGCCCAAGGAATCCTCTCAAATCTTAAACATTTCTCAGTGGCGGCCAATCTAGAATTGCTTATATCTTCTCCTGATGCACCTTATCCCCATTAGCCCCTACCACATGCCCAAGATATAAGATCTTTGTCAAACCAAACTCGCATTTGGAGTCCTTAGCAAATAAGGACTGCTCCACCATGATGCTCAAAACCTCATCCAAGTGTTGTAGGTGCTCCTCCCAAGACTTACTGAGTATCAAGATATCATTGAAGAACACCAGAACAAAATTTACGCAACTGCTTATTGAAGATGTGGTTCGTGCATGATTGGAACATAGTAGGTGCATTACTGAGGCCAAAAGGCATCACCAAGAACTCATAATGGTCGTAGTGGCATTTGAATGTTGTTTTATGAACATCCTCCTCACGGACACATATTTGAAGGTATCCCGATCAAAGATCTATCTTCGGAAAGTAAACAACTCCATGCAACTCATCCAACAGCTCATCTATATGAGGAATGGGATACCTATTCTTAATGGTCCTCAGATTTAAAGCACGGTAATCAATGCAGATCCATAGAGTACCATGATACCATCCTTCTTCACCAAAACCACTGAAGAAGCGAATGGACTGGAGTTGAGTCTAATATGTCCCATGGCTAGTAACTCCTTAATCATTTTCTCAATTTCCTCTTTCAAATGTCTCGAATGGCGGTAGGGTGTGGTAATGACGGGCTTAGCGCTCTCCTCCAACTCTATCACATGCTCAAACCCACGATCAAGTGGTCTAACTAAGGGAATATCTCCAAAGACTCCCTTGTGCTTATCAAGCACTGTCTGTATGTCTACATGATGTTGCTACTCCCTGCCTGGTGTGGACTTGGTGGACACAAAACACTGGGCTGCCCACTCAATGTCATCATGTCTATGTATAGCATCCATCTGATGAGTTGAAACAATCCTAGGTCCACCATATGACATAGCTTTCAACTCTATTTTTCAACCACCACTCATGAATTCAAACTGTTTCTAATGATGATCAATCGTGTACCTGCCAACAGTTTGTAACCACTACATACCCAAGATCACATCCAACCCTTCTAACTTGATGACATAAAAGTCATCCACCAATGTGTAATCACCCAATTGTATCCTAAGCTGAGGTATCCTCCCTGAGCAATCCAAAAGATCACCACCTGCAACCTTTACATAAAATCACTGAATCTCCTCAACCTATAATCCTCGTTTTGCCATTGTACGCGCATCAGTAAAGTTATGCGTAGCACCTGTATCCAATAGACAAATAACTCGTTGCCCTCTAACAACTCCTTTCAAACTGAAAGGATGACATGTGGGCACTCCCGATAATGTGGCAATAGTAACGAGGGGCTAATCAACTGCTTGTTTTTCACTCTTATCCACCGTGGGCTGCTCATTACTCTCTTCATTATCACTGTCCTCGGACCTGATATCCTCATTTTGCTCATCTTCTCCCTCTGAAAAAAATTCAATGTAGTGAATCTTGCCTTTTCCAACGCACATATGAACGGGGGTCCAAGGTTCCTTGCATGTAAAACAAAGTTTTTTCCTTCTCAACTCGCTTCTACTCTCCATATCCATTCTGGGAAGTGTATTTTTATTCTGATTATATGACTTCAGATTTGGCTTTGACCCTTTAAAATTCTTTTTGGGTGGTTGTATGAAAGAAGATGAGGTGTCTAGATCAAGGGCCATCTTAATAGATTCCTACAATGAGTTTGGCTTAAGAACTTTCACAATCCCTTTGAACTTATCATTTAAGCCTTCAGTGAACAACATGACCTTCCTTTTTCGAAACATATCTAGAACCATAACTGAGATCCTCTGAAACTCATCGATGAAGGAATCCAATGAACCGCTTTGTTTCAAATGTGCCAACTCTCTGTAGAAGACATCAATATCCCTCTTGTCAAATCAAGCAATCAATTTAGTGTTGAACTCCTCATAAGAATTAATCAAACCATGGTCCTGTGTAACGAGACCATGATGCCACCAATCATACACTGCCCCCTCTAAGTGCATAGTAGCAAATTTAATGGCCTTTGTTTCCTTCATGGGTTTAAGTGTCAGGAAGGTGTCTACCTTATGTATGCAAGCCTGAGCAATTGTCTTACCACTGCCATCAAATGTAGGAAGGGACAACTTGTTCATAGCATGCTTCAAATCCTTGTTTTGAGTTTTAGGCCTTCTTTCTTGCCTTGTCCTTGTGATTTCTCTTCGCTGCCCCATATACTATATGAAAGTTAAATCTGCTTTGACATGATCCGGTAGTAAATCCCATTCATCATGCATAGTCATAATGCTATCAGGTATAGCCTCTACTGCTTTAGCATTATTTACTTTCTCTTCATCATTACCATCAACAAAGGTAAGCATCAAAGGCCTATCAGATAAGCGTGTGGGTTCTCTCTCACCTCGTGGGGAACCAAATGTACTAAAACCTTCACTATGATTGCTCTAAGGTCTCCTAGGAGTTGCACTTAATTGTTGTATAGCTATTGTGAGCTGCTGAAGAACATTTGCCACCTGTTCCTGTCCAGTTCGGATACCTCTCAAGGTTTCCTGTGCTTCCCTTGCTTCATCCCGGGGTGGGTTGTTATCTCTTCTATCCCCCATCTATACAACCTGTTCTGAACTCGTAGAAGATGTACCAATTAATTCTGAAATTGTTTTTCCTTCAGGCAATGGTGGTGGTTGCCAAGTATTGCATTGTTCCCTCCAATAATATTTTTTTTGCCTGTCACTAGGTTGCATTAACAATCTAATGAAAACCCAAAGGCTGACAAGTTTGATGTTCTGATACCACTGTAAGATTCCTTTCTAATTCTGTATTATATTTTCAGTTTAGTAACATTGGCATTACATCAAACAGTTGGGGTCCCAAACTGATGTTTCTGATTTTTCCTTGTGCTCATCACTACGAACTCTTAGATGACTATCTGGTCAAATGATATGCTCCAGGCAAAAGGGTTTGAGATTATGAATGCTTGGATGGCTAGAGTAATGAAACAAACCCAAAACAGCTCCAACAAATCTGGTATACCAGCTGTCAACACTGTTCACGCACTATAGCAGCACTATTCATGACACTGTAGCGGCACTGTTCGCAACACTGTAGCGGCATTGTGCACGACAGTGTTCACAACATTGTTCATGGCACTGTTCACACACTATTCATGCTACCTTCAATCAGATTTATAGTTTCTTATTTGAATCAAAACATCCACCATTAAGTTCAGTAGAAAACTCTGAAGATGAGTTCACCTCCCATGGAAAGTTGGGGTTTTGTCCAACCTTCAAATCCCAAGGGGTTTCGTCCTTGGAAAACCTGTTGTCCTCAATTTTGAGATCACAAAATTGTGGCAACCCTACGGAATTTTCTTGTCAATTCGTAGTAGTATCCTCTATGTTTTGAACATTCTGGATAAAGTGTTAATAGAGATAATTCGTCATCCCTGAAAAGTTCTTTGTAACACACGTTTCATGCGTTCTTGAGTTCTTTTCTTTGTTTTTCCTCTTTCTTGTTTGCGTTTTTAATCTTGTTTTTCCCTTGAGTCGATAGCCCTTTGAAATACGCTCGTTTCGAGCTAACTTAGACATCAAACGGAGTAGTATAACTCAAGTTATGATGTAAAAGGTGGGGTTTTTCAGGCTGACTGCTTATTCTTTAAAAATCCTTAAAAGGTGGGGTTTTCGAAGTCAATTGCACGAGTTCGAATTATATTTGATATATTAAGTGGATTTTGTAGTCCATTTTCAAATTTCAACTAATTCCGAGTTGATTAGACTATAGTTTTTAATATTTTATTGAAATTAGCTTTAAAATAGTCTAATTTCATTTAAATACTATAGTTATATATTAAATTAATTCATAATTCAAGCTTAATTATTAAAGGTGTGGTTTTTATTTCTCATTGCATGTCATCCGTATGCAAAACACATTTAAAAACCCACCCCTATGTGTTTTTCCATATTAAATACGTTGTTTTTAACTTCAACTGCATATCTATTCTAAGTATTTTCAATATGTGCAGTTGAACCTCTAAAAGAACGTATTTAATCCTTCTTCACATGTAAATGCATTCATAAAGTGCGTTTTTACTTCTTCATTTCTTTTTCCTCCTCAAGACGTCGAATTTTGGGACCATTGCATATCCTATCTCTTGTGCAAATAGTTCTTAAAGCTAACGTTCTTAATAAATCTCTAAGGGTGTTGAATTGGGAAGACAACGCATATGCTAAGGTAGTGAATACATGTAAGTTTGAAATCCTCTTCTCCTAAATGGCGTCGAATTTCAAAGGTAATGCATATGCATTTTAAAACATCTGTAAATGCTTTTTAAAAACAACGTATTTAAAGTTCTTCCCATAACGTCGAATTTTTGAGGGATTACATGCGTTAGAAGTGCATGTGTTATAAACTTTCCTTTACTTCTTCCAAAGGCGTCGTTTTTGGGACCCATTGCATATGCGTTCGAAAGAGATTACATATGCGAAACTCTCCTCCAAACAGTGTTTTTAAAGTGTTTCTTAGGGCATCATTTTTGGAGAAGGTAACACATTATCAAATGTGTTTTTAAAGACTAAACTTCCTTTACTTCTTCCAAGGACGTCGTTTTTAATAGCCTTTACATATGCGTTTGAAACACATGTAAATGCTTCCCCAAAACAGCGTTTTTTATGACTTTCCTTGGGCGTTGTTTTTTGTGGAACTTACATATGTTTTTCATGTGTTTTCAATGCATGTTTTGAATATTTCTCCCAAGGCGGCGATTTCAAGAGTCGTTACATATGCATTTCAAACAAAAAACACATGTAAACAGCTCCAAACAGTCCGCCTTTCTCAGCGCTAATCTTCATGAGAAGAAGATTTGACCGTTTTTCATCATTTTCTCAACTTGCAAATTGATTTTGGTAAGTCTTCTAGTTTTTCTATGGATTTATTTTGTTGTTTTGGCTGATATTTTTGCCCTAGAGGCCGTTTTTCTTCCTCATTGCATATACAAGAGAAATAGTCAAAATGGTTGCTATTTCTTGGCATTTTATCTCTCATTCTTTCCCACTTGGCTGTATATGCATGTTGACTGTCCAAAATTGAAGGAAAGAGACTAGGAATATGATCTATATATACTCTTTGTATCCAATCTTTCCTAAATCCGAAAATCTATTGGATTTATTTCAGATTTGGCACAAGATTTTGAGAGATTTCATCTTGAGGGTTAAGGTAATTTCTTCCTAAGTCTTTCCTTTGTTTTCTCTTCCTAGGTTATTTAACATACATGTAAAGCTTTCATTTCTGATTTACATGTAATTAAATCTATGTTTCTTCTACTTCTATCTCCTATTCTTAAGATGCATATGCAAGAATTTCATCTTACTTGCATATGCAGTCGGGATTAAAAACCCCGTTCTATAGTGAAGAAAGAAACAAATCCAATGCAAGTTCATACATGTGCTATTTTCCAAAATATCCACTTGCATAAGATGCTGCCCCATATGCAAAGAAGCTAAAAAAAAACTCATTGTTTGACCTCATATGCAAGTGTTCACAAAAGATTATCATGTGCATGACATATTCAAGTGTGAAAATGCTTTTCACATCTCTTTAGACTTGCTGTCCAGAATGTGTAAATGCTTCCAAAAGCCTACCATGCACATAGCATGTCTGTTCATGAGCTGCAAACAGTTCTAAAAAATCCCACCCTGCGTATTGAACACTTACTCATATACACCTTCCATATATCAAAACTCCAAGTTTGTTGTTCGCATACGTACAATGCCTCCAAAATACTAAGTTCTTCCCAGTATGCATTATGGATTGAAAAACCCACCTCTTTCATAATGTCCAACATGCAAATCCGTCAAAAAAAGCCTACCTTTTTGTGTCCTTTTGTGACCTCAAATAAATGAAGGTTCGTGTTGTAAGAAGCAAAGTACTCCCTGTACTGTTACAAATGAAAGAAGTGATCTTCCTCAAACTTGGTTCTTCTCAACTCGGCATATGGTTTTCTTCCCAACGTGTGATTAAGTTTAAAAATCTTGATTACAAATTCCACGGTTGCAGAGGCATATGAAGCAACAACAACCATATGATGGAGCCAGACAAAGAGGTGAAGAGTGTTGAATAATGAGCATATAGAATGCTTTCAAGACTGAAACAGAGAGACAAATATGCTTCCCAGCAATCACCACTATGATGCAGAACAATCAAGGGTGCAAGTTCATACTTCGGTTCGAGATGCTTTCACCAAACCAGAACACATCACTCATCAGGCATCTTGTAGCAGCGTAAAGACCGACAGAGGATGATGCAAATAGATGTCGTGTCTTGTCAGACACTTAGATACTTTCCTTATGCATTTTGTAAAAGTGTAGAATCTTTGACAGATTACACGATAATATGTAATTGCATGTGATAGTATCACGTGCAAAGTAGTCTCATGTAATCATGTTGTAAGGACATTAGGTCCTGCAGCATTGAATAAGTCAAAGTTAGTTAGTTAGAGTATAAGGATAGAATAAGTCAAAGTGGTTGAGGGTTTCCCCTTTCTTCTCCACTTTCCTCTCTCCTCTTTTCCTATATAAAGGAGGGAGCTCATTGTAAATATTTTGATCTTTTGTTGTGTGCAAGAAAGCTATAGGCAATTCTCTTGTACTCTGAAAACTTTGAGTTTCATTGTGCAAAGTTGAGCATTTGAATAAAGGAACAAGAATTGGCAAACTTTGTGTTGTTGGTTTTGAAAATTAACAAGTGTGTTCTTATGTCGCATTGGTTAATCCTTT
>MU224425.1:2040918-2072764 GCA_018584345.1 Thuja plicata
TCATTGTGCAAAGTTGAGCATTTGAATAAAGGAACAAGAATTGGCAAACTTTGTGTTGTTGGTTTTGAAAATTAACAAGTGTGTTCTTATGTCGCATTGGTTAATCCTTTCTCAAGTTAATAGTTATCTTGCGTATATCATTTGAGCGTTTTAATCCAAGTTTTCTGAAGACTTTGTGCTTCAGGAAATCGGAGTTACTATAGAAATTAGTGGCTGATATAATCCAAGGACTGAAGACTTTGGGCTTCAGTATTGGACAATAGATTAGAGTGCTTATTTGAAGTGAGGACAGGAGACTTTGAGCTCATTGTGTCATTTCATCTTTAGATAAATCAACTGCTGCCTCGTTTGATTGTTCTTAAGTCAATCATCGAGTCACCGGTATTACTATTGCAAAGTGAACTGTATGTGTTACAGTTCAGTTCTACTTGAAGCCACCTGCGGTAAGAAGGGAGCCTCCCCTATTGCTGAGAGGAGAGAGAAATCTCACATACTACTGCCTAAAACACACGTTTTGCAAGTTGTAGTCTTAGTGACTTGCAAAATATTTAGCCAACAAAACCAGTCACTAGAATTTAGAAACAATGGAGAAATAAATTCAATAGTATAATCACATAACATATCCCCAAATGAATGAAGAGTTTCGTTTATATAGCTTCTTAGGTCGGTGAACGCTCTTCCTTTTAGCAATGTGGAATAAAAGTCACTTTTAATTTTATAAAGGCACTTTATAAAGTCAATTTAATTTTATAATATCACTTTATATTATAAAGTGACTTTAACTTTATAACCATTAAATAATATTAATTTCTTCTCCATTTCACCTCAAATAAAGTTGTGACTGGCAAGCATCCCTTTTAATTAATTTTTTAGCCTATCGGGATGAGAAAATAGGCTAACCAAGCTCCTGGAGAGATTACGGAAAAGAAGGGGACATTACATATACTAATATCTCCTATACTATGGAATATATATAATAGTAGAAATGTGTAATATTGTACTACCTAACAAATGAGAGACCAACCATAGTCAGCCAAATCATTATGCATTATATCAATATATAGGTCTACCCCCTTTATGCAGATCAGAACTATCTTATATCTCAGAACAAAACTTACGATGATTACCTTTCTTATGATGATCCCTTCTTCCATGCCTTCAAAAAATGATTTTTCCTCCTATTTACATCTTCATGATGGGAAACTCACAACCTTTCATTATTACAACCTTTCAAGAGAGACACAACCCGTCATCCTTTATGCCCTTCGACAGAGTTACAACCTTTCATAACTACCACCTTTTGAAAGAGTCCCAACCCTTCATCGATTCTTCCCATTCCAATCTTCTTCCATTACTCCTTCCTTAGTTCCCATGCTACCTTCTTTCTTCTTTTTCTCCCCTCCCTTTCTTCCAAATTCTATTCTATTCTCCCTTTATTTCTCATGTTTGAGGGAGTCACATCTTTTCATTTCAGGCCTTTTGACTATTCATTAAACAATTAAATTTTATTATTTTATATTTTAATTTTAATTTTATTTATATTCATGTTTTAATATTATTATTTATTATAAAATCCTATTTCAAAAATGGGGCATCACAATTATCTACTACGTTTCCAACTAGGAAAGTTGGCATCAAAGGTCTATCTATAGTTTGTGCAGGAATCATTTCTCCACATGGAGAACCAACCATATTGTCACCATCTGCTTGACTATGTTGTTGTCTCCTAGGTCCTAGACTCATATGTTGAATGGCAATGGTGAGCTATTGTAATACATCGGCTACCTGTTGCTGCCCTACTTGAATACCTCTATAATATCTCTAGCCTCCATATCATCATCTCGAGGTGGGTTGTTGCCTCTTCTATCACCCATATCTTCATCCTACACTACACTGTTAGAAGACGAATCTTGATGAATACCCAACAATCTGGAACTATTTCCCCTTCAAGCACTTGAGGGGTTGCCAAACATTCTTCAATTCCCTCTGATAATACCTCCTTTCCCTGTAACTTGGCTGCATGAACACGCTGAAATAAACACAAAGGATGGCAGGATCCAAGTTCTAATACCACTATAAGAATCCTTACTAAAATTGACTCCAAATTTCGTCACAAATAACAAGTTCATAAATAGGCATTAGGTCAAACTTTTGGATGAATATGACATTCAGAAATTATTACTTATTTCATAGAGTAATTTAGTCAAACATTTTGTAGACTTCCGTTAGTTCAAGTGAATCTTAGTTCTTTGTTGAAACTTATGACTTGATCAAATTATTGCCTATATATATAATATATATATCAAACAACTCATATATCATGAGATGGGAAAAGACCATCAAATATTATAATAATGACATAGCTGATACCAAATTCTAAAATTAACTTCTTCAATTAAAGATCGTCGCATACATGATGCCTCCATCACAAATGGTACATACAGAGATATGAAATGGAACAAAGCAATGTCAATGATAAGAAATAATATTTGCACCTAGTAATCACAACTATCCCCTCTTGGTTGTGCGATTTTAGTCTTTCCCACGAAGAGTAACCCTTGCTCAGAGAATTCTTGTGATGCCTAGATATTGTCATGGCTCATTCCATGTTGTGATTGCTTAATGACAATGTAACCCTTGCTATAAATTCTACCTTAAATGTATGCTAGGCAATGATGACGTTGATACTCAAGACACTTACTTGAATAGGTGCAATCACATTCCAAGCTTGTGCCATGATTTCTTCAATAGCTTCTCAACCGACTCCACAAAGTTCTACATGCTCACACACAGATACAATACTTAGCAATGAATGTAAACAAATGCTAAGAAGTTATGAACCCAATAATGACCTTGAAAATCCTTCAACTCGTGCTCACATGTTGATGACACCCAAGATGCCTCCAACTCTTTTGTTGCAAGAGTCTAATATGAGCTTTGTACGGTCTACGAGCATCTTCTTGTATATTCTGAAAGATAACAACCCATTTGGAAAACCTTATGAAGCCTCCAATCTGCATTATGCTCCTATTAATGGATCCAAAACTTCTGCAAGTAAGCTTAGTGGTAGACTTTGATTGAATCCACCTCTCACGTAGTGTTGGGTTTTCGTCCAACCTATGAATTCCCAAGGGTTTTCGTCGTTAGAAACGATAGTCACTATCACACCAACAACTATGGAGAGAAATCGAATATAAGCTAATCACATATCGTAACATTGGAGAAGGTCGAGGCTCCTTTATAGACTTCTTGAACTGAAGGTGAACCTCCACACTTAATGTGGGATTAACTCACTTAACTTTTATTTCCTCCTTATAAAGTCACTTTACTTTAATACTGTTATATTATAACATAAAGTAGCTTTAATAATATAAAACCCCATAAACTAATATCCTATTTTCTTTATTTCTCCACCAATATAAATGACGTGACCAATATATCATCCCTTATGTCTTCTAATTAGCCTATCAGGGTGTGGGAAAATAGGCTAATCAACTCTCATGTGACCACTGAAGAGAAGCGAACATTAGAGTTGATTGTACACTATTCTACAATACATTGTTATGCTGTAAAATTTGTTAAATTGTACGTAGCCTATACACTCAGACAACTCACCTATCATACAGATGTAATGTGCCAAGCAATTGGAATTTGTCATACAATTGGAAGTTATTGCTACAAAAAAATCAACCAATACAACAGAGTTATATTGTTGTCATACAATATGGACAAGTAGGTTATGTAGAAGATCGTATTGCCACCGTACAATAGCAAAGTCACATCATTCTCTTAGTCATACAATATTGACCAAAATAGTTATACATTATTGACAAGAAGGTAATATAGATATATAATATTGTAGCAAGGTGATATAGCCGTACAATATTAATTGTTAAGTAAGGTGATAATGTCATGCGATATAGACAAGTTTATAACGTTGCACAAGAAACGACTTCCCTTGCTAAATAATAAAGGAATTCACTCATCAATGATCATACAATAAGGTATTGTTGGACTTTGCACACAATAGGATTGTTATCTTACAAACATAAGACTTTTCCTCTTTTTCTACTTCATCAATTATTCCTTTTTGCAATTCAATTTTCCAACATTAGATTTTCTGCATTTAGTTTCCCATTCTTTTTTTTCTTTTTTTTCCTTTACTTTTTTTTTGTAAATTTCTCATAGAGTTAATTTCACTTGATGACAAGTATCTATATGCTCCAAGTTTTGAAAAAAAACTCTTAATACTCTGAGACATACCATTAGCAATTTTGCATTCTTTTGAAAATTTATATACCTAATTGTCATCTTTTTTAAACTGTGGATTACATCTAAGACACATGAACTATCTGTTTTTCTGAGTCATTCTTCCTTGGTTGCTTATCACCACAAAGCACTTGCTTGTCTTCATCAATCTCTATAGCTTCAATAGAATTACACTTCGACAAAACTTCCCCATAATCCTCCATTTGCCAATGAAATAGACCACAAAGAGAATTTGTTTCATCCTCTGAACATGATTATAACTCCAAAATTCCTTCATCATTTGGTTCCATCGGACCCCAATTCTCTATTTGATTCTTCTTCAAAGTCTGAATCTAGCAAATCCAAAGGAATCTAATTCCTTGCTGATTGCTTGATTCTTCAAATTAATTATAAATTTTTGACCATTGTTCTCAATGGAAATTGTATTTTTTTCCAATTGTGGTAATCTTTGGCTGCTACTACATAACCCCAACCCAACAATGCGTCATGTGCTTTCTTCCTTAATGAAATAACCTCAAAGTTCAACAAAAATGCTTAGGTTCCAATAATTAGCTTTTGCTTCATTAAAACTCCAAGCACTGATACCTTATTGATCTACACCCACCAATTGAGGAGTTGGGAGCCAAATGGTCAACTTGTTAAAACTTCTCCATGACTTTTTTGCAATTACATTCACCAAACCCACCATCAATTGTATTAGTGAGATTCCTTCCAAGATCTTCATATTCACTGTTGTTGGTTTCTTTACCATGTTAATTGTCAATAACATTGGATAAATCACATAATCTCCAAACAATAGAAGTTCAAATATTGGATCTTCATGCTTGCGACATTCTAATTGAACCATAGCATTCAACATCTCATTCTTCCCCAATACAGGATTAGCCAGAACATTATGGATTTCAGGGATACTTTGGAATAAATCTACTAGTTTAATTGGTACAATAGCTTTAGGCACTTTCCTTGCAATATTTGAAATGAATGGTAATTGATGTGTTACTATACCTACATTTGCATTTGAGTGGCATTGGTCATTACCCATAGCATTCTCCACTTTGGCCCTTGCTCTGTGAAGCCTTTCTTCATCTATACGTGGGTCTGAGTACATAGGCCTTCTTTGCTTGGGCACAAGTAACGACCAGTAATCCATTCCACCTTAAATCAATCATGTTGACACTGGCCTTTTGCTTCAAACGTCCAATGTCTTCATGGTTTCCAAGTCAACCATTTGCACAATAACTGTACTTTGTCCTGCTTGGTCTAGCCATCTCTCACAAAGTCTCCCCATTTTCTTAATTGTTGGCATTGTTTATTGTATTTGGCTTCAAAATCCTCTTTGGTTTTGCTAACCACTAGGAGATGTGTTATATTGTTTCAATGGAGTGGATTCCTCTCCCTGCGTAATGAGTACTTGTGTACTCCTAGTCTACAAATTGTATAGACACTCCTTTATTGGATGACCCATAACTTGGAAAATCTCACAAAACATCTTTCTAGGATAGCTACCTTTTGTTTCCCGTCAATTTCGCACTCAATACACCATAGCTCGTTAGTTACTTCATTGGTTTCTTTCTCCTCCTTCAATTCTTTCAACATTTGAAGCATGTTCTGCTAAAGGACTTGTACCATTCCTAATTCATTTCCATTGTTGTCATCTAAACCTCCATCTTCCTTTCTTTTTCTTTTTCTATGAGAGGACATTATATCTTCACTTTCTCTTTCCATTGCCCAATTGTAGGCTTCTGAATAGGAAGAGGTGGTAGTACCTTTTTCTTTTTTCTTAATGACAAAAGTAGACCTTTAATGAACCATCTTTTCTTGAGACCATTGGCCAGCTTTTTTCTAGCTTTCCAAGAAAATCTATAAGTATATGATCATAAGCTCGTACAAACTTCCATGCTTACCTTGTTTTGGATAGTAAACTTTTGCTACTGTTTCATTATCATTATGAAGCAATTTAAACTCTTCTCCAAATGCCTTCTTTAATCTCTCCCGTGTATTTTGCAAGGCTTGGTCAATTTTTGTATACCAGTCAATTGCTACACCTCACAAGGTGGCCAAAAAAGATTGTAGCCAAATTTCTTTGTCATCTTGAATCTTGCCCATTTGCCATCCAAATTATTTCACAAGTCAAACTATGTCATGCAGGATCCTATGATCCATTACTAGTGAATTTTGGGAGTTTTTTGCTCTGTGTTTGGACATGTCAAGTGAATCGCCATCTTTCTTCACTAATGCAAAATGTGTGACTGGAACCTAGTTAGGGAGTTTTGAATCATACATTCTAATGCTTCTCTAGAACTCATCATGTCTCAATGTTCCACATACTCTAATTGCCCCCAAAATCTTTCTTACAATGTTTGAGACTTAGATCCTCTAGTTATTGGCTATTTTGTAGGTAGTGTTCTTCAATGTGTCGAATGTTGTTTTCATATGTTTCTGACTATGAGTCTATGGAGTCACCTTCCCACTCCTCTTCCTCTAGTGGTGATTGCACTAACGATTTCTCAACTTGATCAACAAGGTCCATGTGTGCCTTGCTATTTATTCCTAATCTTCCTTGATATATTTTTTAGATATCCCACCACTGATCTGAAAATAAAAATTTTAACTTTTCTAAAGTTTTTGGTTGTCGGTGTTTTGAGATTTTTTCTGATTTTTTTTTATAGTTTTGGAATGCAATGGAATTCAAATTGAAAACTGGAAATCAAAAATTTCTAAACTATGAAATTCAATTGCTTCTTCAATTTTGCTTTCAAAGACAATTTTACATACAAATTCCTTGCCTAGGGTTTGTCAAGCCACATCAAGTTCCAATGCCCAGCTGAAAAACAATTTTTGTTACTATCCAATGCACAGCAAGAGAGAGATTTTGGTACGACCCGGACTGGAACAAGCGACCAAGATGGTACGGCATGATGTTATCTGATTTCTAGCCTTTGAAATGCATGTCCAACCCTTTCCCTGGAAAGGTATGGCTAGTTCCTAGAATGGTATGGCTGGTCTCTAGGCCTCCAAACTTCTACGATCTACAATTAATTTCTTCCTATCTGCTCTTAAATAATTGATCTCTGTGGTTTCTCCTTCAAACTGAAAATATTAACTGTGATGAGCCTAGTTGGCTCAATCTCTAACCACTCTGATAATTGACAAGGTTTTTGTTGTATTGCAATGTTTTGTACTCTTTGAAAGTATAAACTTTTGAAATTGTACAAAATGAGATACAAAACATGAAATCAAAACTAATATAAAACAAATTCACCTATGGAGATTCCTTATTCATTTTATTGGAGATCACATTTCATAATAACGTTCAATATAAAATCTGAAATAAACTTGCATTCAAATATAAAACCTGTATGTTCAAACGTTGACTGGTAATTGTGCCAAACCCTACAAATTCTGATTGCAGCTATCACAAACAGTTGATGATCAAATGCAGCAACAAGAGAAATCTTCCAAACCCTCAAAAATCACCATACATAGCCAATAAGTTGCTAGACGCCACTTTTGTAAGGTATAATGAGCCCAGAATATAATTCATTCAAGTCTAGAAGCCAAACATCTCTCCTGGGAGACTCACGTGGTTCTGGTCTGAGTATGGCTGCCCCTTTTTGATGCACACAACCTTCTTCTAAATCGCTGGAAACTCCTATAGCTGGGCGCCAATGTTAATTCTCTGCCCTTATTCAACAAACTCAGCCAAATAACTCCCTATATTGTCAAATTCAAGCCCAATTATGGCTCCTGAATGAAGCCATCACTGATAAGCAAAATTTGATAGACCTCTCACCATCTCAAATTGCCAGAACATTGAAGAGTTGTCGCCCTCCAATGCAAAGAATTGCAGAAACCCTAATTTCTTCCCAATTCCCAAGAACAAATTCCAAGCCAAGTGAAAAAGCAATCATTCACAATGAAAGTGATTTCATGAGGCACCTTTTCTATACTTTCTCTCCCTTGGTTCGATTTTTGCTTTTGCTTTTCACATTAAGATATATTTGCTTTTTACTTATGACATGGACTTTGGCATAAATCATTAAATGGTGCCATATTTAACCAGGTCATAAAGTGACATTAATTTCATAATTTGGCCCCAAACACTTTATTATTTTATAATTGGCCTTAATAATATATATATATATATAGGCAAAGGCCGAAGCCATGATAATTTTATTCATCATAAGTTTCAGTACAAAAATTCCGTTCACTACAGGCACTGGTAGGAAAGAACGGATAAAGAAAACCTCCAATCTAGCCCGGGATAAAGTCCAGATCATACATAGTCATATCAGGGGCATACCCCTTTTACAGAAAATTAAACAAGATTTCTCTCCCCAAAATTACAATAATCCATACACTGTTCATACGAATTTAAAAGTGTTTTAATAATCTTCCACACGCTATCCATCAAGGGTACTTGGCTTCTTTCCCTGCTATTTCTTGCAGCACCCAACACAACAAAACTTTCTATCTACTATCTAAGTTAGCATAAGAGGTTAAAGGCTCAAAACATTAAATAACTGAAACTAAGAACCCAGTTATAAATTAGTTAGGGTATTACCTAAACCTTCTCTTTCGAGGTATATGCTTTACAAATTATAATTCAGAAGATTGCCTGCCTTAAATCTTCTTTAGTCAAAATTTATTTAATAAGATCAGAGACAAATCTACCTGAGCTAATAAGGAATTAATCTGCAGAAACCTCTATTGAGTTAGTCTTAAGATCTAACACAAATATTATTATGAATTAAAATCCCAATGAAATATAGTTTCAAAAGACCAGATTTACCTTATACCAAAGCATCACTATCCAGTTACCTTTGTAAATAACTCAACCTCAGAATCTAAAATTTGTCCTATCCTTGCAGCGAGAGGAAAGTGTTGAGTAGGTACAGTGAAATAGGGAGAGATATCAAAATAGGTTACCTTCAGTAAATGTAATTAACTTGAAATAGAACCTTGTCTGTAATCTTTAACCAGGAGAGACAATCTTATCTGAGGCGTTAACATACAGAGTCCTTTGACGAAGGAGAAATAAGGGATAGGGTCAGAAAAGTACAGATTTTATGATTAGCAAATATCTCACAATCCTTCCTTGAAGTATTCCATGAAATGTATACAGCCAATCTATATATATATATAACAATCCCTGTATCCCGCGCCATTCATAGAAAAGGAGAGAAACATAATTTGAGACATTGCTAGGATATCACAACATTGAAGTTGTTGCACTCAGGAAATACATAGGGAAGGCCTTAATATATTATCAATGGACTTTATTAATAATAAAATAATCATGAACACAGGCTATAAAAACTCCTCCAAGGAATCAGCTATAAATCCAGATATATACTCCAAGTGCTTGACATCCCACTGCCCTGCCAAAAATAGTAAATGCGCAAAACTTACTATAAATAGTAAGCATCTGAATAATTGCTCAAGCCAATGGTGTCAAATCTCAACACTGCCACAAACCCGTTCAAGCGCTCTGCTAAAGATAGGAATCCCAACTTTCCTAAAATAGACACTTAATATAAATAGTAAGTGTGCCAAACTGAACCAAACGAATGGCAACCCTATATTCTCCTGTCCTCTCGAATGGGAATTGGCCTCTGGTTCTGCCAACTGGGACCCTCTAACCATCTGACTTAGCCTACAAGGGCCACTGGTAAGCTAATCCAACCCTCATACCATGATGAGCTAAAATGGGGACATTACATTAACTCCCCTGCAAACCTCTTAATGTAGTAACCTATACGAATGCTCTTGGGGGATCTTTCACACCTGTAAGCATACCATTCTCTGAGAGTTTTCGTTCCTTAAGTCTGATTTTTTCTATTGAAACCCTTGCTCTCCACAAGAAGCTAGAAATTACCCAACTTACAATGCTCAATAATGAATATGAAAAAGCTCCAAAAGTCTTTTAATTCTTCCCCAAAATGCAACACCACTTTTAGCGATGCAAGTATTTTATTTTTTAATAAACTATTTCCCACTTTAATGTTTAATTATTCACTCCTTCAATGTGGCGCCCACCTCTAGGAAATTAAAATGGGACTTAAAGTCGCTTTTTTTAACATTAAAATGTGACTTTTATAATATTATTAAAAAAAACACTTTTATTTCCTCATAAAGTAACTTTATAAGAAAGTACTTTATTTTATTTAATTAAAAAATTAAACATTTTAATATCTTAACATTATTTCTAAAACCATCATCTGACCTCTCTCCTTGAAAAGTGAAAACCGATGTTGCACCTGGTCCCCAGGTGATGTCTAAAAATAGTAGGCTAGCTCTTAGTCTCCCCCAAAAAAATAGGACCTTTCCTAAAAAATATGAAACTGTCTCTCGACACTTGAAATGGCTCATCAAGACCCATGCAAGGCTCCACAAGCTCCGAGTGGTCAATAAGAAAATTGCCAATCTCCTCCTAAAACATAGGAAACCCTCCTAAAAAATAGGAGAGTGGCTCTGAGCTTCTAAAATGCCATGCAAACCTCCCCAAAGGACCACAAAACCCCTCAATAGGCTCCCTATCCACTTTATTAGCCTACGTGAACCCTGTTGATAGGTTAATCCTTCTATGTAATTTCTAGGGTATCCCTCCACCCACTTATTAAGACATGCCTTTTGCTGCCCTACTGTGTAATTTCTAAGGTATCCCTCCACCCACTTATTATGATGCACGAGCATCTTGGGTCCTTGGCAATCCTGCTCAACCAAAAAGATGTTTACTTTTATTTTATAGTTTGTCTTCTGTTGCTCGGGTTCTTGCTTTATCGACAGGTCTCGGTGATCTCTTTGCCCAAGTCGCTTTTCTGTTGCTCGGTCATGTTCTTACCGACAGGTTTTCTGATGCTCGGTATGTTCTTACCGATGGGTTGCTGTTTTTCGGTGATCATCTTCCCGAGATGTTTGTCCTGATCTGGCCGACTTCTACATTTAATTTCCGTCGCTGAATTAATGTGGGGTCTCTCATTGGGATTTGTGTAGACCTAAATCTGGGTCTCACTTATGGATTTGAGCGCCGACCTCTTTGGTGGACTCTTGTATATATTTGTTTATTTGTCCTTAGTTTTAGGTAGTTCTTAGAAAAGGTAGGAAATATTGGATAGAAGATTATCTATAGAGGCATTGTAAGCAGGTCTGTGACCTTGCGTGTATGAAGATCAATTTGTAATTCATTGATGTATATGGCCGAAACCGGGAAGGCCTTACAGCCTAGCATGTAATGAGTTTGATGAAGTAATGAAAAGGATCTCTGTTGTTTCTTCTCTCACTGTGTTGTTGTTTCTGCATTGTGTGTGCCAGCTGGTTTGGTAGTTGGTAGTTGGGAGTGACTCTGGCCCCTTCTACCCTCCCTCCTTGAGTCAGGTGGTATCAGAGCATTAGTGAGATCTAAGTTCCTTCTTGTAAACCCTAACCCTAGTTGGTATTGTTGTGGGGTAGCAGATTGCGATCTGACCTACAATTGTAGAGGGATTCAAGATGGTTTGTGGGAGAGGAAATGCAGATCCAGGTCTAGCTGATATGCTTAGACAGATGGCTGCTAGATTGGAAGTTGTTGAGACAGCCCAGCGCAGAGAAAGACAACTTGAAGATGTTAGTGATGATGAATTGGAAGAGGTTCAAGGTGAAGCTGCACTTGCACCTGTGATGGATCAGGAAGAAGAGAGATTCCTGAGAGCATTGACAAGTTTGAAGTCCACACCTCAGTTTAATCCTCCTGAGTATAGTGGAAAATTGGATTTTGATGAGCTGATAGACTGGATAACTGAGATGGAAAAGTACTTTGAGTATGAAAATTTATCAGAGCACAAGAAGGTGAAGATTGCAAGCACAAATTTGAAAGGTCATGCATCCTTATGGTGGGAACATCTGCAATTGGATCGAAAAAAGAAAAGTAAAGACAAAATCAAGGTATGGGATAAGATGGTAAACAAATTAAAAGGCAAGTTTCTACCTTGTGATTATCAGATTAACCTAGTTCGGAGAATGCAAAGTTTGAGGTAGAAAGATAGATCAGTAAAAGACTACACTGAGGAATTCTATAGATTGGACATCAAATCTGGACATATTGAAGATGAGGTGGAAAGAATAGCAAGATATCTAAATGGATTGAGAAGTTCTATTCAAGATGAGATCAATTTGGTCAAGATGGAAAGTATTGAGGAAGCATATTAGTTTGCCCTAAAAGCTGAGGAGAAGTTGAACAGAAGATATGAGCAAAGACAAAGAGGTAGAGGTGGTAGATTCCCTAGAGAAAGAGGTAGATCTCATGGTGAGAATAGTAGATCTGAACCAGACAAGTCAAATTCATACACATCTCAAGACAAAGGAAAGACTGAATGGAAAAGTGGAAGTTCATACCGAGGAAGAGGCAATTACTCCTGAGGTAGTTATAGCAGAAGAGGATTCCAAGTAACTTGTTACAATTGTGGTGAGGAAGGACATAAATCCTTTGAGTGTACACATGCAAGCAAGAAAGTCAGCAATAGCAGAAATGCTTTGGTACAAGAGGAGTCACCTAATGAACCTGAAAGTAATCTCATGATCAAAAGAATACTATGGAGTGAGAAAGATAAGCAAGATCCTGTCAGAAAAAGTTTGTTCAAGACCAGATGTAGAGTTGCAGACAAAGTTTGGAAGGTGATTGTTGATAGTGGAAGCTCGGAGAATCTAGCATCTGAGGAGATGGTCACAAAGTTGTAGTTGAAGAGGATGAAGCATCTGAAGCCCTATCAGATCTCGTGGATCAAGGATGAGCATACATTAATGGTGAGTGAACAATGTTTTGTGAATCTGAAAATTTGGAAAGTATTATGATAAGCTGTTGTGTGATATTATGCCTATGGATTGTTGTCATATTTTGTTGGGTAGACCTTGGCAATGTGATAGACATGCTATACATGATGGAAGATTGAATAGATGTTCTATTTGGGTTGATGGTAAGAAACAAATTTTGTTACCTTTGGTTGAAGAATCTGTTTGTGAGTTATGTACATCTGTGAAAGTTTGTCTGATGGAAGGTAGATAGTTTGTTAAGGATTTGAAAAGAAATGATATTTGTTATGCTTTGATTCCTAACAAACCAAGTAAGAATACAGAAGATGAAATTCTTGCAGAAGTTGAGAAGTTACTCACTGAGTACAAGGAGATTGTTTCAGATAATGTACCTGATAGTTTGCCACCAATGAGAGATATCAGTCATTGCATGGATCTTATTCCTGGAGCTAGTTTACCGAACAAAGCACCACATCGGTTAACACCGACCGAGAATGAAGAGCTTAACCAAAAAGTTCATGAATTCTTGAACAGGGGATTGATCCGAGAAAGTTTGAGTCCTTGTGCAGTACCAGCTGTATTGGCACCTAGGAAGAATGGAGAATGGAGAATGTGCACTGATTCAAGAGCAATTAATAAGATCACAGTGAAGTATAGGTTTCCTATACCGAGAATGGATAACATAATGGATTGTTTGAGTGGAGCAAAGTATTTTACCAAAATTGATTTAAAGAGTGAATATCATCAGATCAAGATCAGAGAAGGAGATGAATGGAAGACTGCTTTCAAGACAAATGAAGGTTTGTATGAGTGGTTGGTTATGCCTTTTGGTTTAACTAATGCACCGAGTACATTTATGAGGTTGATGAATGAAGTTTTGAAGAAATTCTTGAATAAATTGTAATTGTATACTTGGATGATATTCTGATATTTCGTAAGACCAAAGAAGACCATTTGATGCATATAAGACAAGTGTTGCAGAGATTGAAAGAGGAGAAGTTGCTGATAAATCTGAAGAAGTGTTCCTTCATGAAAGAAGAGCTTGTGTATTTGGGTTTTGTAATTTCAGCTGATGGTCTGAAGATGGATTCAAAGAAGGTTGAAGCTATACTTAGTTGGCCTACACCTGAGAATGTCAGTGAGGTAAGATCATTTCATGGATTGGCAAGTTTTTACAAGAAGTTTATCAGAAATTTCAGTTCTATTTGTAATGCTATGACTGAGACAATAAGAGGAGACGAGAGAGAATTCAAATGGACACATGGAGCTGATAAGAGTTTTGAGACTTTGAAACTGAAGGTTGTTGAATTACCTGTATTAGCCTTACCTGATTTCAATAAGGTATTTTCAAGTTATATGTGATGCAAGTGGCAGTGCAATTGGAGCTGTGTTGACTCAAGAAGGTAAACCTGTTGCTTTCTTTAGTGAAAAGTTGAATGATGCTAAAAGGAAATATTTTGTCTATGATCAAGAGTTCTATGCTATTGTTCAAGCTATGAAGAAATGGAGACATTACTTGATGCCAAATGAATTTGTGTTGTATACTGATCATAAGGCTTTACAGTATTTGGGTAGTCAAAATAAGTTGAATCAGAGACATATGAAATGGGTAGAGTATTTGCAGAGTTTCATATTTGTGATTAAGCATAAGAGTGGAGTTTCTAACCGAGTTGTTGATGCATTGAGTAGAAGGTCTTTGTTGACAGAAATGAGAATTGAAGTTCTTGGTTTTGATGACATGAAGCATTTGTATGAAAGTGATCCTGATTTTTCAGAGCAGTGGAGAGTGTGCAGAGCACCTATTTCAAATCAATCAAGTATGAAGACTATTTGATTCAGGAAGATATGTTGTTGAAAGGTATTCAAATGTGCATACCGAGAGGTTCAATGAGAACTAATTTGATTAAGGAGAAACATAGTAGTGGTTTGGCTGGACATTTTGGTATTGATAAGACATTGAGTTTGCTGAAGGAAAGGTATTTTTGGCCTCAGTTGTACAAGGATGTTCAGAAATTTGTGAAAAGTTGTGGAGTTTGTCAAGTTGCAAAAGAAGTAAGTCAGAATACTAGTTTGTATACACCGATTACTGTTCCTGAGAAACCTTGGAGTGATATCAGCATGGATTTTGTTCTTGGTTTACCGAGGACAACAAGAGGTAATGATTCCATATTTGTTGTTGCGGATAGATTTTCTAAGATGACACATTTCATACCATGTAGGAAAACATCAGATGCAATACACATAGCAGATCTTTTCTTTAAGGAGATTGTCAGATTGCATGGATTACCGAGGAGTATCTGTTGTCAATCAGGATTGCACCTGTGATGCAAAGTGTGAAACCTCGCAATCCTGTTGGAACATGGAAACGTTCTCGCTGTGGGGAAAGGGAACGAATCTCTAGATCATAGGCCGGCTACCTCCTTGTGATCACCTAAACTATTTCTTGACGAGGAAAAGGGTAGAAGGATATGCTTTCTGAAAACAAAACTATACTCTACTAAGGTGATTCACCAAAATTAATGCTGCAGCAAAACCTAAGAGGGTAATACAGATGGTTGAAACACAATTATCAGCTAGACGAACTCTCCAATAATGACTCTATGAAAGGCTCCTTAATCAGCAATAAAGAGGAAAACAATAACGTTTTCAAAGTTTAATAACTTAAAATCAGTAGTAACACAATCATAGATCTGCACTATGAGACATCATATTCTGTATTAAGACTTGAAGGAAAACTGTTTCAACAAAGGTTATGAACACAATGATGAAAACAACCACTCACAATCAAACCATTACACCAAAAAATAGCTGGAAAAGGTATCAGAACTCTGTATAAAACTCCATAGATCTGCTACAAACTGCTCCCTTACAATAACGCCTACTTTCTGCAATGTGCAAAAAGAGGTCAAAAAGAAGGAAGTCCCTGAATAAAGAGGTAAAAGTACAAGATATAGCCCAAAGAAACCAGAATGGGTCGGATGCATGGAAAAAACCCACCAAAAGAGGCATCAAACTGATGGAAACTGGAGTATAACCGCTGAAAAACCTCCTCCAAGCCAATTGTCACTGAAAATCAACTCAAACTGACCCTCCAACTGCTCAAAAGCTCTCACAAACATGCATAAAAAGTGGGGTCGGCTATGAGGACAAATCCGACCAAAGTAGGGATATAACTGCAAGCAACTGAGACCAAACTAGTGAAACAATCTCCCAAACTGATGCTAACTGAATGATAACTCCAAAACCCCTCCAACTAGGCCTCAAAGTGCTGTGAACAGGCCCTAACAGCAGCAGAACTGAATGTGAACAAAATCTCTCCCCCTTGAAACAAGCATGAGAATGGGCAGCCAACTAATAGTCCATCCCTAGACAAGCATGTCATCACCTAAGGTCAACTCCTAAAAAGAATTCCTAACTGCACTTGAATAATTAATAATATCTGTCTTATAATATTGACAAACTATTATTATTATCCACAAAAAATGCAATAAAGAAAAACTCCCTTAAGACTTTAAGTTATTTATTTATTAATTATAATTTAATAATATTTTAATATTTTTAACTTTAGAACGATTGATAGTTTATATGTTCAAAGTTAGATAAATTAAGATATTATTAAATTATATTTAATAAGCAAATAATTAAAAAAACTTTAATTTGTTTACCTATTATTTCAAGAAAAATATAAGTTTGATACATTTAACTCTTAAAATCAATAGTTTTCACTATTTATTTTAATTTAAGTATATCAAAACATAATTCTGAAAATAATAAATAAATAAATTAAACTTTAAAAGGAAAACATTTACTCAAACATAATATAAATTGAAATTGTAAAAGTATATAACTTAATGAACATTTTAACAATAATATTCATTAGATTATATATTTTTTACTATTATAATACTTATATTATTTTTAAACAAATAAAATCCTTTTGAAATTTATAAAACAAACACTAAAACTTTATAGATACAAGATTATGAATTAATAAATATTATTTCATAAAAGAAATGATATTTATTAAATCATAACCTTATATTTAATAAAACTTTAGTATTTAGCTTATGAGCTTGAACCTAAGCTAAAAGCTAACGCAAGGTGAAATTATCCTAAGGGATAAAACTATAGAAAGAGCAAAAACAAGAAACTACGGGTAAATAAAAGCAAAGACTTCAAAAGCCTAACTCAAGGGAAAAACACTAAGGCAAAGGTAACCGTGGGTTACATAGGGTAAAAACCTTAAAGTCATTCATTCAAATCATTTGGCTTTTGTATTGTTGTTGCTTTCTCTCCTACCGCTTCATGAGAGTTTGGAGATATTCTTTGACTGTCGCTGCTATGATGAGTGTTGGATGCTCAAAGCTCCCGCTAATCTGTTCTCTGTGGAAACTTCCCTCTGGTCTCTTTTGCCGCCATGGCCACCACTTCTTTTCCTGTCTTATTCTGTGATCCATGGCTGCTATGTTGAAACTGGAGAATAAAATCCGCTACTGTCTATTGATTTCAATGGTTAAATTTCCTATATCAATCTCTGTGTTAATATTGCTCCTTGAAACGTGAAACTAAGGATTTTCACAAAGATTTTCAATCTGCATCTCTTGTGTTTCTACCAGCTCGCAGCTCCATGCGTTAAAACTGGAAAATGGATTACTATTTCTTACATTCCGCTTGGCTGTCGTCATGAATAAAAAAAACCTCTAGCCGCCACTTTTAGTATTTGGTGACTTTCATCATTAATCTCTCTCAAAATTTCTGAAAGTGAACTCTTCATTATTTGCTCTGCCTGTATATTGGTGCCTCCATGGAGCTCTGTGATAACAACATTGTATTCTTCATTGAATCATATAAAACATTTTGCTGGAAATTGCACTTGTGGCTGGGATAAAATTTAGACTGTAGCTTTTAAATTTAAAACACCACCTCCATGTATTGTAGAAAACATGATCTATCGGTTGCTTTTTTTTTAAAAAAAAACTGGGCTTGTCTTTCTTCATGAAAATCTGGGTTTTGGCAGTACCCAACAGCCATGAAACTGAGCATCACAAAACTGAAACTCTACATTTTCAAAAAAAAAAAAAACCTGCATAAACCCCACTTAAAGAGAAGACTCCTTGATTGTGTGATGCATTCTGTCATTGCTGCTCATTTTTCCTTTGCCAAGAACCTTTATTATTTCTACAGGTGGAACCTTTTTATTACCTTTTAAAACAAAAAGTGAGCTCTCTGGTGAATGTACTGGATCAAAATCATTGCAAATTTTTTAGATGTGCATGCACAAGATGAGGCTCTATGTATTGTTGAAACATTTGAAAAAACAGTTGTCATGATCTCATTCTGTGAAATGGGGCGGTAAATCCTGTTCATGTCTCTTTGTACTCTTGCAACAAGATGTGAATGAACTCTGCCTATAACAGCTATTTAGATGTCAAGATAAGTTCGAATGTCTAGATGTAAAGCATAAACACCTTCAAATATAACCTACATGTATCTCTTTGGTTGTTATGGCTTTTCTGACAGTCATATATCAATGATGTTGCAAACCATAGATAAACCTGGGAAATTTGTGATTCTCTATGCAAATTGTACATCTACTGTCCATTTTTATGATGATGCAGTACCATTATTGTTGTTCCCTTGGATAATGATCACAATCTTTTTCTCTGTTGATTGCTCCTCTATGTTGTCCTTCATAGCAGTTTAAGAACTGCTTAATCACTGTTTCCATCTTCATAATGCTTTGTTCATGATGTAGCATTCCATAATGATGAGTTATAAGGTTAATCTGGCTATTCACTATTGTTGCTCCTTTCTTTTCAAATAAAAGTCTTTCATATTGGATGTCGGAACGTTTTATGTTTTCTGAAAACACATCCCTTCAACAACATAAATCTTCAAGCCTACACCATGATTCAGCCAGAAGGTCCCATGCTTGAAACTCACACATGCCCCCTCAATAGCCTCCTCCATTCTTCAATCTTCGCCTCTTCATAACTTCAGTTGGAAGGTTTCATACGCGTAGTGACTGCACGTCCCTTTGACAACCTACTTAGTCTTAATACCTGTACCTGTACCTGTACATGAAGCAAACAACATTAATAAAACACCTTCTCTTTTTCTTGCTGATTCTGAATATGTTTCTGCATTGATGTCTTGCATTTTTGTCAATGAATAGAGATCAGCATAATAGGATAGGGGGTTAGCTTTCTTCATTGCTCAGTTCATATGAACTGACCCTTCTCTTCTTTCCTCTTTGTTGCAGGCGAATCTCGGATGCAAGCCCAAAACTACGACAACCTCCAGCACACAGCAACCTTCAGGACTACAACAACCATACCAGGCAATGGGGGGGCCTAACCCTTATCCCTTTTATGTTGACTTATTTTTCATTTATGAAAATGAAAATCAGCTCTTCTATTTTCCTGCATTTATGATTTAGCATGCATGTTTGCATTATCCTAAAACCACGGGTTGTGTGGTTGCTTGTATAAAATGTGTTTCATTTTGAATATCTTTTAATGAAAAGATCCTTTGTTAATCATTGAAACACACTTTTCAGTTCTATAGTTTTGAAAGCAACCACTGCTTGTGTGGCTATTTTAAATGTTGTTCTTCTGTTTGTTTAAAATAAGCAAAGCAGTTTCCATTATGAATTCAATAAACATCTGTACTTTGCAAAAATCTGCACTTTTTAATAATCTAGAACAGCAAACTTCAGATTTTTTGAGATTTAAAAAATGAACCAGAACGCATCAGCAACTTTGAACATTTAAACAAGTCAATCTTTTAACTCAAAATAACCTTTTTTCACCAGAAATTTCAGGGCTGATAACAGCCCTACCATTTAGAACTGCATAGTGAAAATATGGTAATGGTATCATCTCTGACCGAGACAGTAAGTTTGTTAGCTATTTTTGGAGAACACTCTGGAAGAAGTTGGATACTGAGTTGAAGTATAGTTCTACATTCATCCACAGACTGATGGACAAACAGAGGTTGTAAATTGAAGTTTGGGTAACTTGTTGAGATGCTTAGTTGGAGACACACCAAGTAATTGGGATTTGATATTGGCACAAGCAGAGTTTGCATACAACAGTTCAGTGAACAGAAGTACTGGAAAGACACCTTTTGAGATTGTACATGGCACACAACCGAGAGGTATATCAGACTTGAGAGATATTGTTGGAGAAGAGAAAAGAAGTGCTGAAGCAAAAGAATTTGTTGAGTTTATGAAGACATTGCATGAAGATGTAAAACAAAAGCATGTAATGAGTTTGATCAAGTAATGAAAAGGATCTCTGTTGTTTCTTCTCTCACTGTGTTGTTGTTTCCGCATTGTGTGTGCAAGCTGGTTTGGTAGTTGGTAGTTGGGAGTGCCTATGGCCCCTTCTTCCCTCCCTCCTTGCGTCATATTAACAATCTCTATATGTTCGTCAGTCTGCGAGTGGCAACTAGCAATCGAAGTAAGCTTTGTCCCACTTCTAAATATCTCTTGCCAAAAGTGACTCATAAACTTCTTGTCCATATCACAAACTATACTCTGTGGCAATTTGTGTAATATGAATACCTCTCAGAAAAACATATCAACAATCTATACCACTATGAATGTGGTTGTGATCACAAAGAAGTGTACGAACTTTGTGAGCCTATCAACCAAAACATAAATACAGTCCCTGCTCTGAGATTTGGGTAAGCCAATTAGAAAATCCATGGAGATACATTCCCACTTACGATCAAGAATGGGCAACGGTTATTGTAAACCTGTTGGGAAGGAATGCTCTTGCTTGTTCTGCTAACAAACATGACACTCTCACATACTGAAGGATCTTAGACTTGAGACCCTTTCAAGTGAAACACTCGAATCTACTCGTAAGTTTTAAAATACCCTAGGTGCCCTGCCATGGGAGCAACGTGGAAAGCTCTCAAAATCCTCCTCTTCATCTCTGATCCTGGTACTAAGAAAATTCTCCCCTTGTAAATGATAGGCTCATTCACAACAGAGTACCTTTCATCATGCACTGTATCATCAATGATGTCTGAGGCCCATTGGTCCTTGGCATTCTCAACTAGAATCCACTCTCTACAATCTATTGTAATCTCTCCAAGGGAGCATAAATGTGGCTTCATCAACAACACATCAACAACTACATTCTTCTTTCCTTTTACATAAATAATATCAAAGTCGTAAACCTATAACTTACCCACTTATGTTGCCGGTCATTGAGGTCTCGCTGATTAAGGAAACGCTTCAGCCTATTGTGATCTATCTTAACTACAAACTTGTTGCCCACTAAATAATGCCTGAATTTCATAATGGCTAGCATCTCCTTATCATATATACTATAGCTCCGCACTACACCAATGCCCTCTCCAGAAGCATCACACTCTAGCTCAAGAGGTCTAGTGAAATTTGGGATGGCGAGAATTGGACATAAACTCATCAATTGCTTAAACCTATCAAATCATTATTGTGCCTAATCTATCCAAAGGAATGCAACCTTCTTCATCAAGTCAATAAGTGGTGCAGCCTGCTACCTGCTGGGAGAACCACTTGAAGAAGCACTGGTTAAAACCTCAAAGCCCAAAGAACCTCTTAGGCTGAGTAAGGCTCTTGGGTGAAGACCAATCTACAATAACCAAAATCTTGTCTAAATCAACTCTAACTCCCTCTGAACTAATGATGTGTCCCAAGTAAACCAACTCTATCATAACAAACTCAAATTTGGACTTGGCATACAAGGACTCCCTCTCCAGTATGCTCAACACCTCTTCAAGGTGTCTCAAAAGTTCATCCCAAGAACGGCTGAAATCAATATGTCATCAAAGAAGCTGACGACAAACTTCCTCAAGTGAAGCTGGAAAACCCTGTTCATACAGGAGTGGAAGGTAGCAGGTGCATTGGATAAGCCAAATAGCATAACCAAAAACTCAAAGTGCCCGCAATGACATAGAAAAGTTGTCTTCTCTACATCCTCATCTCTCATGTGAATCTGGTCATATCTAGATCTCAAATCAATCTTGGAGAAGTAGCATGCCCCATGTAGCTTGTTAATCAACTCATCAATGCGTGGAATGGGATACCGATTCTTAATAGTCTTCTTGTTTACGACACGATAGTCAATACACATACAAAGTGTCCATCCTTCTGGACCAACACCACAACTAATGCAAAAGGATTCTTACTCGGCCGAATGTGTCACAACAATAAAGAAATCATAGTGAATGGAATGAATCAGGAAACATACCTAAAAGAAAAACTTCTTAAAATTGACCTGGAGGATATCTTAGCCAAAGAGGAACTCTTTTGGAGACAGAAATCCAGAGAAACTTGGCTTAATGCAGGAGATAAAAACACTAAGTTTTTTCATAATAGCACCAATGCAAGAAGGAACATAAACAAAATAACTAAGATCACCAAAATAGATGGAATGATAATTGAGGAAACCAAGGCCATAACTAAGGAAGCTATTAAACACTTTAGCAATACCCTTAACAATACGGAATCCTCTTTTTGTGTCCAGGTTGAGGGAGCCTGTTTTGAAAACCCTCGTGGTGGTCTTGTTTCGTTTCATTTTAGAGTGCTTTGAATATCTTTCTGGACCTTTTTGTACAGGGTTTCGGGGCCCCTTCAAAACCTGTTTTATCCCTAATCAAAAACAATACGGAATCCTCTGATCTTACTAACCAAAATACACTCCTTGAGAACATCCCGAGAATTATCAATCAAGACACCAATAGATCCCTCAAAGCTAAATTTATTGCGGAGGAAATTGGAAAGATTCTTAAACAAATGCAGCCAGATAAAGCACCTAGCCCTAACGGCTTCCCAGCTATGTTTTTCCAAAGATGCTGGGATTTTGTGGGCAACGAGGTCACTGCAGCCCTTGAAGGAGTCAGAAACTCTGGTAAGCTTCTAAGAGAAATAAATAACACCTTCTTAGCCTTAATTCTAAAAAACAGATAAGATTGAAAGCTTTAATTATTGCAGACCCATAGCCCTTTGTAATACTATATACATGCTATTGTCCAAGACCCTTGCCAACAGAATACAGAAATTACTACCACTAATCATAAGTGAGGAACAAACAGGTTTTGTTCAAGACAGATCCATCTATGATGGAGTCATCATAGCCCAGGAAGCCTGTAATGTCCCCGTTTTTAGGCACATGGGATTAGCTTATTTCTGTGACCCTCATAGGCTAATCCGGATGTTGGAGGGGGTCGTATGGCAGAGCCAGTGGTCAGTTTCCACTTTGGAGGTCTGGGATGCTAGGATTGCTCTTTGTTTGGGTCAGATTGACAAAGTTACTATTTATAGTAAGTGTTTATTTTAGATGATCGTCATGATTGCTATTTTTAGCAGGGCGCCTGTGAATTGGTAACAATGGAGTTGTGGATTCATTTGCAGAGCTTTCAATTTGAGGGACTTACTATTTTTAGTAAGTCTATTTCTGGCAGTGTCTATTTGTGGTAGGGTGTCCGAGCAGTTGCCTTGACAGAGCAGAGCATTTGGATTGGCATGGGTTGATTATTTTATTAATTAATTAAGTTCGCTTAAATAATTATATTATGAGCTTATTTAATAAAGTCAAGTCATTAATTAATTATATGACTTATATTTAAATGTTGTCATTTAATGTGAGGAAATATAATGAAGTATTACATTTCAATTAAAAGGTTATGAGAGGATAATGTCTTTAATGGCATAATCATTTTAAGTTACGCAATGTGTGAAGGAGAAGCTGAAAGTTTCGAGTCTTATAGAAGAAGCTGATTTTTATTACTTAAGGATTTCGAAACTCATTATGAGATATCTTTTGATCATTTATGAAATTGCTGAAGTTCAAAACAAGGGTTTGTGGAATGAAATTTACCTTGCAAAGAATTGTAAATTCTTTGTTTGTTTCCAGCACTTTGAATCAACGTTGATGCTGATGAATTGTGTATGTTGCAGCTGATCTTGGAAGCCATGTGAAGCCATTGGGAGAAGTGGAATTTGCGTGTTGAATTTGTTGACGAATGTAGAGTGGAGAAAAACAATTAAAGGATGTGTGAATTGCTGGAGGTTGACGTGGGGAATTGTGCAAGCATCCATTTTCTTTTTCAGCCGCGGCCAGCATTGGTGGAGATCAAAACACACAGGTCCTATATAATAAATTGATGTGTTGGTTTCAAATCACATTGTATGATTTTCAATTGTGATTTAATAAAGCTATTCAGTAGTATGGTGAGAATTCGGTGTTGTTACAAGAATAGATTTATTGCTTTCAATTTGTAATATTATTGTTGGCAAATTATTTTAAAAATTCATATCATATTACAAATCCAAAACAAATTAAAATTTTGCAAGCAAATTAAGAGATAGAGCCAAACAGGCTCTTTACAGTGGTATCAGAGCAGTTTTCTTGCCATCCTGTGGGGGTGATATTTATTGGGCTTGATTGTTTGACTTGAGTGATCAGCACTCTAGTTTTTTTTGCAGTCATGGATAGATACAGGAAATCTAGTAGTCATAGAAACTAGGTAGACAATTTGTCTGAATTAAGAAAACAAACAAATGCCTTAGTTAAGGATATGGAGAAACGAAGGCAAACTTTGGAAAGATTAAATGCGCCACTTTTAAATCCGGCAACTGTCGATAGGGAAACAGATTATTTGGTTTCTTTGTTCAGTAGGTCCTCTTCTCAAAGAAGATATGAGAGACGTGAGTATTATACAGGTGAGACATCTAGAAATCTCCACGATTTTGGGGGAGATGTTCCTGTACTTAGTGGACCAGCCACTAGTCTTGTTTGCACACCAGAGGATGGAGATTCGTTACAGGGACATGTGGATGTGCCTGACTTGTTAGCAGATAGTGGTACTGAGTTTCAGCATCCTGAGCCTACCAGAGTTCGTGACACGAATCAGGCTGGTGACATGTCTACTGCCATTGATGGCAGTCTTGCATCAGCTAGTAGCAATATCAGCGATACAAGGTCTGATTTTCCGGACACCAGACTTTTATTTGAGCCTGTTCTTGATGCCATGGACGGTGTGAGAGTGGAGGATGTTGTAGATGCCACTAGGGATTGTGACACCATGGATGATGGTGTTATTTTTGACGACTGCGAGGAGTATTTGAGCTCTGAGAGCTTGGATGTTTATGACAGTTCTCGCAGTGTGGAATCAGTACAGGAGACTGCAGTCTTTTCCTGTACTGGGGATGTGAGCATGGAGTCACCCAGTGATGACACTCAGGACTAGAGTGGTACAGATGAGTCAGGTGACATAGGTTCATGCCACAGTGTAGAGGATTCACGTGAGGAAATTGAGTCATGTGTGCAGCCTGAGATAGCAGAGGGGTCTCAGATAGTGGATGTTGATACTAGCATCATGGATACCTCTGATGTTGAGTGTGAGGATGATGTGGGCTGCAGTGTGTTTGATTTTCTATATCCAACATTGGGTATTGACTCAGCGTTGTCATTTGGTGGTGGTGGGTTCCAGGATCCTTTTCTGTCGGGACTCACGGATGAGGATGGGGAAGCATATGAGTGGCAGGAGTTTGTTTCAGCTAGAACTTCCATTCCTTCAGATGAGGTTATTTCTTCAGTCACACATGAGGATGACTATATTTGTAGCGAGTTATGTTTGATTTATCAGACCTTTGGGGGATGACTCTGAGTTGTTAGTGAGTGAGGATGGGTCCCAGGATCTGGATGGTCATGTGGTTACAGAGGACGAGAAAGCTGAGGATTGTGATGAGTTGGATTCAGCAGTAGCTTCCTCGGGGGTAGATGAGGATGAGTCCGATGTCAGTACTCAGTTTGTAGATGTGTGCTCGCATGACAGTACACCGAGATTCGGTGATCTTGATGGGAGTTTGCTAGATACAACTTCCTTCCATAGTGTGGATAGTGCAGTTGAGATTGTGCATAGGAGTCCCGTTGTGCAGAGTCATCATCTGACTAGCCAGTTGAGAGTCAGTGAGAGAGACATTACTTCTACTCTCGAGCATTTCGATGTCGCTCTTCAGCTGGTGGCTGTTTATGGTTGGGGTGCTCCTATGGCAGATGAGCACGGTGGTGGTTACCTTTCCCTGACAGAGATTCATTCCTTGCGGGAGGCTATCAGGATTTTGAGACAGTATTATTTACAGTTGGTAGCCGAGCGAGATCACCTAGTTGAGTGGAGGAGTACGGCATATGAGGCTCTAATGGACAAAGAGGAGGAGGGGAGCGAGCTTACTCAAGAACTCACAGCGACTTCTGAGGCTTTAGAGGGCACTCAGTTGGCTCTTCAAGAGTCGCAGTTGCAGTTGGGAGAGGTGACTGTGGAGTTGGAGCAGATTCAGTCTTTGCCAGCCATAGATCTAGTTTAGTTGCATATAGTAGTGGTTGGTGGTGAGTCAGCTTCCACAGTTAGCAGTGATGGATGTGTTGGGGACATGGTTACATCCATCCTTGAAAGTTGAGAAAGATGCAGTAGATACAGTTGAGATGTGTGCTTCAATGAAGGACAGCAGAGAGAGATTTGGGGTATCAGGTTTTCCATTTGTTAGCACAATGACAGATGATACAGAGCAGGTTGTTGAGAGTCCTGAGATAGCAGGAGTGGATTCGTTAGAGGGTTGTGTGCCAGTTTTTGACACTACTCCCTTTGATTCACAGGATAGGGACAGGGTATCATCTGGTTTGGGGACTAGTTCTCATGATGATTTGTTTCCTTCTGTCGGAAGAAAATCTATTCCTTCGTCTCATACAGCTGATCATGATAGGCAGTTGGTAGTGCCACAGTTTCTGAGGGATCAGTTGTGGATTACAGGGGAGCAGGTTGATGTTGCTTCTTAAAATTTCTACTGTACGGAATCATTTATGGAGTACTTGCTTGAGAGTCCTGTTTTGCGGGAGGGACCCTTCAGGACTTTTGAGGGTACACTTATCTCGGGTTCTCGCGGCATTCAATTGTTAGTGGGGAATATTGTAGATACATTGAATACCGTGCTTCCTCATCGGGATTTTGTGGTTGGATTTACTGAGCGGGTTACTCGGGACTCTACCCAACCAATCGTTGGGAGTCAGAGACTGGAGCCCTCTCTTGATTCTCAGTTGGTTTTTGATGAGCCTCTAACAGGAATCGGAGCATTTCACCATGATTACACGGTGAGTAGCACTCATCACTTCTCTTTTGACCCACCGGTCGAGGACTTGTTTGCGCGTCGGTGTGGGTTGGTTCCAGAGTTGTATCATCCTTATTGGGATGGGTTTTCTCCATCTGCAATTGATGGGGTTCGTTACTGCAAGTTAGCAGAAGGTGACTTGCAGGGTCAGTACATCCAGGATGGTTTTACAGTGGATGGATATCTGGATTACGGAAGTACTCAAGGCAGATTGGTAGGGTGTGCAGGGAGCTCTAATCTTTTAGATGGTATTGGATATCCATTATTCCTTGTTATGGATGGCTGTGAGTTTCATTTCTACTGGGATCCTTGCAGTGACAGGTTTGGCACTCCAAATTGTGTGGACAACTATGGTTGGCATGATGACAGTGTGTTTTGGTTAACTCAGTGGATGGTGATTTCATCACAGGAGTTTGCAGGTGATCGCAGGGACATTACACCATTCTATCCTTCGGACCTGGGTGGACTTTTGTGTTTTCTTTTCTTAGATTGCTTAGGGAGAAGCAATTTCAAGGAGGGAGGACTGTAATGTCCCCGTTTTTAGGCACATGGGATTAGCTTATTTATGTGACCCTCGTAGGCTAATCGGGATGTGGGATGGGGTCGTATGGCAGAGCCAGTGGTCAGTTTCCACTCTGGAGGTCTAGGATGCTAGGATTGCTCTTCGTTTGGGTTAGATTGACAAACTTACTATTTATAGTAAGTGTTTATTTTGGGTGATCGTCATGATTGCTATTTTTAGCAGGGCGCCTGTGCATTGGTAACAGTGGAGTTGTGGATTCACTTGCAGAGCTTTTAGTTTGAGGGACTTACTATTTTTAGTAAGTCTATTTATGGCAGTGTCTATTTGTGGTAGGGTGTCCGAGCAGTTGTCTTGACAGAGCAGAGCATTTGGATTGGCTTGGGTTGATTATTTTATTAATTCACTTAATTAATTATTTTATGAGCTTATTTAATAAAGTCAATTCATTAATTAACTAGCAATCGCACCTTAGTGTGCAATGGGAACGCCGTAGAGTTATGGAAAGGTTATTTAAGTATTTGTCCATTTGTTTGGCACTCCTTAGCCTCTCTAGATCTCCTTATCTTTATCAACATATCTCACCATCTATATATCTTTATAACTCTTCCTCTCTATCTCTCCCTCTCTATGTGTCCCTCTATATCTCCCTAGATATCTTTCTATATTTACCTCTTGATCTATCTCTAACTCTATATCTGTTTTTCCCCATCCTCCCACTTTATATTCATCTATATCTCTATCCAACCATCTCTCTCCATCACCCCCTTCCTATACCTTTAAATCTTTACATCTCTATATTTCTTCTCCCATCTCTCCCTCTATATGTATCTCTATCTGGTCATCTCACTATCACTCTCTATGCCTATAGATTTCCCCCTGTCTACCTCTCTCTATTACTTTCTACTTATACCTTTATCTTTATATTTCTCCCTCTCTCAATCTCTATTTTATTTTTAATATTTACATCTTCCATATGCACTATCCCCCCCTCTCTCTCCTCTCCATGTCCCTCTTCCTCTCAATCTCTATCTCCATGCCTCTCTCTATATCCGTACACTATATATCTTTCTCTTTCTTTTGCACCCCTCCCTCTTTCTATCCCTATCTCTCTCCCTCACACACACACACGCCCTATCTCACACACACACACACACACACACACCCTATCTCACTCACATACACACACACAATCACACACGCCCTATCTCACTCACATACACACACACACACACACACGCCCTATCTCACTCACACACACACACACACATTATCACTCCATCTAGACACATCTCCCACTCTCTATCTATCCATCTCTCCATGACCCCTTTCTTATACCTTTAAGTCTGCATAGATTGAACATTGCAAAGCCGACTCAAGGATTATAGGCTACAAAGACATTCATTGATATATTCCCAGCCAACAACATTGTTTGTCAAACAATGCATTGCCAACGTTAACCGCCCATTTGCCATATATTTTGTCAAAATATATTTATAAATTATAGATATATTTACTTATTTAATTTTAATATATACATCATTATAAATGATTGAGACTACATCTTTATCTTAATATATAGAATTTATAAATCAACATATATTTATAAATTATAGATATATTTACTTATTTAATTAATATATACATAATTATAAATGATTTATAATACATCTATATCTTAATATATTTTTAAATTATCTCTTTATTTTAAATTAAACTATTGTAATTTAATTAATCCATAAAATCAAAAATATTAAAATAATGCAAATTAAACGAAATAATAATAATAACAATATCTAAATTGTATTCATATTTATATTTTATTGATAATATAAGAATGCATAAATCGTATTAATATATTATTCATTACCAATTTGGCGGAGACATGATGTTGATAGCTTGTCTTGTCCAAGAAGCTGCTACCAGACATATGGTAATACGGGCATGTAATGGGTGCACATACATTAGTCATTAAATGAAAGTGATTAGTCATTCGTATGAAAGACAAATGCTACTGCACATCAACTCCTGGGAAAGTTGAAGAGAGTTTTAAATTTGGTTACTGGTGAAGAGCTTGTGGAAGCCCTTCGCGGGCGGTCCGCTTGTCAAAGAGGGAGCCTTTCTTTTTTAGATCCTTGTGGGCCTACTCACGACTTGCTACAAATATAATCGGTTGAGGCCTGAATCTGATTGTGAAAATTGGACCATACCTTTTCTGACCCTTCTTTAATAAAGATGTAATGTAAGGAAAGTTTAATAAAGACATGCAAATGGTATCTTTAGTTAATGATTAATTGAATATGTGCATAAAGATTTATGGTAGATATGGGAAGCCTAGGGTGGAAGATCTTGTGGCCCTCATGATGAAGCAAGTGAGTAAACTGATGCTTGGCGGTTCATTTTAACAATCTCCCAAATTTTTGGTTGAAAGGTTTAGGTTGGACATGATCATTGAATTTGTGTTTGATAATGTAGTCAAGCGTGCCTCTGCTTCTTTCTATCGAGCAACATTCAAGCTTTTTTTAGGCTTGCATATCTTTCAAAAGTGAAGGCGAGCTGTGAATATGAAGTCTTGCAAGTTCACAAACTCTTGAAACAGATAGTTGATTCTTTTAGATTTACTCCTACAATGCCTCATGTAATTGAATGTAATAGCATAGTACATATTAAGACTCCACTTTGCAAATTATATCAAATATTAATTTTTCTATAAAATTAAAAATAATAAAAAGTAAAAGTAAAATAAAAAAATTTAATAATCAAATCACGAATAATGTAGTTTGGTGAAATTATTCTTGATTAAAAACTAAAATGAATATATATATATATAACTCTACCCATTAACATAAACTAAACAATTATTTCAAATAATTAAACTTGTCCTCTGTAAATGTAATTAATAATGGTAATAATAAAAAATTCTAAGAACATTGTATTTCTTTTATTTTTTTCAATACAATTTATTCAATAACTCTGCCACTTTACTTGTTAAAAAAGCACTCAAATTATATACCCTACACGATAGAAATAAATTTCATGCCAATTAAAGTTTTACAGAAACATCTGATATCAAATTCTAACTTATGAATTTAGTTAGAATTTATATTTTAAATCTAATTTAAAATATGCAAGGAACTGAACATATTTCCATATAATTATTTGAGCAGCAGAATTCTTTCAATTTGAATGATATAAGATAACTATCGTCTGGCTAACATCTGAATTATAAAAGGGACACAATATTCTAGCTAATATTTTAGTAGGAAAAGGCTGATGTAGAAAAACCTCTCTGACAAGATTTAGAAACAGCAAAATTAACATTATTTGATTACATACTTAAAATAAAGATTTCAGTTACAACTGCATATACACATCATAATTAAAAATAGTACACAGGCAGCACCAAAATGATAGCTCATTGCAGTTGGATTGTAATATATTCAAATGAAATCAAATAAGCTTGGTATCAAGAGAACAATGGTAAATGATGATAAACATCCACCTAGGGATGAAGTTGAGTGTTTCCTTTAAAAGTAACTTCTGTAGCAAGAGTGCAAAGATTATTTCAGATCCATATAAATTAAAGTTTTCTACGTATTATTTTCTGTGCTTATTTTTATTTTGCGTTGTCACCACAGTCGTAGTCTGGGCAAACGCTGAAAGAAATAGTATAGATATTTCTTTGTTTCTAGAGTATGTGGATGTTGATAATTTTATATATTTCATTCTTATAAACTTTTCATATTTGCAATGAAAGAGCCCTTGTTAGTGTAGATGAATGCCCCCAAACTAGATGTACGTTGAAATCGCAAATGATGGAGACATTTCCCTCAACCTCTCTGTGAAATATCGGAATACAATCACATGCAATATTTGTAATATTTTGGCAGTAAAAACAGGGGAAATGACAAAGGGGGAATCAGATGATTCCTGCTAGGATAGAAGCCAACAAATTTTATTACTTAACGAACACATCACTTTGAACCGTTGATGGACCCAGGGAGCTTGCCCATCTCATATAAAATGCTTCTAATTCAGAATGTTGTTTCAATTTTATTATCAGAGTTCACAATGGAACCATGAGAAAGGGCAACCCTTCTTCCACCGAG
>MU224425.1:2072864-2088254 GCA_018584345.1 Thuja plicata
AACCGTTGATGGACCCAGGGAGCTTGCCCATCTCATATAAAATGCTTCTAATTCAGAATGTTGTTTCAATTTTATTATCAGAGTTCACAATGGAACCATGAGAAAGGGCAACCCTTCTTCCACCGAGTGCACCTCCTCTCTGCCGCGCTGCTCACTCATCCGCTGGGGCTTTCCTCCACCGCCTGGCTTCTTATACGATAGCATTCAAAAATGTCCGCTTGACGTGGAAAATAGTTGGCCAAAAAACAGACCCATTTCGATGAACGGTCAAGATTGTTTTAATGGTAGTCCTTGCCTAATCCAGCATCTGCAACCCTTAGATGGACAACACAGGCCGGGGCTTTCCAAAATGGAAACGCCTACAACGTAATTATAATGACTTATATTTAAATGCTATGTCATTTAATGTGAGGAAATATAATGAAGTATTATATTTCAATTAAAAGGTTATGCAAGGATAATGTCTTTAATGGCATAATCATTTTAAGTTATGCAATGTGTGAAGGAGAAGCTGAAAGTTTCGAGTCTTATAGAAGAAGCTGATTTTAATTACTTAAGGATTTCGAAACTCATTATGAGATATCTTTTGATCGTTTATGAAATTGTTGAAGTTCGAAACAAGGGTTTGTGGAATGAAATTTACCTTGCAAAGAATTGTAAATTCTTTGTTTGTTTCCAGCACTTTGAATCAGCATTGATGGTGATGAATTGTGTGTGTTGCAGCTGATCTTGGAAGCTGTGTGAAGTCATTGGGAGAAATGGAATTTGTGTGTTGAATTTGTTGATGAATGTAGAGTGGAGAAAAACAATTAAAGGATGTGTGAATTGCTGGAGGTTGACGTGGGGAGTTGTGCAAGCATCCATTATCTTCTTTTTCAGCCGCGGCCAGCATTGGTGGAGATCAAAACACATAGGTTCTATATAATAAATTGATGAGTTGGTTTCAAATCGCATTGTATAATTTTCAATTGTGATTTAATAAAGCTATTCAGTAGTGTGGTAAGAATTCGGTGTTGTTACAACTTACAAGAATAGATTTATTGCTTTCAATTTGTAATACTATTGTTCTTACCTTGCAAATTATTTTAAAAATTCATATCATGTTACAAATCCAAAACGAATTAAAATTTTGCAAGCAAATTCAGAGATAGAGCCAAGCAAGCTCTTTACAAAGCCATACACTCAACCCAATTGAATAAAAAACCTAGTATGTTTATTAAACTTGACATCAGCAAAGCTTATGACAATGTAGACTGGAGATTCCTTTGTGTAGTGCTTGAAATATTTGGCTTTGATAAACAATGGATCAATCTGATTTTCGATTGCATCTCAACTCCCAAATTTTCTGTCTTAGTGGTTCCCCTGAAGGCTTCTTTTAAGTGTCTAGAGGCATTCATCAAGGAGATCCTATTTTTTCATTCCTCTTCATAATTATGGCTGAGGCCTTGGGGAGGTCCATAACTAAGGCTTGGAGGGATAATAATATTGAAGGTATTAAAGTCACCTCTAATGTGGAACCCATTATGCATCAACAATTCGTTGATGACACCATGCTATTTGGGCAAAAGTTCACTACAAGAAGCTCAAAACTTCAAAGAAATCCTACAATCCTATACTAATGCTTCTAGACAAGAAATCAACCAGGACAAGTCTGAAATCTTCTTCCTAAACACTGACCCGACCTTGGAAACCGATATTTGCAATATCCTTAATTTTAGGATATTTGCAATATCCTTAATTTTAGGAAAGGCTCACTTCCCTGCAAATACCTTGGCCTAACTCTAGACAAGGGAACTAAAAATACCAATTCTTGGGACCCCATTATTTCAAAGATTAGGAAACGGACAGCATCATGGAATGGAAAATGGCTATCCTCAACAAGCTGACAATGCTTAAGTTAGTCCTTTCAACCATCCCTATCTACCAAATGGCTTGCTACCACCTCCCCTCAAAAAGCAGTAAGGAAATTAACAAACACTTAAAAAATTTCTTTTGGCAAGGGACTAGTGACCAACATAAAATACCCTTAGTAGCTTGGGATACTGTATGTACACCCATTGAATATGGGGGTTTAGGCTTCAAAAACACCAAAGAGCAAAGTAAAGCCCTTTGGAGCCAAACTAGTATGGAATCTCCTCAACAAACCTAATCTGAAATGGGCTAAAATTCTTCGCTATAAATAACTTAATGGCAGAGATCCCATCATACTCTTCAGAACCAGACATCTCCCGCATGGTTCACGAATTTGGAATTTTATGATGGAATGTAAGAATACTATTGGCAATTGCCTATCTTGGAAAATCAATGATGGGAAAGAGGCACTTTTTTGGGACGACTCTTGGAAAGGTCTACCTTCCATCTCAAGTATGCATAACTGGGGGAAACACCATCCAAATCCTTAATAAATGTTGGGGCAAATACGTTTATGACTATTTTATCCTTCCAGCTGATATTGAGAATTGATACTGCACCTGGTCCCCAAGTGATGTCTAAAAATAACAGGTCAATAGTCTGTCTCCTCCAAAAATAGGAAACTATCTCTGGACACCTAAAATGGCTCATCAAGCTCGCCGCAGGGCTCCACAAGCTGAGTGGTCAACAAGAGAACTGCCAATCTCTTAAAAAATAGGAGACTGGCTTTGAGCTCTTGAAACACCATGCAAACCTCCCCCAAAAGGCCACAAGACCCCTGAATGGGCTCCCTATCCACTGTATTAGCCTACATGAACCCTGTTGAAGGGGACATTACAATTTTCTTCTTGTGGAAGTCTTTTTCTCTTTTCAACTCCAACTTTAACTTACACTTCAACTCATACTTTGTCCCCTGGATGTACTTGAACTTTCAAATAATAATCGTATGGTTTCTTCAACAATTCCCCTTAACCTTCTTTGTTCCCTTTTTTCAACAATCCTTAAAGATCACCTGATCTCTTGGTCTTAACCAAGTTGTGGTCTCTTCCCACCTTTATTGGGATCTAAAGACATGAATATCTCAAATCTGACCCAATTTCTTTAAGGCAACAACACCAAATGCTTTTTGGTCTCTCTAATTAAATGAATGCATGAATTAATAATAGGGATGACAATGTATATCGATATATAAGTATATATTTATTCACATATGAAATTATTGCAGAAGAAGACTGGAGATGGTCAACCAAGGATCATAGTCAATCCAACTAGATCATATTGCTTTCTATGACAAAAATCTATTTGAAGGACCCGACGATAACCAAGAGGAACACAACTATTGACCAACTAACGCTTATAACTACCCAAAGCCAACAAAAAATTAATACATAGTCAGATAACCCATATTATTAGAACTAATAATAGTCATTGTACACTAACTACAATTTTAACCTTAACGCATTTATGCCTAGTCAATTCAAATAAGGAAAGCACCTTGATGATCTGCACCTACGTTAAGAGCAAGCATTCACTTAAGCTACACTTTTACCTTGGAAAAGCCATTCTTCATTTCCATTTAAGACTTCAACTAAGCATAGTCAATTTTTAGATTGCAAAGTCATTGGATTGTTCTGCTGGCATGTTTTTCTGATGGCCAAACCTTTAGTTAGTTCTTATCTTTAAACAGTACTGAAGTAACTCAAAATGGAAGCTCATGGATCTGCCGTTCCTAATTTTTGCCTAAGTCATCATTCAGCTAAAAGACATTTTTTTGCCTAAGTTAAAGTCTTGAAGAAAAATCATAAGAAAAGGCGGTTCACTATATTCAAGCATTTTAAAAGAACAAAGCAGGCTTAAAAGCATGCATTCAGCACCTATATATGTGTGATAAACACCATTTTAAAGTCACAAAAACTATTCAGTCTCCATTCACAGCAGAGAAGGGTATCATTTTCTTCTTATTGCAGGTTTGAGAAAGGTTTGCAGCATTATATCAGCAAAACAATCTTCTAAATTTCTGCCTCCTTTCTAATCTCTTGCTTGCCACTACATGTTCTTACATTGATATCTGCAAACGGTTTTTCTAAAAACATGCTTAATTGATATCTACACAAGTATACAAGGCATACAACAGATCATACCAAAAATGTTCTATGCAATTAAAAATAAAACAATAATTGAACTATGAAAACATGCAATCTTACATCAGCATCAATTCTGCACATTTTATAAGTTGTATAGTGTAACTGTAGATAAATGAAGAACAAAAAATTTAATGTCACATGGAATTCAACAGGTTGGTGTATCACAATTAAAGTTTGCAATCTGTCAAAAGTTAAATATTTTATACATTTATATGAATACTTCTGAGCCTTGCTAAAACAAAATATGCATTGAGAGGAAACGTCATTATTATTTCTCAAGATATAATGTAATAAACCAAACGAGAATATGTGAATGGAATTTTTAACTGCTAAAACATGTTTTGAAGTATTACATTGTTCGCATATTGTGCAAACGGTCAGCTAGCTTTATAAGGACCACACGAGGATCATTGACCATACCAAGAAGCATAACTCGTAGATTGTCCATCTGCCATACCAAAACCAGCAGAAAAATAAGTGATACAAATATGGGGTCTGGTAAACCACTTAAGTAGCATCTATCATAGTATTGAATCCACCATGCACAGTTTCAATCTGATGGCAAGCACCTAAATACCAAAGACTAAAAACTAGTACTTTGCCCAATTAATAGCTCAATACATAACACATGTTTTTTTAGTATAGACTAATCATCTCCATAACCATTTTATGAAGGGAATATAAAGGATGTTGACTATATGCCATTGATACTAACGATCACTGTAATTACTGAGTGCAACCCATGTCATTAAATTACGGCTGTTGTTCTAAAGGGTTTCTTGATGTAGATCATATAGCACCAGTTCATGTATAATAGAGGATGTTAGCATTTTTAGAAATCATTTCCCAACAAAATCCATCTTTCTGTCACTAGTTTGCACACAACACTGTAAATGTTTTTATCAATGCACAAAACCTTCTCGTGACAGATTAATATTTCCAACACTATTATGGAGAAATAGCAAATTGCATTTAAACTATATGCCATTGATACCATGTAATGTCCCCATTTCCACAATAAGATTAAATTACAATAAATAATAATAATATATGATTAAGTATAAATAAGAAGACAAGATAACTAATTAATTACAATATAAATAATAATATATGATAAATATTATAATTATAGCATAATATAAAATTAATAAATTAAATAATAATTAAATAATAATAATAAAAATATCTAGGTTGCCGGTTCGGGTTCGAATTCAAGTTCGAGTTCGAAGAACCGGTTCGCCGGTATGGCAAAATTTTGAAAAGGGGTTTTTGGGTTCAGGTTCGTTAGTACAAAAATATGTAATTTTTTTTTATATATATATACATATTTTGATATTTATGCAGCCTAGAAGCATGAGTTAAGATTAGAATGTCACATAGTATCATAAAAAGCAAACATTTAAACAATAAAAAAACTTGTAAATTTGCAATCATTTCATTCTTTTGTGTAACCAGTCATTAGTCTAATAGGAGAGTCTGATGTTAAACTTTCAGATTTTCATTATTTACATTTCAGATCATACTTCTGATCTATTATGAGGATGTGATTATACCTAATAACATCTCTAATACAATTTTATATGTTTTCAATGTACATTTTATAATTATATACTTTGATTAAGAGATCAATTATTTGTTACAGATTTCCTCGATACTATACACTCTATAAAGATTGTAAATAGATATTGCAGAAATCCATTTATTTCGAATTTAGACAAGGCTCATCAGTCAGAAGTGATGGGTATTTGCGAAATTTGAGAAAACTAGATAGTAATGTAAACATGGGTGCTTTGCAGTCCTTGGTACAGCATGATTTTTTTTTACTCTGCATGAATTAAATAAAAATTCGAACCCTGCCCTGAACTGCCCGGACCCACAGGCGGACCGGACCCGGACCCCGAACTGGTTCGAATTTATCCAGGTCTGGGGGGGTCCAGGGCCGAACCCGGTATCCTAGAAAAATATATATGTAAGAAATTGAAATGAGATTATAAATATAAATAAATACAGAAAAAAACTATAATATAACATATAGACTTGGAGTATGAACAGGGTTTGCAACACTTCAATAATACCGATTATTAATAATAACTATAATGAGCAACTATACCAGTGCCAACAATGTTTAATATCAGGAGTCCAAATATATTAGGGATCGTTATGAAGAGTATAAGGTGGCAACAGTCCATACGGGAAGGGCATTACTAAAAATACAATCAAGAAACAATTATCAGCGGGTGTGATACTAAGAATGCAGGGAACAGACACATCCATTCTGTTCCTAGACGTTGGTATATAAGGGGAATCCAATCAGATGATAGTGGGAAAGGCAGTCAGAAATTAAGAAATATCAACTCCTCATTTTATAAACATTAGTAACCACTTTCAGGGATAACCAGTGTGTATATCATACAAATCAAACAAGAGCAGATGAATCTGTATTTATGGAGCAGGTTGGAAATTTATAATCTGTCTTATTCAATCCAGAACAACTACGGCTAACCATTGATTGCAAGTAATGCAATACATATTCAGGAACAACACATATTCTCACCTATCTCTGGATAGCAGGCAGATAATATGTTAAAGCTTCTATTCTATTGAGTTTGCATGCAGGCAAGGGAGTAACCAATTTCAATATTAATAACAGCCCGCATACCAAACTATTGAATTATCAAAAGAATGAAGTATTAATAGACTTTGACCTGTAATTCATGTCTTGAGTAAATGATAGTCAATGATTATCAGTGACTAATGATAGTCAATGATTATCAGTGACTAAGAAAAGGCATGGTAATAGTGAGGTGAGATACGGACGAGCACAAGTAAGCGACTAGATGGAGCACTTATATTATCTAAGTTACCATTCTTTATCTCTTCATTATACTTATTGATCATCAAAAGGATTTTTGCATAATGCATCCGGCATTCTATACAAGGAAGAGTTTATCAATATATCGAGCCATCTTCAAGGTATTGGAGGTTAGAAAGTATATATGAAATTCATGTAGAAGGAGATTAGGGAGGGAAGATTTTATTTATCTATTATTGTCCAGATTTAGACAGTTCTACATGAACTGAAATGAGAAAACCAGGAAGCACATAATCTTAAGATTTAAATTAGGAAAAACTTCATCATTGCACACATAGCTATAAGGAGATAAATCAGAGAGAGCAATTAGACAAAAAATTATAATATCTCTCAAATATAGGAGAGAATATACCCAAATTATAGCATCATCTTGAGGACATTATTCGGGAGTGTTGTGAGGTTTTCACACCATTGCCCCATTACAAATGGGAACCCCCCATTTTTGCTTTAGCGGTAGGAGTGGTAGTCTTTGGCAATAGCTTCTTTTGAAGCCTCTGAGTGAGAGATTTGAAGCTTGGGGATTTGAGGTTTGTCTTGCCTTCAAACGGGTTTTTTCAACACCATGGGTGGTCTCAGATCCCAAGTCTATTTGATTTTCCCCTAGCAATCTGGATTTTGAACGTAGACGATAGCGATTTGCAAGATCCAAATTTGGCCAAGTCTGGTAATTTTGTGCGAATGGCAATTTTGCAAATCCAAATTAAAGATTTGGATTATTGGATGGATTTTATGATGATGGTAAAATTGATCTTGGGTTGAAATTTGGATTTATTTTGAAATTTTGTCTAAAGTCTGGAATTTCTGACGTGGTGGTTGTGTCAAAATTTAATTTCTAGCGAGCTGGTACTTACAAATTTTTATTTTCAACAAGCTCACCCTTACACTTTTCGACAGCATGACCACTCCACCTTTGATTTCTAGCAGCCAACTTGTGTTTAATTTCGACATGACTTGAGTGGTGAATATTTTAGAAAATCATCGATTTTTGGCTAAGGCAATTTAATCATATTGGTTCTAAGGGAAATTTGGAAATAAAATTGAAATTCGAAGTTGAATTGGAAATCTGGGCAAGTGGTTTGGTGCAAAATTCATTTCTGGCAGGCCACCTCTTACAAATTTTGACATTATGGCCACCTCATCTTTCAATCTTGGGAAGGTGCCTTTTAACAAATTTTCGATCTTGGCATAGAGTGGAGTTATTATTTTTGCCTAAGGCATTTCGGACGATTTAACCTTGCTAGGCAAATTTTGGATTAAAGAAGATTTTTTTGGACTTAAAGATTTGAGAAATTAATTTGGGAATGGTAGTTCTATCAATTTTTGTATCAACCCTCTCGCCCAAATTCTTTTCTGGCATGCTAGTTCTTACTTCTTTCAAATTTGGGAAGGGTGATTGTGTTAAATCTTGAATGAACTACCTCGCCCAAGTTCATTTCTGGAAGAGTGGTTCTCGCAGGCCCTATTTTCTAGCAGAGTGGTTCTCGCAGACCCTATTTTCTGCAAGAGTGGTTCTCACAGGCCCTATTTTCTAGTAGAGTGGTTCTCGCAGACCCTATTTTCTGCAAGAGTGGTTCTCACAGGCCCTATTTTCTGGCAAGGTGGTTCTCATAGGCCCTATTTTTTCAACAAGCTACCTCTTACAATTTTGCTTTGGCAATTAAGACAAGTTTTAATTTTGGAGTGGGACCTCTTGCAATTTTAAGGTAAGCAATTTCGAATTTCACCAAGGCACCCTTTCAAATTTTGGACCCAACCTCTATACCAAGATAGCATTTTGGCCACCTTGTTGAGCAAGCATTGCTATATTAATTTCGATTTCCTTGACAAGTGGTTCATGTTTGCAAAATTCGATGTCTTTTGGGGCCTATGGTTTGTTAATTTCTATGAAAATTTGGGACTCATGCTTTGTAAATGAATTTCGATTTACTTGAGCTCATATTACTAAATTCAAAGCTAATTTGGGGCCTAATTGGTGTTAAATTCAAGGTGTCTTATAGGGACCATGATTTGGCAAGTTTAAATCTTAATTAGGGGCCAACTTGATCACTTTTTCAAATTTCAATTTTTGGGGCCTACATCAATTTCGGATTTAATCTATTTTAGCCCACTTGATGTTTATTGCGAAATTCAAAATCCCTTTGGGGCCTATGGTTTGTAATTTCTATGAAGTTGAGCAATCCACCCTTGCAAATTTGAAATCTTTTGGGGTCTTATGGTGGTTATTTTCAATGCATTTTTTTATGGCTCATGGTGCAAAACTCGAAGTGATTTATGGAGCTGCTCCTTAGCAATTTCGAAATCCATAATATTTAGCCCTCATGCTTAAGCCAATTCGATCCAATTAGTGGGCTTGTATTATGCTAAATCCAAGGCAATCAGCCCCAAATGAAACGTGTGGCATTGGTGGGGTAAATTTAAATTTTAAAAGATTAGAATCAGCCCCAAGTAAAACATATGGGTAGAAGGGCACAGAATTCGAGGTTATCATGAGCAATTTGAAATTAATTTTGAGCCTTCCTCCTTGATTTTTGAGTTTAATTGAGAGGCTATTCATTTTTTGGGGAGCTTATGCTATACAAAATCGATTCAATTCAGCCCCCTCTCCCTTTTTGTTTTATTTAAATTTGAAATTGGATCTTAGCCATAATGATTAACAATATATTTAAGGCCTTCAAGTTGGCCTAGGAGGAAGGGCTAGTAATGGATGGCTAGTAATGGATTTAACTCACCCAAGGAGGAGCGATTTATTTTCAATTCAAATCCACTAATGCAAGTCGGCTTCCTTTGGCATGTTAACAAGGTATAAAACTATAAATTGATAGAGTTGAGCTCCATTTCAACTCCATCCCATTCGAACAGCAGCAGCCGATCTGATTTTCTTTTTGAAGGTCCAGTTTTCCTTCCAAGAGGAGTCTGATTTTGTGTTTGAAGGCAATGAAGAGGGTGCGAAATTAATTGGAGGAATTGGGCGAGCTTTTGAACATCATTTCCAGCCTTCAAGTTTGAGAAACTAGCAAGCTAGGGCATCATGCTTTGTGCATTCCACACTCAGGTCTGATTATTTGGGGGTTTGAATTCTTTTCTTCAGCAAGTCTGGGTTTCCAAGCCATAATTTCGTGAGGATCTCGTGATGGGGCATCCAAATCTGAACATTTTGTAATCAGATCAGAATTCAAGGTCTATCAAATTCATTGTTTTGAAAGTCAATTAGGAGCAATTCCATGCCCTACCCTCATTCCCAAGTTGTCATTTGCTGAAGCTATACTTTCATTTCCAACTTTCGGAGGGTGAATTTGATGGTTTTGCCATGTATTTGATAGTGAATTATACATGTATAGCACGCTGACCTGGGTTGATTGTTTGCATCATTATGACATATCTTATCATGTTTAACCCAGTCATATCATTTTGGATTATAATTGTATGATGTTGCATTGTAATGATCAGATTTGAGCTAGATTTGGATTCATTCGATTGTCGGATCTTGGCTCTTGAAATCATGTTTTGGAGGAGGTTCTAATGTTGTAGTTGGATTGAAATATAATGCTAACATCTTACATCAATTTAATTCTACTTGATCGTTGTTCTGGCTTGCAATGTTTATAATGGCAATGTTTCATTAAATCATGTAGACTATGACATATTTTCTTGGCTCTTGCAGGTTGAGAGGGATATGGTGCCAAGTTCAAGCTTGAAGACTTCACAAAGAAAGGAAGGGCAACCAAAGCGAAAGGTGGATATGAAGGGAGGCTGAATTGAATTTCATTTTTAGAACAACTTAGAAGAGCCAAGTGTTGATAGTATACATATCCCCCATCATCACGCCAACAAGAAGCAACTCCAAGGCTTCAAGTCCAAAGATCTCAAGTGGGAAGGAGGTCCAAGCCAAGTTATCAGAAGGCAAGTCAAGGCAAGATCAAGATCAAGAAATATCAAGTTACCAGTTCAATCAAGTTCGAATCATGGCAAGGAGAAAATTTCCAAGGACAAAGATAGAGAAAAGTAAAAAATGATGAGATGGCAATTGGGTGTCTTCTCCAATCAGAAAATTCAAATTTCAAGCACAAGCAATCACAGCACGCCAAGTGTCCTATTTTCTCATTGGTTGAGAAATCATTGTAATTTTCTTATTGGCCCATTATTTGGTGCCCTCTTGTAATTGGTTGAAAATTTGGCAACCCTAATTAGGGTTTCTAGGGATGAATCTCACCCTTTATTTCAAATGAATCTTGCCCCTTCATTGTAATTGGACATCTATAAAAGGTCAAGGCCTTCTCATTTGTAAAGAGAGAGTTAGAAAAATAGGTAAGCTAAGGAGCATTAGATTAGAGTGGGAGAAAAGTTAGATTATAGTAGGCTAGCCAAGGGAGAGACTTGATCAAATTGTTGTTTTGATGCTATTGAAGTAATGGATAATTCATTGTTGGTTCATCATGGTGAATTATTTAATATGGCTTTGAAGTGTTGCATGGTTTCTTCAATCTTTTACTTGGAGTAGATTTCATTTCATGTTGTTAGAAGTAACTTAGTTGGATGAAAGCAATTGTGGATGTTTGTTTGTTTGACTCAAGTATACTAGGCCACTAGCCTCCTTGCTGATTGTGAGGAAGCCTTATGGGGTAAGCTAGTCATTGCACTTTAGTTCAATTAGCATTGGATCCTTAGTTTGTACTTCCAAGTTGGATTGAGGAGAAGGTGTTGATATGAAAACCATTTGAGATCCTTAGAAGCTTACACTAGGTGAAGTTGAGATCGCTGATAAGATTTCACTTGGTAGAGTCCAAGTCATCCATGATTCCTTGCATTCATAGCTAGAAGTAGAAGTTAAGTTTAAGTTTAAGTTGAAAAGTTGGAAAAACAAAAAATTATATTTTCATTGCACATTGTGAAGCCAAATCTTTAGAAGTGCAAGTGGTTGATATCCATTGAATGAATACCGTAAGTCCCCCTAAGTGATTACCAGCAAATCACATTATTTCATCGAGCGGGTGTCCACAATAGAAAGAACCTTGAACTCATTTCATGATCTTACATTGCAAGCTTAGTATGAAAGATGACCTTATATCAAGGGAGGATTGAATGTTTGGTGTTTCATCCCGAAACATTGAGTATTTGATTCTGCATGTTGTAGTGGAACAAAACTCACATCAACAGGGAGCAGCAATCAGATCTTGAGACAGATCAACATCATCTTCTTATGCATACAAATTAGACTCTATCTCATAAATTCAAGAGAGTTACAATCATGCATAGTTATTCTATAAGTTATTATTCAATTTATATGTTCAATTGTTAAATATAATGCAATTTAGTGGATATACTTCATTGTTCCTAGAAGGGGACATTACAATGGTATCAGAGCATAAATGGCATCAGTGAATAAAATCATGAAGAAAGATATATGGAGATGTTTTGAAGAAATGAACATGAATAGTCAGTAATTTAAGAACAGATTTATTAAGCATAGATATAGACATATGATTCTAATAAACAAAGATAATTAGTAGGAATCTCATGAAGATTTGAGGAAGTGTATGAAATACCAACAAAGACCAAGCAACAAATATAATATCTTATGCAGATTTGAATAAAGGAGTCTGCGCAGATTTGCAAAGCATTTATAGCAGATTTATAAAAGGAGAAGATACGCAGATTTGGCAGCAAGAATATATGAAAAATTGTAAGGAAATATAATCAGATTGGATGAGAAGAAGAATGTCAAGAATCAATGATCATCAAGCATTAGTGATCGCAGCAGCAAGTAAGAAGAGGAATTCCATTCCATATTCTAAGAGAAGCTATCTAATTTTATACCTCTTCCCATAAGAGGATAATCACAAGATGAGAGATAGCACATCAGTCTTAGTTTGAAAACTAAGAGAAGGCATTATCATATGTATTTATGTTGTTTAATTATAAACACAATCCAAGCTTTGCTTCGTAGAGGGCATTCTTAGTGAATGTCATGAACGATCCAAGCTATGCTTGGTGGAGAGTGTTCTTAGTGAATGTCGAGATTGATCCAAGCCGTGTTGGATAGAGGACATTCTCGGTGAATGTCGATATTGATCCAAGTTGTGCTTGGTAGAGGGTGTTCTTGGTGAATGCCGAGATTAATCCAAGCCATGCTTGGTATAGGGCATTCTTGGTGAATGTCGAGATTGATCCAAGTCATGCTTGGTAGACATTCTTGGTAAGTGTTGAGGCTTGATTAAGGACATTCTTGGTGAGTGTCAGAGCTTGATCAAGAGACATTCTTGGTGAGTGTCGAAACTTGATTTAGACGTCCTTAGTGAGTATCAACGCTTGATCAAGGACATTCTCGGTGAGTGTAAGAGCTTGATCAAGAGACATTCTTAGTGAGTGTCAAGGATATTCTTAGTGAATGTCAAACCAAATCAAGACATTCTTAGTGAGTGTCAAGGATATTCTTAGTGAGTGTCAAACCAATTCAGGGTATTCTTAGTGAGTGTCAAGGATCAAGGAGATTCTTAACGAGTGTCAAGATCGAGGACATTCTTAGCAAGTGTCAAGACTAGATCAGGAGTATTCTTAGTGAGTACTGAGACTAGATCAAGAGCATTCTTAGTGATTGTTGAGATTGAAAGAACATTCTTGGTGAATGTTGAAATTCCCAAAAAGGAATTAAGAGATTCTATATCCCTAAACGAAGCCACTTAATAGAGGAGAAGGGAAGAGCTATAGTACATCAAGATAAGTTTTGAATTATCCTTACAATTTTAATTTGAATATTATGATCTTCAGTTTGATAAGTTTGTATTTGTAAACATATTGCAATTCTAACCTCAAGTTGAAATTACCATTTTGGGGTCGTTGGATTGGATATCGGAATTACATAGCCTCACACCGAAGGTTCACATTGCTTGAGGACAAGCAATTTTGGGGAAGGGCGAACTATAATGTCCCCATTTCTAAGATGAGATTTAATTATAATAAATAATAATAATATATAGTTAAGTATAAATAAGAAGACAAGATAACTAATTAATTACAATATAAATAATAATATATAATAAAATATTATAATTAATTAAAAAAAAACAATTAAATAATAATAATAATAATATATATATAAGTGCCCGTTCAAGGGCTTCGAAGGGATAATCCTTTAGGTGGGGAGCATAGTGTTGCTTAGGAACCTCCGGAAAGTGGATGGGTGAAGGTCAATTTTGATGGGGCCTCAAAAGGAAATCTGGCCGAGTGGCGTTGGGTGTATCATAAGAGATAGTGATGGTAATACCTTGGCAATTGGGGCCAAGAGACTTCTAGTTGGAACAAATAATGAGGTCGAAGTTCAGGCTTCTCTTTTTCTAATCTAGAAGGCGAAGCAATTTGAAGTGATGAAGCTACATCTAGAGGGTGAATCCTTGATAATAGTAATGGCAATAATGAATGGAACATGTCAAGCTTGGTACCTTAAAAAATATATCAAGATTATTCAGGATTTGCTTGGGGAATTTGAGGACTATAAGGTCTCACATGTTAAAAGGGAAAGAAATGCAAAGGCGTATGTTATGTCCAAGCGGGCTATTAGACTGGTTGAGGAAAGAAAGGATGAGATATTGGCGGACTTTCGTGATGTTGTTGGTGAGTGGTTGGATTAATCTAACATGGAAATAGTGGTTTTAATCAAAAGAGCATATAAAAGAAATTAATGTGGAATAGGCTATCAACGGATAGTGCATAAATTCAAATTAATGGACGCGGGTGCATTTCGAGCAGAGCAAGAAAACCGCACATGGTCATTTCAAAGGTTTATGCGATATGATTTTTGTATTTATGAGGTGGCAGGAAGGGTGAATGTGGAATGATGTTTATACGTGTGCGAGTCCCGAGGACATCATTTTCTATCACAGTATGCAGAGGATCTGGAAGCCTATGGTATAGCCTAGAAACAAAGAAAGGTTCGGCTTTTTTGGGGTAGCTCCATTTGTTTTTAGAAGGAAGTGTATTGCAGGGGTTGGGAGGAATAGATATGGGGGCAAATTTCTCCCTTAAGACCATGAAGACTTAGAGACCTTTCTATGGCAAGATCTCACGTAGGCTATTGAGGGGTATCTTTTGTTATAAGGAAGTTAGATTTCTGCAATTAATTGAGGCTTTGTTGGGTGCAGAATTTATGGAAACCGACTTCAGATTCAGGGTTAATTTAGACATTTCGTCGGCAGTGATGGAGTGGGCATTGCAATTGGACACTCGTGAGGAGACGTGGATTATGCGAGCAATTGTAAAACCAGAATGGGTGGGGGGAATGGTTCAGATGCTTTCTTATGCAGAACCTAGGTTGGGTTTTTTGGTGGCTAAAGAAAGGTGCATATATCTCATTAATTCAAGAGAGTCCTACCAACCATTTTTAGTGTGGAGTATGACAATGAGGAAAGAGCAGAGAATTGATGTGGCTCGCGATGCTTCGAGATTGTTAAAGGAATACGTCCGAGAGGA
>MU224425.1:2099459-2119729 GCA_018584345.1 Thuja plicata
AGGCCAGATTTGAATCGTAGCTAAAATATATATAAGGACAGAAGACATGTAAAATTCATTCTGGAACTTGGCCCTATTTAGGGCGTCTGAGAGATTCTCACTCACCATCAAGGCCCAGTCAATAAAAAGATGCTGAGAACAGATTATCTGGACCAGGAAGAAATGTTGTTCAATAAAATTAAAAGCTTCACCCTCACCTCTAATCCTGTGAAGTAATACCAGGATGTCCACGATCTCGGGTTTCAGATTTGCGCCAAATAATGTTTTGGGCAGCTTGCCCTTGGCGCTCTTGGGTTCTTTAAACCATGACTTCATAATTTCTCTTTTCCAGACTGGCGTCTTTGCTGAATATTTGGAAACCGCCTGACTATAAGTCATCTCAGAGTATTCCACTTGCTCTGGGATACGGAGAGAATTCTGGACAGATTCTCTATCAATGGAGGGGAGCACCGTGTTGTCCAGGAGGAGAATTTGCTTGGTGTCCGGGTTGTATCGGGCTATACATTCCCGGACCAACTCAGGAGCTTGAACGGCTACAGGAAAACCAGCGGCTTCGACTAACCCACTCTCCTTAAGCTTCTCAGTGATAGGGTGTATCTGCTCTGCTCTCAATCTGTTCTGAAAGTTCTACATGTCGAAGAACTTCAGCGAGGTGTCTGAGATTTTGTGCCATTCGGAAGTGATGTCGTTCATTCCGTCGAATCCCACAAATCTAGAAGCCATGGATGTATGATTCGCCTTGGAGATTCGAATTTCTCTTCGGAAAACAGAGACAAGGAGCAACTGATCTTAGCTACTTCAAATTCACACAATTTGGTGAACGACAGTGGCTCCAGTTCGAAATCTTCAACTAATTTTATACTTTTTGAATTATTACCGTTTAACGGCCGACTTCCTGCGCCACACGAATGAAAAGACTTTTACATTAATGAACAAGTCTGTTACAAAGTAAAACAGCCTTATTTGAATTAATTACTTTGCTTACATGCCGTTAGAAAACATTTTTTTACTTTAGTAACCGTAACGGTAACTTTCTTGAAGCGGCGGAGAATTACTTTTCCGCTTCTCCTTTGGGCGGAAAAATCCTTCTGGAGTGCTCCCTATCTAAAAATCCGCCAAAGGAGAATTCTGGCCTATAGGGGTGCCAAAATGATATATATTGATTCCATTGGCCCTTTCATGTGCCGGATCTCTTATGGGAGGAATTATCCTTCGAAATTTCTTCAACTAGATAGTTTGGCGGAAAACGTATCTCGCGAGTCGAAACCCACCGGCAGGAGCAGAGAAGCCATTTTCCGCTTTTCCACCTATGGCAAATTCCATGAAATCTTCTTCGTTTGATCATTTCTTTTGCTTCCCGTAGGTTCGATATGAGTGCTCAAAGCTTTCTTGTCCCTGATTTCCTCAATTTCCATCTTTATTTACCTCTGATATTCTTAAGTCTGTCAATTGCAGAAGGCGCACCCCATATGTGATTTTCCGCCATGGAGAAGCCAAAACTTGATTTCCCGCCAATGCTGCAACTTGAAGATATGAGGCAAAGTATTTCATCTGTATGTGATTTTGAAGTTAGAATCCTTTTAAAACACGGCCTTTACCGGATCAGGGACTTAACCTACCCGATAAAATATGATTTTCATACCCAGAATCCCCCCGGCTTAGGAAGGAGAAGTCAAGTTAGGGAAATCCGATAAAGGCCTTCTATCCTAAGGAGATCTCTAGACCTAGACTCCGGACTTGCATGAAACTTCCATACTACTACTACACATAAAACATCCATTTTTGTCTTGAGATATAAAGACCAAAAGTGGGGCAACAGGTATTAACAGTAATATGCTAAGCATAGGCCCAACTATTCAGTAATATGCTAAGCATAGGCCAACAAAATAGCAAGTCTCCCAACTGACCAATCGGTGTTGAAATTGACACTTACTAAAAATAGTAACTTACTATAAATAGTACATCTTTGACAAGTCCAAAATCACCCCAAAAAGTGTCATTCATCTCCACTAACCCATTTGAACACAGTTGCGACATCAAAACACGCCCCTAACCATGTTTGCACCAACCTGGAGACAAACACTAATTGTACAACAAGAGGGCCTAAAAATGGTGACATTACATCAAGTATGACCACAAGACTGAAATCAACTCCTCTCTCACAAAGGCAATTTTGTAATTAATGAATCTAAATTGAATGAATCATCTACTTATCTAATTATGACAATCACTTATCCTACTAGCTAAAAGAAAAAACCAGCAAGTCAGTATATACAACAATTTGAGAAGTGACATGCTGATCTATAGCCTATAACCTACATGAATGATGATGCCAATACAAAGCTTGACACTATTCCTCACTTTCAATTCATTTGATGATTATCATATAAACATATACATAATAGATTCAACACAAGCTTGAACAATCATTTCAGCAGCATGTGTGGTATCAACTATTATAAAGAAAATCAAATCTTGTGCCCAATGCAATTATTTGTAAATTTACAGCATGGTATTTTTTTGGATTTGGAATACGCATGAAATAATCTCGAAAAATCCAATTTTCAAACCCAGCTCACTTAAAATATCTGAAAATAAAAGTACTTTAAATCAAAAATTATAAATAAAATTTAGATAAAAGCTGTCTAAAAATAAGAGCTCGAAAAACTGTCCCAAAAATAGATCTTTTGTTCTAATTACAGATTGGCTAATAAGAGTTCCTTTGGTTCTAGCTCTGAAAACATCACTTAACTTATTGTAAGACTTCATCATGTTACTATACTCGAACTGTGGATATTGTTTGTAGAAGACCTGCTCTTCCCTTGCTCTATTATATCCAAAAAAACACCTTAAATTGCACAAATCATATACCAAATATGAGACCATATGAAAACTTTGCTTGTAAAAGAAATTACATAACTGATGATGGAGACTATCATTGATTACCTACCTCTAAATAAGGAATATCTTGCCTCCATACAACACTGATAATGAATGAATGCCCTAGCCTCAAATTAACTTGTCACTCTATTTGGCAATTTAAACATGATGCTCAATTCTTCCTTGAAGTCTTTTGTCAAAAAACATTAGGAAATTGTTTTGGACACCTGAGCTCAAGTAACCATATTGTTCCCAATTTTTTTTACATTCCTCCAAATTATTATTTCTTTCTTTGTTACATTATTCCATATCAACAATTTGAGTTCCTTCAAATGGTTGAAATCCGAAGTTAACTTCAAAGAAATCATGGTCAGAATTAGAACCACTTCTCTCTAGGTCGTTATGATGTACACATGCTATTACAAATTCTTGACACTAAATGGAATTCAGGAAAGAGTCTACTTGCATTAGCCCATTGTCTCCCAATCTCTTCGCAAAATTAATCTATTTATCCTCTAACCTAGGTGCAAATCAAGATCATTTACACCCTTAACTTAATGGTACTCATTTACCAACACTCATTTTTGCATAACAAACTACTCGTGTAAAATCATTCTACAAACAAAAACCCTAGCTGCCTTACTCAAAATAGGAATATGAAACTTCTAAAATTTCTCCACTTATAGAACATTTACAGATTTATAACAAACGTCTAAACTTTCTTCACTTAAACGCCTCAAAAATATCTGAAAATAAAAATACTTCAATTCAAAATTATAAATAAAATTTAGATAAAAGTTGTCTAAAAATAATAACTTCAAACCCTTTCCCAAAAATAGATCCTCTGTTCTAATTATAGAATTAGCTAAAAATGGTTAATTTAAGAGAGCCTTAGGCTCTCTCAAATATGGAGGTGGAAATATGCTTTGATTTCTCAAGCTCCAAACTATGACCATCAAGAAAGCATCATTTACCTTCTTGTAAGGCTTCATCCTGTCATAATACCCCAACTATGGATATTGTTTGTAGTAGACCCGCTCTTCCCTTGCTCTATTATATCCAAAAAAACAATTTTAACTTGCACCAAAGCATATATCCATAGTTGCTAGGAGACTTGTCTCCTACCCACTGAGACGTGTCTCAAAGACCTTTAGTACCGGAGACGTCCCTAGAAACGTCCCAGTGCATAAGATTCTTCTAGTAGTCGTCTCCAAAGTCTCCTCACCAGAAATTGATGTCTCCTACAAAAAAACATAGGGCATAAGATGTTATAAAAAACTCTTAATTCTTATCTTTTATGATCACCCTTGCAAAATCATTATTACTTATTTGTTAGTAATATTAATGATACCCATTATAGTCTCCTAATCGATCTACTCAATTGCCTCTCTAGAAAGACTAATCAATAATGTACAATTATTCACTTTTCTTGTAGTGTCATGATTTACTAACTACTATTCTTTTAAAGAGGTCGCCAAAATAGTAATAAGAGATCTTTGTGTAACATCAATTCGACTGTTGGAAATAATGGAAGCCACTAGTATCTCCAGCCTTCTCAAATATCTTATAGCGACACATCCATGCAAACCTTATCCACTCTCAAAAGAACAATACAAAATTTCTCATAATCACGCATCTCATATCGTTTGGCATGTGCATCAGCATCAAACTATCGATATTTTTGAATTTCAATATGTAACGATAATCTAATATGAATGATGTATTGTGAGTTTTAAACTCTTTGACACATTGACATTTGACTTTTGTGTATTGGAAGTTAATGTTAAACTTTACCACTGTTCTTGTTTTCGAAGTTCTATGTCAAGATATTTTCTAAAATTTATTAAATTATATTAAACAAAAATTGGTGTCTCCAAGTACCCACGTCTCCTATTTTTGAAAATTAGTCGTACCCGTACCATTACCAGTCTCTAAGTACCCTCATCTCCTAGATGAGACAATATGAAAATTTTGCTTGTAAAAAGAAATAGGTCAATTACAGAACTGATTATAAAGATTTTCATTGATTAGCTGCCTCTGATTAAGGAATATCTTGCCTTGCATACAGCACAGGTAATTACTGAATGCCCTAGCCTCAAATTGACTTGTCACTCTATTTAGCAATTTAAACATAATTGTCAACTCTTCCTTGAAGTCTTTTGTCACAAAACATTAGGCAATTGTTTTGGACATCTGAGCTTAACCATTTTATTCCCAGTTTTTTTTGCATTCCTCCAAATATTCATTGTGTTCCTTGTTGCATGATTCCATCTCAACAGTTTGGCTTTCTTCAAATGGTGACAATCCAAAAACCACTTCAAAGAAATCATGATCAAAATTACATACCACTTCTCTCTAGATCATTATGATGTACACATGCTATTACGAATTCTTAACAGTGAGTGGAATCCAGAAAAGAGGCTACTTTTTTGGCCCACTGTCTCCCAATCTTTTAGAAGATTTACTCCCTTGCTTTATACTCTCACCTAGGTGTAAATCAAGAACATTTACATGACAAGGGTAGCCTTGACATAATGGTACTCATTTACCAAAACTCATTTTTGATTAACAACCAACTCATGTAAAATCATTCTACAAACAAAAACCTTAGCTGCCTTATTCAAATTAGGAAAATGAAACTTCTGAAATTTCTGCACTTATAGAACATTCACAAAGTTCTAACAAACATCTGAACTTTCTTCACTTAAAAGCCTCAAATCCTAGCAATTTTCAATAAGAATCGATGAACAATATGATAAAACAAATAGGAATGCGTACCTGTTGTTTTAGACAAACCAGAGTTTGTACATTGACAAAGTTGTAACACACACCTGAAATTTCTGCACTTGAACACCCCTAACCCTCGCAATTTTGAATAAGATTCGATGAACAACTTCACAAATTCTTTCACAATGGATACCAACCTTAAAGCCTCCAATGTAACTGTTGAAAGCTGGTGAGATCTGCTGCGGCAGCCCCTTCAAGTCTTTCCAAAACATGGTAATATTCACTTCTCGTCTCCAACTCTCAACACAGCCTTTCCACTCAAGTACCCCAAAAAGAATGACAAACAACTTGCCGTTTCCAAATTTATAGCTTCCTTTGGGGCACACGTACTTTTGGGGAAATTTTCTCTTATCTTTATGCTTTTTCCTCTTTTTCTTTTTTTTTGAGTGGCAAAGAGGTGCTAGGCATACACTGAGGAATACTTGTCTATGACAAAAGAAAAAGAAACACACACTTCCAGAGTCTTCACCTAACAACAAATGGAGGGTACTTGGAGACGGCAAATGTTTTATTAATATAATTTAATAATTCCTAAGAAATATCATAACATAGAGCTTCGAAATCAGAAAACAAGAACAATGGAAAGTTTGAGGTATGAACATTAAAAATTTAAAACCATTGAATCAAAACATTATATATCATATAGTCTACCGTCTAATAGTAATGTCATTTACTCATTTAATATTTTTTCATATAGAGTCAAATAGTTCAAAACTCACACTGCATATCTGATTTCTGAGTATCGCATTAGCATATGATTATATCAGATTATGATTTATCGTTACATATTAAATATGAAATCCAAAAATATATTGTTTGATGCTGAATCGCTGATATCCAAATGCACAGTCGTCGTGCCTAAAACGATGGTCAAAGACTCAAAAATGAAATATTTTGTTTTTAATGTGCTTTTTCCTCCGGAGACGTGTGAGAGACTTCAAATTTTGTGGCGGGAGACTGGGAGACTTCAGGAGACTTCATGTCAAAGTCTCCGCTCAATTTTGAAGACTCTGGAGTTGTGCAAGGTCTCGGAGATGCATCTCCGTCTCTGAGACGCATCTCAGAGGGGGGGAGATGCATCTCTCGGTGACTATGGTAATATTTATGAGAGGAAAATATGCAATATTATCTGATATTCTGAGCAGAAATAGATAATGTACTAATTGTGATATAGTATCGAATAACAACCTTATTTAGTTCCTTAAAGATTACGCAAAGATCATATGCAAGTGGCAATAAAAATGGTATCAAGTATAGTGTTTTACATACACAGCAGGTAGATGATAAAGCTTGAACAGATGGGACATTTCTTATACATAAAGATATTCAGATCAGAATTGGGAATTGGATACTTTGAACTCAGAACATTGTGTGTGTGTCTATAACGGTTGCAAGTAAAATTACTCCACCATTCTTTGGAACAAAGGATGCCTGTGCATATACTTACAGAAGATATCAGTAATAACATATGCTCTTAGAACAATTGAAACATCACTGCAGATTAGAGTTTATAGCAAAACATTTGATTTAATCAAACTTGGTGGTTCAAAGAAGATAAGGATATCAATATTTATTACATAGAAAGAAGTATCTTACAATTGAAATATAAGAATTGAGCCCCAGATCTCATAGGACCGGACAGGGGACATTACCTGAAAACAAATAGAGAAACACACCCTTTGCAAGACTTCAACACTCACTTCTTCTCATGACAAGAAAAGCATGTGCTTTGGGACATTCAACCACCTTTACTTTGTGAAATTTTGTCAAAAACACTCATCTATAGGTGGCATGTGAAGATATATTTTGGGCATGATATTGTTTTTGGGATTTCTTCGAGATATAGCATGGAATGGCTTCTTACATAAGGATTATTGTACGATGTTACCCTGGCATAAAGATTTATTCTATTACTGCACATATATAATAGGGCATCATGGCCCACCAACATCTCTTGTTATGTGTGATCTATATTCTACATTGCATCATTTCCATTATTTTGTGTGTGGATCTAATCATCTAGCCAAGTCCTTGGCAATTCACATAACATCGATGAAAACCCATTTTTCACAAGCATATAAGATTAAATAAACCACTATGAGTAGCTATTTAATACTTGGTGAATAATCATGAATGCATTAGAAGAACATTAAATACTCTCTTGTAATGTCTTAAAGAGCGAATACTTTGCTATAATGTCTTAAAGAGGGCCCAATTGTACATTTATTATATCCACCATTGACTTGTAAGTGTTTACCAACTCTTTTTGTAGCAAGAATAATCTATCAAAAGTGCTCCAATCTATAATTGTAATCGCTCACTGAGATGATAGACCACAAGTTGTTTCCCAAAATATTGATACAATCTAGTATCTATGTGGTTCCTTCCTTGAATTTTGTTTTATGATTTTATTCATCAATTATATAGGCTTGAAGCCTCTGAAGGTAGAGCATATTTATTTAGCAATGGCAGCCCTTTACAAATGCATCATTGTTCAAATTGAACCTTGAACTTTGCAAGATAGATTCTAAATACATAAGTGATCAGCTTAAGGCAGAAAAAGACAATCACTTCAAATAAACTAGAAAGAAAGAAAATATAAATATAACTATTAAAATTGATGGATGAACAAAATAGATAAATGAGACTCAAATGTACAATCAATGTAAATAGAATGGTGGAGGAATAGGAAGAACTAGAAAGAACTTTAAGCCAAAAGAGAATTTAAAGCACAAAGAGAGCCTAGCTACCATGGCAAGTGAACCAAAAGACAATAATCCATAGACAGGTCAAAACAAAAAAATTCAAGGATTAAAAACATTAGAGATAAACAATCAGAATAGAGGACCTGTTGCCAAGGAATTTAGGGCTTATGAAGAATATGGATATAGATAAAAAAAAATTCCCCTAATCGGTGTCTCATGACAAAGGACCAATCCATTCATCATCAACCATTGTGAAAGAGTCAATACAACATCTGATGATATCCATAAGAGAAAGGCCAGAACTAACTGAGCCTAGTTGAGTAATTATAGAGGGATGCAAAGAACATCTCTTGGAAACTCTCCTACCATCCATGATCAGAAAGCCTCCAATAGTAAAAAGAAGAATGGTAATATGCCCATGCACACCTCATGGAATGCAAGCAAGGAGTATTTGATCCTTCATACTAGTAAACAATGACCCTACCACATTTGGAGAGAGAGTAGGGGGGAGTTTGGATGCTAGTGGTAGAATGTGAATTGGAATGTAGCCTCACTGACCTATCTTCATCTGACTGTGAACCAACAGTATGTCAGAAATGCAGAGCCAACAGATACATGCCATAATTATAATGGTATGGATTTCCATGCTTTCACTTCTTACAGCCAAGCAGTGTAATTTTCATTGATTTCATTAGAAATTGAGATTATTTCACCTACAACTTTAAACAACCCATACAACAGCAGAATGGGAATTTTAACCAATATGGAAGTAAGAAATAGAAACAAAATCAACAAGAAGAAACAAGCAATACTCAGAGCTCGATTACACCTTATGCTTCACAAATTTCAGACTCTCAATAACATCCTTCTACAATAATTATTGATAGTTGTCAATATCCACAAGCACGGGGCTCTAGATTCCAGGACCACAGTACAAGGAAAACAACAATAATGACAAAGCATACCCTGAGAAACAAGATTAAACTATCTTTAAAACAGAAACATAAGAAAATAAATTCAAGAACAAGCACCTCAGCAAGGGCTAGATCACCATTTTCTAAGGCATTTTCTTTGGCATTTGTCCTCCGATGTCTGCGTAGCAACTGCAAACATGAAAATTTTGTAATTTTTTATCAGATTTTCTCTAGGAAGCTTTGAAGTGTATTAACAATATTTAGATAAAGTCACCAAGATAGATTTGTAACCCATCAACACTTATAGCTCATTTTCAACAAACAAAACTGAATAGATTTTTTCTCCATATGGCTTCTTGGATTATGACCTCCTATTGACAAATGTTCTTTACCATCATCTAGGACATTTCTTTATTTATCAGACTTTCTTGCTAGTATTCTTTAGCTTACTTATGTAAACCATATTTTCAATCTATGTACATGTGGATTCAGACTAGTTTGACAAGCTTTTCTAGCTTACCTGACTTAAAATTTACAGGATATTCCTATCAAGTGAATTCAGAATGCATTGTAGTGTAACTGTTAACAACCATCCACTATGAAAGTTTTCTCAGAGTTTCTACTTCTTTTCTGCTGCTGACTTCAACTACATTATGTTGCAATTTGCATTGAAAGCTTCTATTGATGAAGGTTAAAGTTCCACAATAATTCCAAAAGGATTCTGAATAGACCACAAGAGCTTGACTGTGATAAGAAAAAGTTATACGGATGGAATTCAGAAATTTGCGAAAAGGAAAGCAAAAATTGTATATCTGATGCCAAAATCAATATACCATGTACAATGTGCTGTTATGAATGCTTAAGGAATAGTGAAAAAGGCTAATCTGGGAAATGGAGTTGCTGGTGACAATCAGATCTGCAGATGAAAAATAAACAAAAAGATAAAGGAAATAAATGAGTAGCCCTTACTCTAAGCAGAATTTTCAAAAATTATATGTATTAAGACCTAAAAAAGTTTGAAGTAAATAACCAATCCTTACTTTTTGCAGTTTTACAACCTAGATTTTAGCAATTGGTTGATCAGATTGGAATAATGCAGGAATTGTAAAATTATATATAAAAGTATATTAGGAACCATTGTTATTTCCATATTCAACAATGTTTTGCAATGTTACATTGCTATGGCTCTGAAAAGTACTAAGCATGGATAGAAACAAACACACTACAAATTGAAGGAAAATACAACACAAAAGTCAAATACAAAAAAACGAAACATACATATCAACTAGTACTTACATTAATTTGAATTCCTCTTTTTTAAGGAGCATTCAAGTCCCATATACAGGAAAACCTTGCAAGGAGTCAACTAGAGTAACATAATTCATTTATACAAGGTTGGTTCAACCAAGTTTTTTTTAATATGGAGATCATTTCCATAATGTGCCAAACGTATGGTTCTGTAGTAAAAAGAGAAAGCTTAAGAATGATAGAACTATGCTATTACAAATATTTTTTGTATTTCTTTACAAAGCATCCTCTCCCTCCATCTTATTAATACATGCACACATAAAGACAAGATTATCTACGTTAGGTTTTGAGTACAACACATCCTTGCATCTATATGATGACTAGGTTAATCATCACAAATATTTACAACATATAATATAACTTATATCAATGGTCCATTTGTTTTCAAAACCAAATCTTTGTCCTGTTGTGACGTTCATTGCCCCATTGCAAATGGGCACCCCCAATTTTTTGCTTTTTAGAGTTTTAGGTTTTTGTTTCAATCTATGGTCTTTTCTTAAGTGATGGTTTAGGAGTTTTGGGTTGTCAAGGTTAGTATTTGAGTTCGAAAAGTGTCATCAAACAGTGAAAGGAAGAAAGCATAACCAAAAATGAATTTTGATATCATGAAAGCGTTAGAAAGGCCAAGGGACGAATATCGACATTGTTTGGGGTCAATTCTGACTACTTTATAGGAAAAGTTGCTTTTTTATTTTTAGTTTTTTGGAAGTTTTTATTTTTGGCATTTTGGGGCCAATCTAGGAACCCATTTTTTTGTTTTCTTTTTCTAAATTTAGAAAGTTTCTTTTTTGTTTTTTTTCAAAATTTCTAGTTTTAGAAGTTTCTCTTTTGGAAGGCCAAAAGTTGTGAAATCGCCGAAGTGTAAAATTCTTGTTTTCAACTTCAAGTTCGTCTAGAGTTTTATGGAAAAAGAATGAAAAGTGGTAAAAATTACAAATTTCAAAACAAGGAAAAGCATTCATAATTGTGAAAATTCTAAGAAAATCCTTGTTCTAGTATCAAATTTATCTTGGAAAAGTTAGGAAAAGATATGGAAAGAAGTTAGAACAGTGATGGAAGCGCGTTGATTAATGAAATTTGGCCATGTCTAATAAATTTTAGGATCTTCTAAAATCCAAAATCTCCATTATAACTCCTAGAGATCTGAAACCACTCTCAAACATCCTAATAGTATTTATATAAAATATAACAAAGCATAAGAAATGAATTATACTTAAATGTTATATTTTACATTTAAAAAATTGCCCAAAGAGAGTTCTTCAAAGTTCTTTCACACACGAAAATTCTAGAAGAAAACAAATAGATCGACTTGTTGGTAAACAGATTTGTCACTTTGGATTTATTGACAAAGTGCCCAATGGTGGAGTGACAAATTATCTACAACAATTGGAGAAATTGTTTCTTGGATACAATTTTCCTCTGCATTTGAGAGGGGTATCTCCCTCATGATTTAATTATTTTGATTTTTAGATTAGATTTACAAGGAAAAGAAAGAAATCCCACTATCTGAGATTCTTGATAACAAACACACCAAAAGATATCAAGATTTTATTAAAAAGATTCTATTCCATTTAGCTTCATCATTGAAATCCAAAGACTATGCATAAGTACTCTCAATGACAAAATTCTGATTTATGAGCAATCATACATACTTCACAGAAACCAAAGAAGAGTATATTGCAATGAACTTATTCACTTATGGCCATTCGCTTTATGAGATGAAAACAACAAAATAAAAATATCATTATGAACACTAGACAATGAAGGAACACTTCCAAAATTGCTTTGCATTCACTTAATGAAGCTACACAACCCCAAATTAATGTTGTCCCCAAAATCATAAAAAGACAAAAGTCCTTTTAGATTCTCTTCAAAATCCTTATATTGGCACATCTCCTTGTAACTACCAAAATTGTCAAGTTAGCAACTAACTTAATTTCACGCATTTTAAGCATGGTTATGAACTCAACAATTTATGTGCAAAAAGAGTCAATTATCTAACTTTGACCAAAATAACCAAAATTTGTTAATTACAAACAAGAACAAGGCGATAACATCTAACTTCTAAGACTAAACAAAAGAGAATGTACAATGAGAAAGATAGATATTTTGCTGCAACACTGCACTTAGAAAGTAATTTGAGTCACAACTTATCCCTGCAAACCTGAGGATCTAGTTTTAAAAGCCCTGTATGAATTAAGAATCTCTCCCAAAGGCTCATAGCTAGGAATGAATACAATGTCCATCTCCAATTTTGCAGTGATCTATTTGTCCTATATTTCTATCAACTCCCGGTGGTAAGCTAGTATGTTGCAGGCATCTAAAGCAACTGAAATAACACATAGTCTCTTCATCACATATACATCAAACACTCTATTTTCTATCTCTATGTTGATTCTATCAGTGAACATATTCAAGAGAACTTGGCAATCAATATGTTGGAGATTCTTTACCTCTGATGTACCTGTAACAATTGTAATGACCTCTTCCAGTATTTCCATTTTTACCTGTTCACAAGTTGTCAATAGCCTTTCATTCAACCATACTTCGACTAATGTTCGTCAACTTCCAGTTTATACTTTTGCACCATACATTTGATTTATTATCTTCTGGACTGGAGAACACTATTTCAGCAATCAAAGTATTTGGATCAACTTTTGACATCTCCGGAAGCTCTTCTATTATACCTTGCTAGGCTAATTCTTGCTCTTCGGTCATTTTCAGCTCCTTTGCCATTTCCTGTTCCTATGAGTTAACTTTCTTATAGATATCCTGCGTTGACCACAAAATCCAAAGCTTCATTCTTCATTTGATTAATCCATTCTTCAATCATTTTACTATATGAACGACACTTGCATATGTCTTCAACAACCTTTTCTTCAATTATGCCTTCAAAACCTGTGAGAGTTGATGTAGAAGTTGTTGTTGAAGGTATATCAGAAGGATTGGCAATGGACTTAATATAGGATACCAAGGCTTGGACTTGATTTTTGAGCTGACCTTTAGATTGTTTCTCCTTCCTAGTTCTTTGTACCAGTTGAACTGCAGATACCTCAAAATAGTAAACATCTCCCTTAGTTGATGGCGGGTCGAGATCTACTTTGTTGATGTTGAAGTCACTTTCACTTGCTTCCTCAATATTATTTTCTGTAATAGGCCTAGCCGTCTCAACACAGAGATTCCCTGAAGATGGATCAACCGCAAACCTTGACATTACCTCGGTTTTCTTTGCCTTGTTTGATTTCTGAAGGAGACTTGCAACTGTCTCTAAACTAGGAGTTACCACTTGAATTACCTTTTTCTTCCTTTGTAAGCTCTCCTATAACCATGATGATGAAGAAGCTTGTAGGGGTTCTCATATGTCAATGCATGATGGGTTCAAGGACATTTCCAGGTTGGGAATAGTTGGCATTTGATCTTCATCTTGAGAGATGTCTACTAGTGGCACTTCGGAATGCATAAAGTGATCATGAGGAGATGTCATGATAAGGGAAGCTGAGACATAATGAATTTGTTTTCCTTTAAAAGCGGGAGGTTCTTGTATTGCTGCACTCTCATCTTCTCCTTCATCTTCCTGAATTGCATTTGTCACCCTACTCTTTGTTTTGGACCTCCTTTTCTTTGCTGTAAAATCTCCTTCACATGCCTTGGTGAGATCCTTTGTCCCATTGGGGTCTTCATCATCATCACCACTGTTTATCGATGCCACTTGTTGCTGATTTTTACCAGAAATAAGATTTTGTGGATTAGAAGAGGAAGAAGCTCCATGACTACCATTTTTCTTTGAAGTACCTCCTTTCCCTGAAGGCTGAGTGGTTATAGCTTCAAGCATCTTACTCTTCACCCATTCCTTGGTTCTTTTGACAACAAAAGCGGTTCTTTCATCTAAACATTTCAATTCTGGAATTGTCCAGTCTATGGGTAGTAGTGGAAGCAATTGTATCTTTTCATAAAAAAAGGGTCAATCAAATTCAACTCGTCATCTTCTATACCAGTCACATCCAATCCTAGATTGAAATCAACTATTTGCTTCACATTGAGCCTCATCCAATCTCTCCTTCGAACTTCAAAGTCATCTTCACAATCCTCCCAAAAGTCCTCAATGTTAGGGAAATGGTTGAAACTAGGACTAAGTCCCAATTCTGTCACAGCATAACCTTTACTATCAAAGGGGAACTGCATAGTGTAAGGATATAGACTAGTTTTACCAATTGAGCTATCAATGTCCTTAGCATCAAAACTAGACTCACAACTGTAGTGGCCAATACCTATCGGGAATTGAATACCAATAACCTGTTTGTTCCTACAAATTCTGTTAATCTGACTGACTTGCTTGCAAATCTCAATTAATGCAAATTTGTCATCCACGTACCTAGGTAGCATGAAAGGGTATCCATCATAACCTACTAACCTAAAATAAGTAAATTTTGGGAATTGTATGAAATAACTCACATATTGTTGAATCACTGTTGTCGCCTCCAATGAAATTTTGAGCCCAATATTCCCTTGGAGTTCTCTAACAGTAAGCATGGTAAAGGCATCGTTCACCCTTTTGAAATAATGAAAGCTATTCTCTAACTGTAATTGTGGGTGATAATTATAAATTAATGTTGCATCGTCATATACACCTTGTTTATTTAACCCCAGCCAACTTTTCATTCCTGCAATGGCATAGAAAAGGTAAGAAGTCATATAAAAATATTTATTTGCTTTGAGCTCCATTAGTTGACTGTGTAGGTTGTCACTAATGTAGGTTGTCACTAATGATCTCTGCCCAATCAATGAACAGTTTGACTTCACAAATGGTGTTGATGAAAAAGAACATCTAATCTTCAAATTTATGGGAACCTTTATTCCCCATTATCCTGCTGAGAAAAATAACCATGTTAGCAATATCTTCCTTCAACAAAGACCTGTGAATTGTGACTTTCCTTTCTTGGGTACCGTGAGCTAGTTTTTAGCTATGTTGTTAAAACTTAAGACATTGGTCCCTATTATTAACAAAATATTCCTCTGCATATTCTTTGTTGACATTTGTGTACTAGTCTTTGATCAGCAATCAGAGCACAATCGCAGTAGACACTGGGGCCAGCCTTGCTACTACTCTGTCATTTGCTGCCACCACCTCTCGTGCATCCGAATTGTATGACCTCACACATTCCACCAAAATTTCTGGACATTGAGCTGACACCAGGTGCCCTCCTGCACGTGCCAAACCACTGTCTAAAATTTTCGAAGCTACAGAAGTTCTTTCTTGGGTCTCCATTGACTTCCAAAAGCGTGCATTTCAAAATGGGAGCATAATCATGTTTTTGATATTTGTATTTCATCGTGTCACAGATTTCTAGCCAATACCTGCAAGTAAAATGTTTCAAATTGAGAATGTCAATATATGCTCTTCCACCTGTCACTTTTTATCTTGCTAATCTTTTGTCACAATATGCAATGAGAATAAATAGTTCTGTAGGTACTTATAACCATCTCTAATTGCTATCTAGGAGAGAACGAGGCTCATGAGTTTAACATGTATTCCCTGTTTGTCAACACTTTTGTGTTCATCATATGAACCAAATAATGATAAATGAGATTCTATTATCATATGTCTGGAGACTCTGTTTTCTCTTAAAATGGTATGTTGCAATTTGCTAAGTCACTGCATTCCATTCTTCGAAACAAGATTCCTTGGAGCATTCTATAGTCCAGATGCATTCGTCTATGCTTTTACCATTTGCAATGTATATCTACCTGACATTCTGTCGAACAATTCATTTGTCGTGCTTCTGCTTGAAGTGTTTTGTCAAACGGTTTATGTACTTTGTCACTGCTTCCATATTTATAAAAAAAAACATATCTGCTAGAGCATCTCCTTCGTTCAATTGAACTTCATACTGGCACTTTGTGTCTTCTTAGATGAACCAGAAGTTGTTGCCCAACTACCTCTGTCTTCATCAATGTTTCATATTTTAATTGTTGCGTCTGTGCTTTGTTTCATAACATTGACTTCTTTGTTTTGCAGTGCAATCACAGTATGTGCCCTTTCTACATCTCCTATTTTGACATAAACAGTTCGTGTACATTGTCTATGATACTGCATTTTGTTATGCCCTTCTTCTACAAAGGCTGCGACCTCAATATTTAGAAAAAAGTAATCTTGAATTATGCTTCGATGGAGGTTTTAACCTATCCTGTGGCTCTCATTTGTGCACACAGCAGGGAACTGTTTACAAAAATTGGGAATTCGGCTTTACACCAGCCGATAGCTTTTGCTTGAAAGTTTTCAAAGCTTTTTCAAATCTACGTACCGCGCCACAAAATGTCATCTCAAATAAGGCATTCAGTCAAACAGTTATCATACTTTTCTCTATACTCTCCATTTTGGCATGTCTTGCAAAATTGATGTTTTGTAGAACAATTCTTGCAGACATTAAATCAAACAGTTCGCCTACGTTGTCTATGATTCCATTTTCTGCATTTTCTTTTTAGCCACACACGAGCCAGGAGGAAGGTGCTAGTTGTCACGCACCATATTCTTTCAAAATTCCAAGCATTTTAATGAATACCCCTGTGCCTACTTAGAATCCCCATATCGCACAAGATGACAGCGAAGATACTTCGTCAAACAACTCACGTGCGTTGTCTATGGTTCCACTTTCATATTCGCATGCATACCTACAGCTTAGAGTTTCCTGACATGGCTCATCACAGGGATCTCTTGAGCAGATTTCATGCCAAAGACGATCACAAGCATAGTGCATGCAATTCCATTCGCATTTTCTTGAAAGTTTTCTAAAAACATTTCAACAAATTATTTGTGAGTTGTTCTAGCACTCATTTCTTTTCATGATGTACCTTTGTTTGAGGCATTCATTCAAATGATTTGAAAGCTTCATGAATGCTTTAATACCTTAAGGGAATATCTATTTGGGCATTTATATTCACAACATATGATAAAATCTGTTACCGTCCATGCTTTGATTGACACCCACACTCTGTTTCGAAACCTTCATGTTGGCCTTTGCACCTGGCTTTATTACATTCTATACATAATCTGCAATTATTGCATTCCATGAGACAACATAGATTTGAGCCAAAACGATGATGAAATCAGTGCCCAAATCTCTTCCTCCCATCTTCTTGATAATCGGTTATAAGTGGTTTTGATAAGAGGTCAAGAATGCTCAAAATTTTAGAACTCACAACCGAAAGAGGTTTGAGATGGTCATTTTTTTAGCAATCATAACTTTATTGATTATGAGTGCTCATTTTTTAGCACTCACAACTTTATTGGTTTTGCTTGCTCAAATTTTGAGCAAATTGAATTTAATTGGGTTATGAATTGCTTATTTTTTTAGCATCTTTAACTTTTTAAGTTAGAAATTTCAACATTTTGAGCATTATGAACCGGAGTTGGTTGTGTATGCTTGATTTTTTAGCATTTCTAACTCTTTTAGTTAGAACTTTTAATATTTTGAGCGTTCTAAACAAGAGGGCGCAACTTGAGTTTTCCACTGTTTTTCTTGGGAGTGGGCTCATTTTGAAGGTAAGAAATTAAGGAATATTAAAATAATTAAAATTATTTCATAAAAATAACTTTAATTATTTACTATAAATTTAAAATTTTAAACCCCGAGCCAATACAACTTGGTGAAAAGACTACAATAAAAACAAAGCGCTCTCCAAAAATACTGGACCACGCTAAACGTACAAGTAACAAGAGCTTTTCGAGCCATCAAAATTTTTGAAAATTGGATTTATAGGAAACAGGAATACACGACTTGAAGAAGACTCTAGCATAAAGAAAAAGGATCGACTTGAAGAAAATTCTAGAAGAAAAAAAACAATACTTTCCTCCATGAAGAAATTCAATCAGATTGAGGGAAAAAAAGCAATATTTTTATCCCTAAAAATAGTGAAAATTTGGGAGAAGGAAAGAAATTAAAAATAAAGTGATTTTTTCTAGAAGTCTGAACCATGAAGGGGAGAATAAAATTTTAAAAATATTTTTAAAAAAAACTACACAAGGTTGGGTTTGATCCTTTCTTAGCCCTAATTTCCTATAAATACAAGATAGTGTCATTCATTATTCACAAGTTTGAAGAGAGTTCTGAAATTCTAAGAGATTTTTCTCAATTTTGAAGGCATTTCTTAGACAATTTCCTTAATTTCTCTTGTGCTTTTGATAGGTATATGGCAATTTTATGCAGGTTTCTAGAGGCATTCTTCATAAAGTTTCAAGATTTCAATGTAATGTCCCATTCCTAGGTGATAGGCAGATGAGCAGAGCTTGACCTATTATTCGAGTTCTCGTAGGTCAACAATATGGGTAGGGGACTCAGTCAGAGGTTTATGGAGCTTTGTAGGGGCTCTATGAGCTGTTTCAGACACTTAGATGGCAGTTCCTACTATTTAGGAGGGATTCCTATTTTTTAGAGAGGTTTATCAGTTGACTAGTTGACCACTCGGAGGACCGTGGAGTAGAGCAAGATCCCTTTTGAGCAGTTTCAGTTGAATGGAGACAACCTCCTACTTTTTAGGGAGGATTCCTATTTTTTAGCGAGAGCTGTCAATTGGCCTACAAGACTCAGGCATCATCAGTGATTTGGTGGCTTCAGTCAGATTCCAATTCTAAGTCTACATTAGCATTTTATGCAAGGAAGTTCGGTTAGAAGGGCCCCCGGACCAGGCCAAGTTCGAACTGGTCCGTGGTCTGGGTCCGTCCGTCTATGGGTCCGGGCAAGGTCCGGTCCATAGGGACCAAGTTCGAACCACAGAGCAGTCTATTCGGACTCGGGTGAACCAGCAGGAAAACGGCGAGTTTGGGACGAACTTCGCCGAACTTGGGCCCGTGAACGGAGTTCAAGGCATTTTGTTTGCATATTTTATAAAATTTTGACATCCACAATCCTAAAAAGTGGATTTGAAAGGCTTATGTTGACTTCTCCTTCTCATTTATGGTGTGCAAATAGGTTTTTTTGTCTTGAGCAAGAGGAAATAGGTGGTTGAGCAAGAGTTTGGCTGTGCAAGGAGTTGGAAGATTGATTTTTGGACCTTCTTCAAGTGTTTGTGCCTCATTTCTACACCTTTGCAAGCTTACAATGAGTGGATGAGGTAAGTTCTTGTTCTATTTTTCTTTTGTTTTTGTTTAAGCATTTTATTTTTTTCATTTCTCTTTCATTGTCCATAAGATCTACCAATTTTTTTCTAGAATTTTTCATTCTCTTGTTTTTATATTGAATATGTATACAATTTCTTGCCATAGGAAAAGGAACTACAATGTCATCTACCTCTTCCTCAGTAGGCAATATTGAACAAAGAGTACAACCCCCTTTTGATTCTCCTTTGTGGAAGTATGTTGATTGTTGACTAAATATTTTGCAAGTCACTAAGACTACAACTTGCAAAATGTGTGTATTAGGCAGCAGTATGTGAGATTACTCTCTCCTCTCAGCAATAGGGGAGGCTCCCTTCTTACCGCAGGTGGCTTCAAGTAGAACTGAACTATAACACATACAGTTCACCTTGCAACAGTAATACCGATGACTCGATGACTGACTTAAGAACAATCAAACGAGGCAGCAGTTGATTTATCTAAAGATGAAGTGATACAATGAGCTCAAAGTCTCTTGTCCTCACCTCAAATAAGTATTCTATTAATCTATTGTCCAATACTGAAGCC
>MU224425.1:2171913-2186842 GCA_018584345.1 Thuja plicata
TTGAGTTCAGATTTGGATTGTGAGAAATCCCACTGTTATTTTATAATGCAACAATGTTGCTGAGGGTTTTAATGGAATATATATTGTTGGCTTATTACTGTTGAATCCATGGTTATTTGCATGAATGCATTTGTTTAAATCTGCATGAGATATATTTGTGAAAAGTTTTGGGAGATACCCGGTTCGGGTCATTACAGTAGGTTTTTAGGTACCCTGGATGCCCAACCAAGGGTGAATCATGCATCTCCTTTAACATTTTCTCTTTCATCCTTGGCTCAGGCACTAAATAAATCTTGTCCTTGTAATAAATGATGTCGTTGACCACCTTGTATCTTTCATCACGCACTTCACCATCCATCAACTGAAACGCAAAAGGGTTCTTGGAGTATTCGACCAACAGGTATGCCTTCCAATCCGTCGAAATCTGAGGCAACGAGCATATGGCGGGCTTCCTTGATAAAGCGTCAGCCACAACATTATTCTTCCCTTTAACATACTCAATGTCGAAGTCAAACGCCTGGATTTTGCTTACCCACTTCTGTTATCTTTCATTCAGCTCCTTCTGTTCCAAGAAATACCTCAGGCTGTTGTGGTCTGTACGAACGACGAACTTAGATCCCACGAGGTACTGTCTGAAATTTGTCAGGGCATGCATGATGGCGAGCATTTCTTTGTCGTAGATGGAATACAACTTCTCCACTCTCGAGAGTTTCCGACTCTTGAATACAATCGGATGACGGTCCTGCATGAGTATGGCCCCGATGCCTTCCTCCGATGCATCGCAATCTACAGCGAAGGGCCGAGTGAAATCTGGTAATGCGAGGACCGGACAAGAACTCATGGTTTCTTTTAACTTGTCGAAGGTACATTGTGCTTGTTCATTGCATTGGAAAGATCATTTCTTTGTTAGCTCGGTCAAGGGTGCGACGAGCTGGGAAAAACCCTTCACGAACCTTCTATAGTAACTGCATAATCCAAAGAACCCACACAGCTCTGCGAGAGTAGTTGGAGGCGCCCAATCCAAGAAAGCTTGGATCTTTTCTTGATGCACTTGAACACCTTGACCACTGACAATGTGTCCTAAATATAGTACCTCTGTCATACCAAATTCACATTTGGATCTCTTGGCGAACAGGGATTGTGATTTCATGATTTCCCGCACTTCGTCCAAATGCCTAATATGTTCCTCCAATGTCTTGTTGTAGATGAGTATGTCGTCGAAGAATACCAACAGGAACTTGCGCAGTTGTTTGCTTAAAATGTGGTTCATACAGGACTGGAAAGTAGCGGGTGGGTTAGTCAATCCGAATGGCATGACCAGGAATTCATAGTGTCCGTAGTGACAACGGAAAGTTGACTTCTCCACATCTTGTTCCCTCGTGTGTATCCGGTGGTAGCCTGAGCGGAGATCTATTTTGGAAAAATAGACGGCATCGTGCAACTCATCCAGTAGCTCGTCAATCCTGGGAATAGAGTACTTGTTTTTTATGGTCTTCTTATTCAACGCATGGTAGTCCACACACATCCGCATGGTACCATCTTTCCTTTTTACCAATACCACTTATGATGGAAAAGGACTGGAACTGGGCCTGATGCATCTCTTGTCGAGCAGTTCCTAGATTGTCTTTTCAATCTCATCCTTAAACCTTTTAGGATGGCGGTATGGAGTGGTGATGACGGGCTTGGCTCCCTCCTCCAACTCAATGGTGTGCTCAAAACCACGGTGAGAGGGTATACCAAGTGGAATGTCGGCGAAGAGCAAACTGTGTTTGTCCAATACCGTCTGGAGTTCGTCGTCATGGTAGTACGCATGTTGGCCCTTTAGAGGGGCAGTTGAAACCAAACAGTGTGCGGCCTGGACAACATCATCGTGTCTAAAAATGGCCTCCATTTGTCGTGCCGAGATTTCCTTCGGGCCGCCATTAGACATTCCCCTCAATACCACCTTTCCATCTACTTTGAAAGAGAACTCCATTCTCTTGAAACTCTGTGTATTCATCCAAAGTCTCCATCCACTGAATGCCCAGTATAACCTCCATGTCATCCAAATCTACCACGAAAAAATCATCTATTATTGCGTGGTCCCCCATGGTGATCCTTAGTTGCGGAACCAAATGGGTAAACAACAAGAGGTTTCCTCCCGCCACCTTGACTTCAAACCCTTGATGTGCCTCTGTACACAGATCTCTTATGGTGACAGTGACGAATTAATAAAGTTGAGTGTGGCCCCACTGTCGAGCATTACCACAACCCGTTGTCCCTGGAGCGTACCCCGTACGCGGAACACAGTACACCTTGGGGTGCCAACAAGTGCCGCAATTAAACCTCCCCTACGAACCAGTGTGGCAATTCTCTCCGCACGGTCAGAATCTTGTTGTCCGTCCCCTTCGGCTTCGGGTTCTTCCTAGTCTTCTTCTCCTTCGGACATCACCTCAATGTAGTGGATCTTTCCTTTGCCCAGACATCGGTGCCTTGGTTCCCACGGCTCCTTACAATTGAAACAGAGTTTCCTTCTTCTCAGATCTTGTCTGGTAGCCTCATCCAACAATGGCTTCTTCGGTGGGGGTCTGTTGTCTCTTTCCTTCGGAGCAAGTGGTGGCTTGGGATGTGAATAATTCCTAGAGGAAGAGGAACAAGTCGCCATATCACGTGCCTTTTTTATTGCTTCTGTGAGTGTGCTGGGGTTGAATCCTTTCACCCAACCTCTGAGAGGTTCCATCAATCCATCCACAAACAACACAATCAAGCGCCTTTCTGAGATATTTATCACCAGCACGGATAGACTCTGGAATTCAGCAATGTAGTGGTCAACTAACTCGGACTGCTTCAGTTGAGCGAGCTCCTTGAAATTAAGTTCCTGATCTTTTCCGTCGAAGCGGTCTATTAACCTCTCCATGAACTCGGCGTATGACACTATTTGATCATGACCGAGGGTTACCATACCATGATGCCACCATTCGTGCATGATCCCTTCCAGGTGGAGCGCTACAAACTTGATTGCCTCCTCCGGCATCGGGTTAAGCTGAAAGTATGTGTCTGTCTTCTGTACCCATGCCCGCGCAGTTGTTGATCCAGCTCCCTTAAAAGATGATAGATTTACCTTGCCTATCTTTCATTGAAGACCATCGTTGTAATAGCCGCGACCACTGCCTCTTGAGTATTTCATTCGCAGCTCAATGTAATCTCCGAAAGACACCTAGGTCACCCTCGAGATTCGCGTTCCTCCAATCCTGCATTTCCGCGAAGGTGGGCTCTAGTTCCCTTCCAGACGCTTCATTTCTTGGCGGAAACGTCAGCATAGACAGTCGAGGACGTGTATGAGAGTTTGCTCTCCCTGTGACTGAGTTATCACCGTTGTGTCCATTTTGTTCCCCATTCGTCCTTCCTTCAGTTAATTTCTGCAAAGTCTCTTCCGTAAGTCGTTGTCGTTCTTGCCCTCTGATCATGGTATCATTGAGTTGAGCCTGACTTTTAGTTAGCTCCCTCAATAATTCAATAACTGCAGCAGTCGGATCATGTGGCTCCTCCATTCTGTCGAGGGAACGGTACCTCCTTCTGGCGTATACGCGAAACTCTTTCTGCATTCACTACCCAATAGGCTGGGAAGATCACCAACTCTGATACCACAGAAATATCCCGAATCTGAAATCTTCCCTCGGATGACTCCTAGGACGTACGCTTGAAAGTATTTCGGATCGTATGGTATTGCTTGGTGGCCGCACTGTGTAGATGTGGGCCGTACGGTATTGTTTGTTGGTTGTAGGGTAGGACCAGGGGTCGTACGGTGTTGGTTGTTGCCCGTATAGTAGGACTAGAGACCGTACGGTGTTGGTTGCTGGAGGCCGTATGGTGTTGTCTGTGTTGGGTCGTGCGGTGTGGGTGGAGTGTCGTACGGTGTGGGTTGTGGGTCGTACGGTGTTGGTTGAGGGTCGTACAATGTCCGTAAAATCAGCACAGTGTTGCCGCCAGACTTAACACGCACAAATTTTTTTATCCTTTGTCGTAATTAAATTAATATGCTCGGCAATGAACTTAGTGCTCGATATAATTCGGGAACAAGTACTTGCAAGAGGAATAATAATATTATTATTTGATAGTGCTTCAGATTTGTCAAATCCGAAACAGAGAATAGGTAGAGTAGGGTGAGGGTTAAATCCCACCGAAACTGCAAATACCAAATAGGGAGGGTCTTTCACCTCTGAAATGGCAGACAACAGAATCCCAACAGGAATTCGCAATTACAAATAAAATATCAAAACTCAACATGAGAAATACATCCTACATGTCGGTCATAAATACCCATCGAACAACTCCCGAGGTGTACAAATAAAGTCGACACGGCAACACCTATACCTACGCTAAAATAAAAGATGGGCCCAAGATAAACTAAATCAATCGGAACCCAAATACAATTATTATTATTTATTTAATGACGGGGCTATTACAGTTACAAAGAGTTTGAGCAGGTTGAGTTTTCATGCAAGGAATGGTAATGGCGCCCTGTCAGTTTTGGTGCAGGTTTCAAGCAAGCGATTTTTGTTGAGTTCCATTGTTCATTCAAGAAGATGTCTCAAGGGAAATTAGAACTATATTAACTTGGCACCCTTGTTTGGAATCGCTAGCATATCTGAAGCAAAGCATGGGCAGATAAATAATTGAAAGAATCTTTCTTTGGGCTGTGAGCATTTGGTAAAGAGGCGCAACTAGCTGAGAAAGCACACAACCACCCTCTTGCAAAGCTGTCCATACTGGTCAAACATCTACAGCAGAACTTCCACGGCATGGACATGAAAGATTATTAGTATAGCTTTCGATTCCACCATGCATTCAAATCTGATTATTGCTGCTATTCGATCTGGGCATTATTTGCACAGTCAGAACACCAATATTGCAGTTCCAGGTTCAGACGTCCCCCTCTTATCTCTGTATTTGCTGCCATTACAGATGTACGCATGAATCTCAGGGCAATTTCTTTGATAAAGTATCCATAACGAGGGGTCAATCTTTGTTTAGTAAACAGATTTGTATACAGTTTTGTGAGTTGTTTGTCCATTGAGGTTGCATGCAAATTGTTTGCTATAATGCCAATTGTAGAATTTAGAGAACAATTCACATTTTATAATTGTTTAATAGCATATTAGCTATTTCAGTATGATGCAAAGTGTTCAATGTAATGATTTTATATATTTGCTCTGTGAGAACTTGTGAGATTGACAGGGGTATTAGAGCCAAGATTCTGCCAGGCTTTGGGTTTATATTAGATTGTTTAATGCAGCCCAGTGACAGGGAAAGAAGATATTATCAGAGGGAACTACGCAAGACTTGACAACCACCACAAGTACCTAAGGGTAAAACTATATCGGGTTTGATTGGTGCTTCTTCTAGCAGTGTTGAACAAGTTGCAGAGATGGGTGATAGAAGGAATAATAGCCCGCCACCAGGATGAGGCCAGGGAAGTAAGAGATACTTTAAGAGGAATTCAAACAGGACAGGAACAAGTGGCCAATGTTCTTCAGCAGCTTACAGTAGCTATACAGCAATTAAGTGCAACCCCAAGAAGATCTCAACCTATGTTACCCCGAGTTTCTGGGACAGGTCCCGGAGACAGGGAAACGGGTTTCTGGGATGGATTTTTTTCCCTGGAGCAAGAAACGGTAGGGGATGGCAATGGGGACAGCTATATAAAAAACAGGGAAAATTTTAAATATAGGGAAATTTTAAATTTTCATATGAAAACATGGATAAAACTTGCTTATATACATTATAGAACCTTAACATATAACATTTGTGTTAAATACTTTAAATTGAGAATTCACGCGAGTGAAAGTCAAACAAAATTTCAAAATTCAAACATTAATTTTATGGGACAGCTGTGGGACGGGTTTTCGGAAGTTTCCAAGACGTTCCTGTTTCCAGAACGGATAAAGTTATGTCGGAAACGCATACCCGGGTAACACTAATCTCAACGTAGTCATAGTGATGGTGGTAGCACAGTTGGCTCCCCACAGGGTGAAAGAGCACCCACACACTCTTCTGATAGGCCTTTGATGCCTACTTTTGTTGTTGATGTTGATGAGGAGGAAGTGAATAATGCTGAAGCAAAGGTGGCATTTTCTGGTAATGTAATGACTATGCACGATGAATAGAACCTCCTCCCAGATCATGTTAAGGAAGATTTATCTTTTATTAAATACATGGGGCAGCGAAGGGAAAGCATGAGAACCAGGCAAGATAGAAGGCCTAAAACTCAAAACAAGGACCTTAAGCATGCGGCGAAAAAGTTGTCACTTCCTACATATGATGGTAGTGGTAAGACAACTGCACAAGCTTAGATACATAAGTTGGATACTTTCTTGACACTCAAGCCCATGAAGGAGACAGAAGCAATTAAATTTGCTACTATGCACTTAGACGAAACGGCCTATGATTGGTGGCATCATGGACTTGTGACTCAAGACCATGAATTGATTAATTCATATGAGGAGCTAAATAATGATACCTCATTTTGATAGAAAGGATATAGAAGTATACTACAAGGAGTTGGCATAGGTGAAACATGGTTCCTTGGATTCTTTTATCAATGAGTTTCAGAGAATTTCAGTGATGGTTCTGAATGTCAGAGAAAAGGAATGCCATGCTATTTACTAAAGGATTAAGTGAAAGGACCAAGGGATTTGTTAAAGTCCTTAAACCCAACTCTCCACAGGAGGCTATTAAGATGGCACTTGATTCAGATACCTCATCTTCTACCATTCAGCCACCCAAAAAGAACTTTAAGGGGTCAAAATCAAATCTGAAACCTTATAATCAGATCAAAAATATGCCTCCGAGGTTGGATACAGAGACTAGGAATGAGTTGAGGAAGAAACTTTGCTTTACATGTAAGGAACCATGGACCCCCAAACATAGGTGCCTTGGAAAAGGCAAGGTACACTATATTGAGGTTGTTTCGTAGTTTGGAGTTGTTAGTTTAGCTTGCTTTAGAGAGTTGGTTTGTAGGTTTTCCTTGAGTCATTTGACTCAAGAAGTTTAGTTGTTTAGTAGTTTAGTATAGTTGCTTAGTTTTCTTTATCTTAGGTGTCTTCTTTGGTTAGTTAGTTGGAGGGCTCTGATTTGTGAGAAAGGCGACATGACATACAACACACTTTGGTGTTCTCCCAATAGATTTGTTCAGATTATTTCTTGAATATCTCTTACGAGGTTTCTTGAACTGGAAGTTGTTACTAATAACCAGTCCTTCGAAAAGGATGTGTACTAAATTTGGATTGAACTCATTCGTGGTGTCTAGGACATTTAAGTCTTTCGGTTACAACATTTTACTCAAACTTAATTGCTCTGAGTTCTCTAGAGGTTCTCAAAGTGAAGTTGGAACTAGTGAAAATTATACACCTGCTTCAGCGCCATTGTGATTCTTCCAAACCCACTACAAGCTTCACTGCTTGTAAGCCAAAAATAGAATTTGAAAGGAAAAGAAAAGCAATATCAAAATAAAGAAAGAACTAATGACAGGGGAAGAAAAATTGTATAAAATTGTAAAATTGTAATTACATGTAACAACAACACTAGTTCAAAGTCAAATAGGACTCTGCTATTGAGTAAGTCAAAGTTAGTTGTACTTTGACCCGTTTTGCTCATAAGCTCTCCTCTATATATATGAGGGGGCTCTTTTATAAAATTCACCTTTTGGCATATGCAACAAAACTTTGTCAGTTTGTAGAGCATTTTAAGACTTTGATTTTGAAGTGCAAATCAAATTTCAATCAATACAGGAAGCAAGTTGCATTCAATCATTGTGTTGAATCAAATTGTTAAGTGACAATAATGTTCTTATGTCTTTACTGTTACATTATCTTGAGTTCATTGAGGATATTGTGGTGTTGATAATTTACCTAAGAGAGATTCAAATCTGATTTTGTAGTCTTTGAGCTGCACTATTGAGTTTGGAAATTGTGTGAAGTGTTTAAACTAGAAGTAATTTGGCGTCTTTGAGCTACTCTTGTCTTCTATGTTTATGTGTTGTGAGTTGTAGTGTATGTTGAAGACATTGGGCTACACATACACTTCATCTTTGTTCCTGAATCTGCATAAGAAGTAACAAGAGTCTTTGTAATTTTGTGGACTTCTTAGTTACTTAAATCTACTGGTATACTCTCAGTTATTCTTTCGTTTAACTATATTGTATATTGGAATTATTGCTCCAATAGGTACTTTGTGGTGAAATGCACTAGTGTTACAGGTTTGTGTTTAAAGTTTATTGTAAGAAGAGAACATCTAATCTGAAAGAAGAGAATATGATCAATGTCACACCCTATTGATAGCTTAACATAAATAAACTTAGTTTAAGTGCTCATTGTGTTTAGTAGCAATAAGAAGGGAGCCTCCCCTTTCCAAGAGGAGAGATTTTATCTCATTACACTGTAGCTGAAATAACCATTTTGCAATCAGTTAATTAAGTTGATTACAAAATATTCACCCAATAGACACTTAGGCCAATTGCTCAATAGACCGATCCAATAGGGCTGTATAAAGAGATAAAATGATTCGATGATGTTTGATTGAATGAGTTCGAACTCCCTTATGTATCTTGCACGATGGAATGGTTGCATTCTAAGAGATATGTCCCTTCATATTATGCCTCTCTATAAGCAAAATCTCTCCAAAACAATCGGTTTGTCTAAATGCTGCCATCATAATCACTGTTTAGCATTAAACACTCCAATCGCTATCTTACTAATAGTTATGACCAATCATTTGACTAGACAACTTTTTCCTTAAATCAATATTCTTTGGTTTGTCATATATAGTGATACTTGATATTAATCGAATGCTTATTTGATTGTCATCATGTTAATACTAATGACCATCTTTATGGGATCACTAGTTGTTCAATTAGCGAATTGCTTTATTGCAATCATCTTCTCCTTTTGGGCGATGATAGACATGCTTTGATGATCAATCTTCTTCTGCATTGATAATGGCTGGACATCGAAGGATACTTGATATCTATTGGATCAATATTTATCATGCTGATTGTGATTTTGTCATTCGACTTTGTTGATGGATGTGTTAGCTACTTAATCAATATCTATTTGATAACCGATTAGTAGATTGCTGATTGTAATCTTTGAATGATCCTTAGTTGCTCCTTCATATGCAATGGAAATATATTCTTCCCCTTGTTTGACATGAACGATCCAACTAATGCATGGTGAATACTGACCACTTATATCTTCCTTGTTTGGTCTTCATATATGATTGATCAGTATTTGCTGATTGATAACTTGTTGGTTAATCCTTCTTTCATGATGATGCTCTTCTTCTCCGTATGATAGAGATATCGAAGAGGACTTGCCCTTGCGATTCATCCAATGAGCCTCCATGTGATATTATTACTTGTTATCTTCATTGTCTCACAATTGTATGATGCTCGTTGCCATGATGGTGTCGATATGTATAGTCTTCAAGTGTGATGGATGCATCATGATGGTGTTGCTATGAATACACTTTGTGTGTGATGGATGCATTAAGCACCATACTTCTTCCTTGTTGCCTTGATCTTATGGTCATGCATCCTGACTCATTCTCATATCACATTATGTTGTGCCACTCAATGCCAACGAGGAAAATTGTCTTGTTGATAAGACTTCGCAATTTTCCTTGATACACTTGATGCTTACTGATTCTTTATGGAAAGAACGTGCAAACTATCTACTTGAACTCTTATTTGCTATGCACAATTAGCTACTAACTATCTATCTTCTGACTATCTGAAGGTGCTCAAGGTCTGCACCCCTTGACCACATATGTGTTTTATTGCTATTATATTCTAGGCTAAATATGGGGGCATAACAGTTTGATTGAGGAGAACCAGACCTCCACAATTCAACAAATTCCACAAAGGCGTTTCTAAAAACCCCCAATCCTTACTGCTATTAAGACATTGGAGAATCAAGGCGGGCAAATTCCAAGCAATTGAATTTCTGCTAGTTCATTCTTGCAAATATAGGTTCAAATTTGTATGCCAATTCCTCTCTGCAAGCACAAAGATCAAGTCTACAAGCGAGCATCTAACCTAAGTAGTGCACGGTTAGTTTGCAGCTAATGTGACAATTGTTTGATTAAGTCCAAAATTTTGGCATCTTTCACATCATTTTTCCATCACTAGAATCCAACTCGCATCACATTCAAATCAATTTAATTCTCACAATTGATTCAGCATCTGTTATTTCTAGTCTTAATTCATTATCCTAGGTCAGATTTATTTATCAATGTCATTTAATTAATTTATAGGATATTCATGTAAAGTGATTTATTTTCCCTCACAGCACTCCAATCATTTTTTAACCAATTTCTCATAACTAAGTGATTTCTTTTGTAAATTAATCCACCAATCTTAAAGAGTTGACCCACTGATAAGTAGGAGGTAACAATGGATGAGTTAAAGGAACTCTATGATCAGTGTTACATAGGGCACAACACTTCTTAAAGGTTTTACAAATAGGCTAGCAAGTTAAGTGGGTTTGCTCTTGAAAGGAAATCCATGGTTAAGCACAAGTAGTTATTGGATGGGTGACCTCCCGATAAGTTCAATGAATGTTATTTGGACCATTTATTTTTATGAGAAATAAATTTGTGTAAACCACTATTTATAAAATATAGATCAATAAATTTGACTCAAAAGCTATGCAGATCGGAATATAAATATCATAAATGGAAACATTGATATCTAAATATGCAAGCTCGAATAATGAACAATACAATTTCTTATACAAACAACATGATGGATCAACATGATGGATGCTTGATTTTGAGCAATTTATCCTACAAACAACATGCTGTCTGTTTACTTTTGAAAAATTTCTTCTGCACGGAAAGAAATAGGGAATGCTTAACGCATCAACCCAGCAATGTTTCACGCCATGTAAATTAACTACAATTAGCTTTGAAAAATTACCACGCCTTAGTTTCTACTTTACAAAATCTTTAATTCCATAAGACTTTTCTTGCAGGCCTTGGATTAGAAGGCTTTAAAATACCTGGTCCTTGCTCCCCTCGTGGCCACAAGCAATCGATCTTTGTAGAAAGGCACGCTCCAGAAGCAATCGCAACCGCTGTAATTGCCACGTTTGTTATTGTAGAAGTGACCGCAGCATGTAAATATCCACTCGTTGCAGCCGCTGCAAGAGCAGTCCCCGCAGTCATAACACACTTAATCGACACAAGAGGCAACCTCTGAACTGCAATTTTCTCCAGAGCTCTTCTCACTTCAACCCTGCTTCTCATCACTTCACTCTTATTTAACCCCTGAAAACAGGAAGTGCACTTTGCGGGTTTCGAACACCGGCTTATGATAGGATTTAGCGGCGTCAAGCGCTGACCTGAACCTATAAAAGGCAACTGTCTCCTACATAATACAGACATCCTTCAATCCTGCAAATAATTGAAGGTTTGCTCCAAATATTTCCGCATCTGTGTAAAGTGTTTTTGTCAATTGTTGCAGATGGCCGTAAGGCAGCCAGTACCGCCAATTTCCATTACATTTTGCGGCAAATCCTCCACCAGAGGTGAAATTTAATGCAACTTAACGGAAAAAATATGAAACTACACTCTGAATTTTTGAAATGCTGGGTAGGAACAATGTTATTGTGTTGAAATTTGTAATGCTGTCGAAGACAAAGATTCCCTGGTTAAAATGAAGCTCCTTCGGTATGATGGGGAATATTCATTTCTGTTAAGCTTGTTAGAGCGTCCAAAAGGAATAATGAATATCGTTAGAGAGTTGGGACTCGAGACGATAAATCATTGCCAAAATAGTGGTGCGCAAGCAGCGACAGCAATGTTTGCTCTCCAAACATAACTACCGAGCAGACACACGTAATGTAATATGATACGTTACGTTTCCAGTGATATAGAACTTCCTCGGCCATTCAAATTCCACCATACATATGTGGGTTTGAATAAAGGGTTTACCTTAGAAAATTTAGAAAATTCAGACGATGTTTGCATCAAAAGAGGTGCAAGGGTTAGCCGATAGAAAATATATAAGTTAATATTTGAGATAGATAGATAGATAAAAAAAATTACACCCGCTAAGCTAAACATAGCCTATGGAACAGTAAGGCAACCTAAGTTGACTTTAGTAACTCGGTTCGTTTCTTGTGCAAGCTGATGATGAGCCCACCTAATTTCTCAATGTACTCGTTGAATAGGTTATGCCAAGAGCTATCCGATATAGTGTCAGCAAATTTATCCATGTTGTTCTTGTAGGCTTCACATTCTAAAATAAAGTGATGTTCGGTTTCCACTTTCCCAGAGTTACAAAACCTGCAAATTCTCTCTTCCCAAGCCTCCTTTGGCCTCTTCCAACGCCCGGTCTCACAGCGGAGTTGATGAGAGTTGGTTCTTAGTTGGGCAATAAGAATTTTAGCTCTCCAAGAAATGTTGGCGCATATGTACACTTTTTGGAATTGATCACATGTGGGGTTGAACTCATTGATATAATATGTTTTCTTCCTTCCAATCCCACTTCCCCAATTTCTCTGGTAAAATTTTTCCATAACGAAGGCCTTTATTTCTTTGTTATTTGTGGGGCACATATTGAATTGGATATTCCATTTCCTCATCCACTTGATGTTTTGTTGCATCCACATCTTTTTTCGTTTACACAATGTATCATTGAAGATAACGTTAGGCCATCTATCTCCTTCCATTTTTTTGATTCTTTTTAGATAGCTTATTAGGCGAGCCATAGCAAGTGCCTCGATAGGGGCAGCCCCCATTTTGCTTAGCATGATATCATATGGGACGGTGCTTTTAATTTTAAATTTGTTTGTGATGAAACACTTTTGGATTCCTTCGATTTGCTTCCATTGTGCTATTGACGTGTTGTCGGCCTATAGTTCACACCCATATAGAACAACCGACAGCACAAGCAGACCAAACAATGTTTGAATAGTTTTCCAATCCCAAACCTCCGCTTCACGACACCTGTTTTGAAGAGCATAAAATGTATTCTATCCACATAAAGTCCTTTTATTTCAGCAACTAGCCCAGTTTAGATGTTTGTTGAAATCAATGTCGAGATATTTATACTCCACAACATCCTCAAGAACGCTGCCACCAAAATAAAACTCATGTTGATGTTGCTTTATATTGTTAGACAAAACCATAATTTTAGTCTTACTGATATTGACCTGCATCCCCACCATACCGCAAAAGCGCTCAAGAGAAAATAAATGTTCTTGCAACCCATAGACAGACTTGGCAATCAAAATACCATTAGAGAAAAAATTGATCAAATAAGATACCATTAATATTGGAATGGACCAAATATCACTATCAAAATAAAAAATGACAAGCAATAATATATAAGGAAGCACAATCTGGGAAAAAGGATTGAAATAAAAAATATATATTTGATACTTCGTATTATTATTATTATTATTATCTTAATCATGTCAATATCATCTAAAATTAAAAACTTATTGCGTAACCAAAAATAGTTTTTAAAGATAAACATATCTATTTTAAAAAATGTTGAAAATAGACCAGGGTAAATTTAGAATTATTCTATTTATGCCAAATGACATTTTAGAATAAATAAAAAATGACCATTTACCTTTCATAAAATGGATGGATGATCTATTACATTGCTTTATATTTGGTTAGTGTAAGGGTTTACATCATAATTAGAATTATGATTAGGGTTAGAGTTTAATAAGGGTTAGCATATGGAGTTATGCTTAGGATTAAGGTATAGTGTTTCAAGTTAGGATTATGTTTAGCATTATGGTGAGGGTTAGGATTTACATCATGGTCAGTATTATGATTAGGGTTAGGATTATATTGGTTGGGTGATGGTCTTATTTAGGATGCAGATTATGGTTAGGGTTAGGGTTTAGTGTTTGGTTTAGGGCTTAGGATTTGGGGTAAGATTATATTTTAGGGCTTAATATTAGGATTATGTCTAGGAGGATAGTTAGGGTTTATATAATGGTTAGGGTTAGGGTTTTTTCGAGAATTAGGATTTAGGGTTAGAGTTAGGATTGGGTTTAGTGTTAGGATTATAGTTAGGGTAAAGGTTTATATCATGATTAGTATTATGATTAGGGTTAGGGTTTTGAGAGTTAATATTAGGATTATAATTTAGGGTTTGATATTAGGATTACATGTATGATTATGATTTACATCATGATTAGTATTATGGTTAAGATTAGGATTATCATTAGTGTACGAGGTTACATTATGGTTAGTATTAAGGTTAAAGGTAGGAGTTAACATAGAGTGAGGTTTAGGGTTGAGTTATAGGTTATGTTAAGGTGGGGTCTTCATTAAGGGCCCGTTTGGTAGCAGGAATTGGACCGGAATTGGCATTATCTAATTCTGGATAATGCCGAATTCCATGTTTGGGTCCTTAAAAAAAAATGGAATTGGAATTCCGAAATTATCATTTTGCCCAAAAAATGGGAAGATCATCTTCCACCTAAATAGGTGGAATTGGAATATTGAATTCCAATTCCATTTTTATTCAATTCCCCTTAACCAAAATTTATGTATGGTCGGGTCCGCGTCCGTGACTCAAAAATGCATTGCACTGTATTTTCGGGTCCGCGTCCGTGAGTTGCATCGCAGTGTTAATCATTTTCACCAGTTGTCGTTGGCAAAGAGCGAAGGTTGCAGGGCAGAAGGAAGGCTGCAAGGCAGAAGGAAGAAGGAAGGTTGCGGGGCAGATCCGCGCAGTCTGACGGAGTGTGTTGGCGGAGAGGTAACTTCCGTTCTAAGTTATACAATTTTCTGCGATCCTAGGGCTTTTCCTCGCCAATGACCTCTGTTTGGTGCAGACGTTTAAAATTTAGGTTTTCATTCACTGTTTTAATGGCATTCTCACTGTCACTATTTTCAACTTTGTATAGCACTATTCTCCTGTTAA
>MU224425.1:2186942-2197776 GCA_018584345.1 Thuja plicata
TTTTCTCTTTGAGAATTCGAGAAGCTTCAGCTATCGAATCAGAAATCTGAGGACGGAAACCTTCAGCATTTCTTGGTGGATTGGACGGAAACCCGATTCATCCCAGTGCGGATTCATTCAGAGTTCGCCATTGCTTTTATCAGGTTCTTATCATCCAGTCTTACTGTTATTTACCTGTAGTTCAGATTGGAATGTAATAATCTATGGTTTTGTATTACTGTTATAAAATACATGCCATTTTTCTGAGTTATTATGCATGATTGTATTTGCTGGTTTATAAATACATCTGCCGGTTATTCGAGTTTATCTACTGGTTCTTTGCATGTTATTGTTTATTATAAATCTGCATCAGTTTTATCAGTCGGAATCAGTAAATGGCCGGGTAGGGTCATTACATAAGCGCATGGAAGTGCATCCATCATCTGGCCTCCTAATTTAACTCAAATGAACCATAAGGATACTTGCCTTCCTTATATGCCCACATCTCCCCTCCATAATGGAATTTTAGATTCAATGAAACTTTTAAGGAATCATTACATCTACTCTATCATGCCTATCCAGAATTATAACAAGAACAACAATGTATATATAAACAGATATAACACTAGCAATATAATATTCTTCAATAATGACTTAAGAAAGACGTAATGCATTATATCTCATCCCATACTGTTTAGAGAGATATCTAGGCTGCTGGTTAATATATTTATATCTGATTTGAAGGCTCTTCTAAATGCTTATGATTGTACTTCTTCAATATTGGAATTCTTATTCCCGTGATTCTTCATGGATGTATTCTCCTTAGGAATTGTCCTCCTATTCATATATTCATGTGGAGGGGGGTCACACCTCTTTATCAATGTCTTTGCAAAGAGTCACACCCCTTCATAATGGAGCATTGCCATTTGCCTAAGTTTTTATGCTCTACAGATTAATATTGGTTGCCCTCCTTATTTAATTTCATGCACCTTGGTCAGCCGCTAAATTAGTGTTACTGTTCACAACTGATTTTAGTTATTTTAATTTGATTCGGTTCCTTAATCAATATTCAATTGCCACCATCTTTCCTTGAGTTGGATTTTAATTCCCAAATTCGCCCTGTATTTTATTTGATTTATTTGCTCTAAATTTATCATTTAAAACTGTCCACAAACTGATTTGATTGGCTATGGCTTCTTAAATGGGGGCATGACATTCCTTACAAGGTGAAAAATTGTTCCCAAACCAATAATCACTTATACAATTAAATGATAGAGGCCACTTCTCAACCTGGAAGGATTACATTTTATAACAATTATACAAATAAATTAAATATTTTTTTGAGCCACAAAATGATCCAAATACATAAGATGATAAAGGAACTCCACCATCTGCCATGCTATATACATGGAATGATCGATAGAGGAATGCTATCAGCCACCCATGTCATAGCCCTTTTCATATTTCTAGAGAAAACAAATTTGCAACAAACAAACAATATCTAAACAACAACAATGTAGTTTACTCAGTAACATGAATAAAACTTGCTCGTCAATATATGAATTTGCACAGAATGATACAAAGTCCAGCAAACAATTATTTTGATTTTAATTAGACCTTTGTGGTAATCTGAAACTACAATGCTCACACTAGACTTCCCTACAAATTGTCGCGCTCCAATGCACTCCTTGATTGAGAATGCCCCCAAAGAACCAAAGGGTTTTTGGCTTCAAATTCTAGCAATCAATCGATGTTCGTCTATTGATCACAGTCTCCTACGGGTTTACACAAAGTGCCTAGAAGATACATAATATTTATTACAATTGAAATGTTTTTCTAGCCTTATATGTAACCCAACTAAGGTTAAACCAGTTAGCCAAGCCCCAAAATGGTGTCAACGCCCAAATTTGAATTCACATGCTTCATCGTAGGTCAACCTTACAGACTTTTCCGCCATCCTTGCTGACAAGGCATGTGTTGGGTTGCACCCTTGATCGCTGTTTGCCACTGGTCCTTGTGGATGTGTCTAGCTGCATCCTTGATCCTTGACCTTTGATGGTTCCTTGGCTTGTGCTGGGCTGCAACCTGACCGTTGACCTTTGACAAGTCCTTGGCATGGGTTAGACAATAGCTTTGATCCTACAAGTCCTCCCTCGACAAGACTGGTTGTCCTCTTGCAATGGAAATTTGGATACTTGAGAATCTTAGACCCTTGCCATGTGGCATCTTTGATAGGTAAGTTTTTCCACCTAACTAAATATTTCATGATGCTCTTGTTCCTCAAATTTTTAATTTGGATGTCCACTTTTTTCTGGGATCAAAATCAAGTTACCCTCATTGGCTAAGAGTGGAAACTACTTTGAGGGCGTAATGTGCTCACCCAAGACTCATGATGCTCTTGTTCCTTAAATTTTTAATTTGGGTGTCCACTTTTTTCTTGGATCAAAATCAAGTAACCCTCATTGTCTAAGGGTGGAAACTGCTTTGAGGGTGTAATGTGCTGACCCAAGATGTAATAACCCTGTTGGTTCTAACTCTGCCAAACCACTAATTGCTATGCAAATGATATATTTGTTTTGATATGACAATATAATGCAGCAAATAAAGATATTGCAATAATAAATTTTAAACTCAAAACTGAAATTGCATTGAAATACACAGCTGAAAATTCCAGATTTTTATACCAGCTTGAATACTCAGAATTTTCACAAATTGATGACAACCCAGTTCATTAAATAACCCCTATTATCTAAAACAACAATACCCAGAAAATCTAGGAGTTACAATTAGTGAACTCACATGTAATACATGCCTGGAAACCCTCTGAAAAGATGAAAAACAATAGAGGAATTCTTCAACAAACAAATGCTTGTAATCTGATTTATAATTGTAGCAATAATATCTTTACGATCTGTAACTGATAAACCTTCAATCACATGCTCAAACCCTCGTCCAAAATCTTCAAAACTTCACCAATTAAGCTTAAACATGACTTATGTATAAAGCGATCGCTGGATTGCACAATTAGTTGGATGTTTCACCAATTCAAAGTGCTGAAGCCTGTGTAGAAATCACAATTCCACCATCTTGAAACTCTTAAAACCCTTGTTTCTTCACTTCACCCAAATCAACAAAAGCAAATGCACAATAGAATGAATTGCTTTTTTGCACAAGCATTGCTTTTGTAATAATAAAAGATATCTTCTTCAAGACACCAAAGGCAAATGGCTTCTCTTTTACACTTTTCACTAAAGAAACTTCATCAATACACTTTTCAATTAGAAGCCTTCATAAAATAACTTTGAATTAATAATAAATAACTCCAAAGCTAAAAGCTTCATGAAGACACTTTTCACTTAAAAGGCTTCTTCAACACACCTTTCACTTAAAAGCATTGTTTTTAAGATTTAGGATTATATTCCACGTGGATTAATAATTAATACCCCCACTAGGCGCCCAAAGACAATTTATAACTTAAACTCAATATATACCACTGAAAGTGCCAATATCATCACCGACTGAATATAGCGCCTAGGTGCCTGCCATAAATGGAAACCCCCATTACTGACTTACTAAAAATAGTAAGTCGACTAAGATCCTCAAATCAAGGCGTTAGCTCACGAAGCTCGCGAGGATGAGCTCACCTCTGCATATTCCTAGAACCTGCTAAATTGGGGACATTAGAGTCCTCCCTCCCCAAGATTGCTTGTCCTCAAGCAATCGTTGAAACAAGGCACATATTGATCCATTCGGATCCCAATGATAAGTATGTATAATGTCCTAGGCATCACCTGCAAACTCCTGTGATGACAACTCCATCCACGGAGTTGTCCCGATCACTCTGTCACCATGCCAACCATAGTGATCAACACAATCCGCAGTGCTAATCCTGCCTCCCCCCGGATCCCGGTAGAGACGAAACTCACATCCATCCATAACAAGGAAGAATGGATATCTGATACCATCTGATAGACTAGAACTACTTGCACACCCTACCAATCTGCTCTGTGTATGAAGTCCATTTGTGCAACAGGGACAAGTACTCCCAACAACAGCTGTACCATAACCCAGATATCCATCCTCTGCAAAACTATCATGGATATGCTGACCTTGCAAGTAGCCTCTTGCTAACTTGTAGTAACTAACCCTATCAACTGCAGATGGAGAAAACCTATCCCATAAAGGACGGTATAAACCTGGAGCCAACCCACATCGACGTGCAACGAAATCCTCAACCTGTGGGTCAAAAGAGAAATGACAAGCGCTCCTCACTATGTAATTATGGTAAAATGCTCCAATCTCTGTCAGAGGCTCATCAATATCAATCTGAGAATCAAGAGATGGCTCCAATCTCTGACTCTAAATAACTAGTTGGGTAGGATCATGGGTAACCCTCTTAGAAAACCCAACCACAACATCCTTGTGAGGAAGCATTGTAGTCAAAGTATCTACAATTCTGCCCACTAAAAGATGAATACCACGAGAACCCTGGATGAGTGTACCCTCAGAAGCCCTGAAAGGTCCCTCCTGCAAAACCAGACTCTCAAGCAAGTACTCCATAAACGACTCTGTGCAGTAGAAATTTTAAGAAGCAGCATCAACCTGCTCCCTTGCAATCCACAGCTGATCCCTCTGTGGCACTACCAACTGCCTATCACTATTAGCTGTATAAAAAAGAGGAATAGATTTTCTTCCAACAAAAGGGAACAATTCATCATGAGAACTAGCCTCAAAACCAGATGATACTCTGTCCATATCCTGTGAATCAAAGGGAGTAGTGTCAGAAACTGACACACAACTCTCTAACGGATCCACTCCTGCTACTTCAAGACTCTCAACAACCTGCTCTGTATCATCTGCCATCGTGCTAACAATTGGAGAACCTGATACCACAAAACTCTCTCTACAGTCCTCTACTGAAGCACTCACCTCCTCTGTGTCTACTGCATCTGTCTCAAGGATGGATGTAACTGAGTCCCCAACACATCCATCATTGCCAACTGTGGAAGCTGACTCACCACCAACCACTACTATATGTAGCTGAACTGGATCTATGACTGACAAAGACTGAATCCGCTCTGACTCCACAGTCACCTCTGCTAAACATCCCTGCGACTCCTGGAGAGCCAACTGAGTGCCCTCTAAACCCAGAAGTTGCTGTGAGCTCTTGAGTAAGCTCACTGACCTTCTCCTCTCTGTCCATTAGTGCCTCATATGTCGTACTCCCCCACTCAACTAGGTGATCTCAGTCGGCTACCAACTGTAAATACCCAAATAAATAGAGACAATGCTTGGCATGAAATTCAAAACCCTATAAAAAATGGTTTTCCTCGCTCTAAAAGGCCCAGCCAAACTGACCATACTGATTCCCTCATTTTTCTGCACCAATAACTTTATGTTTTACCTTATATAAAGCCTATCTTATCAAAATACACAACCGTTTCAATAATTTGTAGCCCCATACGTTTTCAATCAGAATGGAAAAATTGAATGTACTTACGTGTCTATGATAGCACTCCAATGGTTTTAGCAATCAAAATATGTATCAATGCAACTTCAGAACGACAATTTCCATTGCATCACTCCCACACAAGATCAAATGTGATTGATCTTAGTTCTCTCTCAAAATCCTGACAGCCTCCCGCAAGGAATGAATCTTTGTTAGGGAAAGGTAACCACCACCGTGCTCATCTACCATAGGAGCACCCCAACCATAAACAACAACAGCTGACGCGCGACATCGAAATGCTCGATGGTAGAAGTAATGTGTCTCTCACCGAATCTCAGCTGGCAAGTCACATGATGACTGCACAACGGGTCTCCTATGTGCAATCTCAACTGCACTGTCCACACTATGGATTAAGCTGTATCCAACAAACTCCCCTCAAGATCACCGTATCTTTGTGTACTGTCATGCGATCACACATCTACAAACTGAGTACTGACATCAGACTCATCCTCATCCACCCCCGAGGAAGCTGTTGTTGAATCTAACTCATCACAATCCTCAACTACCTCGTCCTCAGTAACCACATGACAATCCAGATCCCGGGAGCCATCCTCACTCACTAACAACACGGTGTCCTCCCCCAGGGTCTGATAAATCAAGCATGACTCGTTGCAGGTAGAGTCATCCTCACGAGTCACCGAAGAAGTAACCCCATCTAAAGGAGTGGAAGCCCTGGCTGTAACAAATTCCTGCCACTCATATGCTTCCCCATCCTCATCCGCAAGTTCCTATAAAAAAGATCTTGGGACCCACCACCACTGGATGACAACGCTGAGTCGACACCCAATGTCTGATATAAAAACCAGACATACTGCAACACACATCATCCTCACACCCAACATTAGAGGTATCCACAATGCTAGTATCAACATCGTCTATCTGAGACCCCTCTACTAACTTTGGCTGCATACATGACTCGATGTCGTCATGTGAAACATCTACACTGTGGCATGAATCTATGTCACCTGAGTCATCTGTAAAACTCCAATCACGAGTGTCATCACTAGGTAGCTCCATGCTCACATCCTCAATATAGGAAAAGACTGTTGTCTCCTGTACTGACTCAACACTGCGACTGGTGTCATAAACATCAGAGCTGTCAGAGATCATATACTCCTCGCTGTCCTCAAAAATAACACCATCATCTAAGGTGTCAAAATCCATAGTGTTCTCTACAACATCCTCCACTCTCACACTATCCACGACATCATCAACAGGTTCACATAAAGGATTGCTGTCCGGAAAATCAGATCTTGTATCGCTGGTACTACTACCAACTGATGTAAAGCTGCTATCAATGGTAGTAAACATATCATCTGCCTGTTCCGTGTCACTAACTCTGGTAGGCTCAGGATGCTGAAACTCAGTACCACTATCTGCCAACAAGACATGCACATCCACATGTCCCTGTAAAGAATCTCCACCCTCAGGTGGGCAAATAGGACTAGTGACTGGTCTGCTAAGTACAAGTACATCTCCACCAAAATCAGCAGTTGCTGAAAACTCAACATGGAGATCTCTGGATGTCTCACCTGTAAAAAACTCACTTCTCTCTTCATATCTTTTTTGTGAAGAGGACCTATTGAACAAAGAAACCAAATAATTCGTTGATTTATTGACAATTGTCGGATATGAAACTCTTGCATTAAGTCTTTGCTGAGTTTGTCTCAGTTTCTCCATGTTTTTTATCATGGCATTTGTCTGCTATCTAAGAAGAGACATATTGTCTAACTGGTTTCCTTGTTTTTTTGATTTCCTATGTTTGTCCATGACTGAAATAAAAACAAGAGCGCTGATCACTCAAGTCAAACAATTAAGCCCAATAAATTCCACCCACACAGAATGGCAGGAAACTGCTCTGATACCACTGTAATAACCCTGCTGGTTCTAACTGTGCCAAACCACTAATTTGCTATGCAAATGATATATTTGTTTTGAGATGATAATATAATGCAGAAAATAAAGATATTGCAATAATAAATTTTTAACTCAAAACTGAAATTGCATTGAAATACACAGCTGAAAATTTCAGATTTTTATACCAGCTTGAATACTTAGGAATTTCACAAATTAATGACAACCCAGTTCATTAAATAACCCCTATTATCTAAAACAACAATACCCAAAAAATCTAGGAGTTACAATTAATGAAGTCACAGGTAATACATGCCTCGAGAGTCGAAACCCTCTGAAAATATGAAAAACAACAGCAGATGAATTCTTCAACAAACAAATGCTTGTAATCTGATTTATAATTGTAGCAATAATATCTTTACTATCTGCAACTGATAAACCTTCAATCATGATGTAGGAGCATCTTGGGTCATTAACAATTCTGCTCAACCCAAAAAAAAAAAATGTTTGCTTTTGTTCCTTAGTTTGTTTGGAGGCTGCTTGGAGAATTCTCTATTGCTCAGGTTCTGTCGCTCGGGCATGCTGGTCTCTGTTGCTCGGGTTCTGTCGCTTGGGCATGCTTGTTTCTGTTGCTCGGGCATGGTTGATTGTTTCCTGTTGCTTGGGTTTCTCTTCTGACGCTTGGGTTTCATGCTCTGTTGCTCGGGGTGTTCTTTGCCCGAGTCACTTTGTTGCTTGGTCAACCTTTGCCCGAGATGTTTATTTTGGAGTTGGATTTGGTGCCCGACTTCTGCATTTAATTCCGTGGCTTAATTGATTTGGGGTCTCTCATTGGGATATGTGTGGACCTAAATCTGGGTCTCTCTTATGGATTTGAGCGCCGACCTCTTTGGTGGACTCTTGTATATATTTGTTTCTTTGATTCTTAGTTTGAGGCAGTTCTTAGAGCATGATAGATTGGATAGAAGATTAAGGATTGTATTATCTGGAAGGCAGGTCTGTGACCTCGCATGTATGAAGATCAATTTGTAATTCATTGAATTTATATGGCCGAAATCGGGAAGGCCTTACAGCCCGACATGTAATGAGTTTGATCAATTAATGAAAAAGGATCTCTGCCTTGCGTCAGGTGGTATTAGAGCATTGGTGAGATCTAAGTTCCTTCTTGTAAACCCTAACCCTAGTTGGTATTGTTGTGGGGTAGCAGATTACGATCTGACCTACAATTGCAGAGGGATTCAAGATGGTTCATGGGAGAGGAAATGCAGATCCAGGTCTAGTTGATATGCTTAGATAGATGGCTACTAGATTGGAAGCTGTTGAGACAACCCAGCGCAGAGGAAGACATCTTGAGGATGTTAGTGATGATGAAGTAGAAGAGGTTCAAGGTGAAGCTGCACCTGCACCTGTGATGAATCAGGAAGAGGAAAGATTCCTGAGAGCTTTGACAAGTTTGAAATCCACACTTCAGTTTAATCCTCCCGAGTATAGTAGAAAATTGGATTCTGATGAATTGATTGACTGGATAACAGAGATGGAAAAATATTTTGAATATGAGAATGTATCAGAGGATAAGGTGAAAATTGCAAGCACAAAGTTGAAAGGTCATGCATCCTTATGGTGGGAACATCTGCAATTGGATCGAAAGAAGAAAGGTAAAGACAAAGTCAAGGTATGGGATAAGATGGTAAACAAATTGAAAGACAAGTTTCTACCTTGTGATTATCAGATTAACCTAATTAGGAGAATGCAAAGTTTGAAGCAGAAAGATAGATCAGTAAAAGACTACACTGAGGAATTCTACAGATTGGACATCAGATTTGGACATGTTGAAGATGAAGTGGAAAGAGTAGCAAGATACCTGAATGGATTGAGAAGTTCTATACAAGATGAGATCAGTTTGGTCAAGATGGAAAGCATTGAGGAGGCATATCAGTTTGCCCTAAAAGCTGAAGAAAAGTTGAACAGAAGATATGAGCAAAGACAAAGAGGTAGAGGTGGTAGATTCCCTAGAGGAAGAGGTAGATCTCAGGTGAGAACAGTAGATCTGAACCAGACAAGTCAAATTCAGACACATCTCAAGACAAAGGAAAGACTAAATGAAAAGGTAGAAGTTCATGCCGAGGAAGAGGAAATTACTCTAGAGGTGGTTATAACAGAAAGGGATTCCAAGTAACCTGTTACAATTGTGGTGAAGGACATAAATCCTTTGAGTGTACACATGCAAGCAAGAAAGACAGTAGCAGCAAAAATGCATTGGTGCAAGAGGAGTCACCAAATGAAGCTGAGAAGGAAGGAAATCTCATGATCCGAAGGATACTATGGAGTGAGAAAGATAAACAAGATTCTGTCAGGAAAAGTTTGTTCAAGACCAGATGTAGAGTTGCAGACAAAGTTTGGAAGGTAATTGTTGATAGTGGAAGCTCGGAGAATCTGGCATCTGAGGAGATGATTACAAAGTTGCAGTTGGAAAGGATGAAGCATCCGAAGCCCTATCAGATCTCATGGATCAAGGATGAACATACATTAATGGTGAGTGAACAATGTTTTGTAAATTTAAAATTGGAAAATACTATGATAAGGTGTTGTGTGATATTATGCCTATGGATTGTTGACATATTTTGTTGGGTAGACCTTGGCAATATGATAGACATGCTATACATGATGGAAGATTGAATAGATATTCTATTTGGGTTGATGGAAAGAAGCAAGTTTTGTTACCTTTAATTGAAGAATCTGTTGGTGAGATTTGTACATTTGTGAAAGTTTGTTTGATGGAAGGTAGATAGTTTGTTAAGGATTTAAAAAGAAATGATATTTGTTATGCTTTGATTCCTAGCAAACCGAGTAAGAATACAGAAGATGACACTCTTGCAGAAGTTGAAAAGTTACTCACTGAGTACAAGGAGATAATTTCAGATAATGTACCTGATGGTTTGCCACCAATGAGAGCTATCAGTCATTGTATGGATCTGATTCCTAGAGCTAGTTTACTGAACAAAGCACCACATAGGTTAACACCGACCGAGAATGAAGAGCTTACTCGACAAGTTCATGAATTGTTGAACAAAAGATTGATCCGAGAAAGTTTGAGTTCATGTGCAGTACTTGTTGTGTTGGCACCTAAGAAGAATGGAGAATGGCGAATGTGCACTGATTCCAGAGCAATCAACAAGATCACAGTAAAGTATAGGTTTCCTATACCGAGAATGGATGATATAATGGATTGTTTGAGTGGAGCAAGATATTTTCCAAAATTGATTTGAAGAGTGGATATCATTAGATCAGAATCAGAGAAGGTGATGAATGGAAGACTGCTTTCAAGACAAAGGAAGGTTTGTATGAGTGGTTGGTTATGCCTTTTGGTTTAGGGCCCGTTTGGTTGGGGAATTGGAAAATGAAACAAATCATGGTTATCCATAGCCTGGTTATGCAAACCCTGGTTTTCATTTTTTGGGACTGTTTGGTTGACCTGGAAGATGGATTTGTAAA
>MU224425.1:2197876-2209425 GCA_018584345.1 Thuja plicata
TATATATATATATATATAATTTCTTAAATGAAAAAATATAGTTTAATCCAAAATTTTAATTTGAAATAGTACAATAGGATGAAGTTTAAACATTCATCACTTTTTAAAAAAATTTAATGTGTTTTCACACATATGTATAAGACCCTAAGTTTTTTAGCCAATGAGATAGCTGTAAATTATTTTTCTTAATTTAGAAATGTAAGAAATATGCATCTCTACTATAGAAAGTGTTAATTGTATAATAAAATTTAAAAATAATTGATTTTGATTGGTGGAAATAAAAAAATTTAAGCACTTGTTAGCAAAAACTCATTGCAATAGTATATGCCTAACGACAAGTACTAATCAAGCCTTAAAAACATGAAGTTTCTATTTTTTATTATATTTTGTTAGTAAAGAAGATTTTTTTATTGGTAATAAATTTTATATTAACTATAAGGTAATCAAAAAATATACATCGAAGTATCTATAATCGGAGGCAGAGCCCCACACGGAGCAAGTCATAGTATCAAAGTAAAATTTGCATATATCAAAAAAGAAAATCAACAACTAAAGTAGTCCATTAATGCAGAATATCTTCATGGTTTTTGACCCAGGTCGTCCACCCCATAGGACCTTCCATCCAGACAATGCTTTTCTTCGCCTGGATTTGGCTCAGCATGTAAATTTGGTCATCAATAGCGTCCTTTTTCTTACTGATCTCTTTGTGCAGCTTCTTCACAGTCTTCTTGAAGATAGCCATATTGTCCATATGCCTTCGCCAAGCATGGCCATCTTTCATCTCGAACACAAACATAGTAGAGTGACCCATTTTGAGAAATATGATGAACTTTTCCCTCTCGATCATCATGTTGATGCACACCTATGAGGAGATTTTAAAATGAATGAGTTTAAGAAATGACTCAGTAAGGGATCTATGAATGCCCTATTACCTTTCTTCATTCCTGCATTTCCAAATCTGCCATAAGATGTTAGAAGAAAGGATATTCCAAAGAAGATTAGTATCTTTCTTAATGCCCTGAATATGACTATTAACCAATTCAAAAATATTAATGTATTTAGGATAGGTGATACCAAACATAGACCAAATATTTTTAGCAAATTTACAGTCAAACAATATGTGCTTGCAGGAGTCAGGGAGATGGCATAAGCTACAATAATCAGTAAATGAAGGGATTTTACAAATCGGTAACCTATTGAGCAATAACAACCATTTAAAACCTCTGATTTTAGGAGCAATAGGAGATTTCCATAATCTAGTAAAAAATTTGTTCCAGCACTTAGCCTCAAGAGAAGTATACCAGAAATTATTGACATGGTTAATAATAAGATGGTTGCTACTCAGAATACTATATATATATTCTTGGCTTTATTTTGTCAACCATAGTGCCATCATGCCATTTAATCTTCATAAATCTATGAGAGTCAATAAAGCAAGTATAGGGGAGATCATTGCAGGCTTTGACGATCATGTTATAAGTCTTCTTTTGAGTAGCAGGGATGTTAAATTTGTTTCTTAACTCATCCCAGCTAATAAGACAGTAATCCTTAAAGAGGTCTATGAAACAAGAGATACCCAAATTGTTCCAAATTTTAGCCGAGCAGCCTTGGGACAAAGCGAGAGGTTTTTCTAAGAGGTGGAGATTCCACCAAATGGACCTTTCACCATACAACAAGTTATGATCATGGAAGGACTTATTAGAAATAAAATTGTGTGAGGACTCCCATGCTTTCCAAATGGTCTTAAAGACAACAAACCCCTAAACAGTAATAGGAAATCCACCTAATAGTAGATCACTAAAACGGGTATTCTTCCAAGACTTAGCCTTCCTAGGGAATCCCCGCTCAATGTTACTTATGATCAACACCTTCCAAGGCTCATCCCCTTTTAAACAGTGGAAGATCCACTTGGTGACTAGGGCAATCCCCTACACCTTAAGATCTTTTAAGCGAAGACCCCCAAGTTGCTTTTCAGAACAACACCAGTCCCATTTAACCGCATGCATTTTTTTTTTTTGCCTTTACCATCGGACCAAAGAAAGTTCCTAATAGCCTTCTGGATTTCCAAGATTTGATAATTATTGAACATCCAAGCAGAAGAGTAGTAGATATTATAAGAGGAGGTTTGCATCCTACCAGCCAAAGATAGGGATTTGTTATACCATTTATCCAGTTTTTAGTAATTTTGTTCTTCACCCAAAGCCACATATCTTTGAGAGAAGGATCAATGGAGAAGGGAATACCCAAACAACAAACAATATTATTGGGACCACCCCACTGGATCCCAAACTTATTGAACCATCCTAGAGGTCGGTCATCCCATCCAAGACACGTGGACTTAGCCTGAGACAATTGAGTAGCGGAAATAGCACAGAAAGAGTCAAGTTTATTTTTCAGATTACTAAAGTTCTCTTCAGTCATATCAACAAATAAATTGGTATCATCAGCAAATTGACAATTAATTAGGTTATCATTATTGGTTAAGGTGATACCTTTAACCGCAGGAGAGAACGTGTTATCTCTAAGGATGTAATCCAGAGCTTCAGAGGCAATCTCAAAGAGAATCCAGAGCTTCAGAGGCAATCACAAAGAGGCTAGGGGACATCCCTGCCTGATGGATCTGCTCAAGGCAAAGGAATCTGACAGAGAACCATTAACATCAACTTGAGCTAAGGCATCCTTGAGTAAAAGTTTAGTGTAGTTGTAGAAGACTTCAGGGAACCCAAAGCCACTAGCATCATATTAATAAAATCCCATTCCATCTTGTCATACGCCTTCTCGAAGTCAAGGAGAAGCATAGCAGCATTCTGATTGGAGGAATTAGCCCAGTTCATGGCTTCCAGCTGGTTATGAGATTTTCAAGGATGAATCTCCCTTTAATAAAGTCGGTTTGAGTAGAGTTGATAAATTTAGGCAGAATGTTCTCAAGTTTGCAGGCTAAAATCTTAGCAAGGATTTTGTAAGAAACATTAAGAAGGGTAATAGGACACCAAATTTTTATAATAGTTTTGTCCCCTTCTTTAGGGATAAGTTTGATAATGCCTCTGTTAATAAAGCTTCTGAGAGTACCTTTGTCATAAGCTTCATTATAAATATCATAAAGTTCAGTACAGATCCAGCATATGTTGGCTTTGTAAAATTCCACAAGAAGGCCGTCGAGACCAGGTGTTTTGTCATTCTTAAGAGTGTTGATAGCAGTTTCAATTTCCTCCATAGTAATGTTTTGACCAAGGAAATCAGAATCTTGCAGGGAGATCTTCTTAGGGATAATGGAATTGTAATATTTTCTGAGGGAGATGGTTTCCTCATTTTCCTCAGAAGTAAAAAGGTTTTGATAGTAAGAAGAAAACTCCTTCTTAATATCATCCAGATTGTCAATTTCAATATTATTAACCACGAGTCTAGTAATGGCTTCATTGGCTTGCTTTTGCATAAGGAGATTAAAAAAGAACTTAGATCCCCTGTCACCCTGTTGGAGCCAATGAGCACGACACCTAATGCTGGCCCCACAGACTTTTATATGTTGGTGGCACCTAAGATCATCCCTAGCCTTGGAAACAATAGGGACCAGGTCATCATTAGTGGGATTGTTTTGAATGTCAATCTCAGCAGATCTCAGATTAGAGGAGAGATTTTTCTCAGTAAATCTGTAATCTTTGGATTTTTCTGTCCCAGGGTTTGAAGAAGAGCATGCCAAGCATGAATGTTTTGCTTCCACATTTCAACACAAGACATGGAAGAGGAGCAGTTCTTGTTTATGTTCCTGATAAGATGGATGGTAGAGAGGATATCAACATCCTGGAGAAGATAAGAATTAAGGATGAATCTATGTTTCTGAGTTTTAGGGGGGGATTTATAATCATTGAACTTGACAAACATAGAGATAGGATGATGGTCAGACAGAGAAGTAGGAGTAACCGTGACCAAGTTTCCTTGAACATCAAGAATAAAGGAAAAGTTGTTTTTGTTGGCGTAGAATCTATCAAGTCTAGCATATATCTGGGCCCAACCTTGTTGGAAGTTAGACCAGGTGTGCCAGAGAATTTGGTTAGTGTTATGATTATCCTTAAGGTGGTCAAATAACATTTTAGAGTGCAACATGTTATCCCATGGTTCTTTCTCCAAATTTTCCAAGAGAAGGGAAATCTGCCCAACTTGTCCTTTTGAGACTCAACCATATTAAAATCGCCACCAATGATCCAAGGAATGTCCGGAAGGGAGGTCATCCAAGTCCACAGGGTCATCCTTTCTTTGACATCATTCGATGCATAGATGGAGCAGACACCGAAAGTGGTAGAGTTATTACTAAGAGTAGCCCAAGAGGCCCTGCTACACGGGGAGATACCTTTATCCAGAATGAAATTATTCCATTTAGGTTTGATAAGTAATCCAACCCCACCTCTACCTCTCGGATGATCAGAGTAAATCTTAACAACATCTTTCCAGATGAAGTCAAGGCTGACATCTAACATGAAACCGACAACTTTTAATTCTTGAAGCATAATAAAGTCAATATTATGGTAAGTATCTAGAAGACGCTTAACAATATGTTTCCTATCAAGGGACTCTAGACCCCTAACGTTCCAGGACATGCACTTCATGATAAACTATTGGTCTTGGAAATGCAGACAAGGTCCATGGACCCCTCATTTCTACTGGGAATAGCAGATTGGTAAGAAATTGTTTCTATTATACAATTTTAAAAATCAACTTCAAAACTTACTAATATTTATTAATTTATTTACTTTAAAATATTTCTTTTAAATTCATTTATAATTTTTTTTAAATCATATTAATATTTATTAGAATCTTATTTTTTATTTTTAAAATATCTAGATCAAATAAGATTATTCATAAAAAATAGATACATTATGAAAATATCTCATCTATTATTCTAAAATTACTATATTGTTCGAACTATAATGCAAATAGCACAATATAAATACTAGAAAGTAAAGTATGGAGTAATAAGAAAATAAATATTTATGCTCAAAACTTAATGTTATTATAGTGTAATGCAAACATCACTTGCGTAAATTGCTAAGGTAATGAGTCCTCATTTTTAAGATATGAATGAGAACATTTCTTTATGTTAAATAAAAAGTCTATAAAATTAACCTCTACTTGCTGAAAAAGGAAAAAAAAAAGCTAACCACAACAATCCTCTTAGCCCAATTGTAGAGACCAGGTGAAGAATAGGTTTCAGATGTCATATTTTCACCCTACCATATGAGATGAGCATTGGGCATGTGCATTTTTTGCCACGGAAAAACAAATAATGAAGCAACTTGACATCCACAAATACACAAATTAGAAACAGATAGAAAAAAAATACACAAATTTGAAAAAAAAAACTTAAAATACTTTGTAATATGACTGCACTGTAGGCACTTTTGGTATTCCTCGGCATGCTGGAAATGTAATGCGGTCTGTAGCTTATCTTGGAGAATCATAGTAGTTGTTTGGAATTTGATTACAGCTTTGAATCCTGTCATTATTATGTTCGACCGTGGAGATAAGTTTTTAGCCTCCTTGCTCACCAGTGTTTTGTGTTTTTTATTTTCTTTTATATGTTAGGAGGCTCAAACATATCTAACATAGCTTAAACCAGTGCCACATAGTGGCTAAGTATGTGCCTATAATTAATTATTGCTATAATATTTATATAATTTAATTAAGTATAATAAATTTTAATTTTATTAGAAATAATAATCTAATAATAATAGAGAAGTGACGCATAATTTTAATAAGCAAACTATAAAATAAATAAATTATTTATATAATAATTTTTAGTTAATTTAATATATTTTTAAAAAATAATTATTTAATATAAAATTTGTATAATGTATGAGACAATAATATGAAAAAATTATTACCGATCAAAAAAAAATATGAAAAAATTATTATGTTAAAATTCTTATTTTTAAAATAAATTATAAGTTTTTAAAATTTAATATCATTTATCATGTTTAAAATAATCTACATAAATATTTTTATATTTATAATATAAAGTATATGTTGAATAAATTTTATATTTTTTAATTCTATTTAGTCAATAAGGTGAAAAAAAATTAGAATTTATTTAAACGTGGGTAGTGTGTCCGAAAAAATTGCATTATGGAAATAGTGTTTCCTAGAAATTCATGTATAAGACCTAACTTAAATATTTCACATGTATCCTTTAAAAAAAAATAAAAAGTTTTTAAAAAATAAAAAAATATTGAATTGTAATTAGTTGAAATAACTTGTTATAATAAATAGTTAAGAAAAACTCATTGCAATAATATCTAGCCTAATGGCAAATACTAATAACACAACCTACATAAATACAAAATGAAGCTCAAACGTACCATAAATTTTCAACAACAAAAATAACAAAAAAAGCTTTGTGAAATAGCTTCATCACACTCACTATTATGTCAAACAATTGTCCTCTGGTGACAAACTCCAGGACAAAATAAATCTTCACATACAAAGTAGGAACGACTTACATAAATGTCTGTGATATTTTTGTTTTATAAGTGCCTAATCCCACTCTTCGCACACTTGAATCTTACTCTTCTGATTTTGTTGTTGATCACACTTCCATATTTTAATTTGTAAATGACATGCATTTGTAATGGACATGACTCTTTGCATTCCATTTTTCTAAAAAAAAAAATTATGCCATCTGCATGAGTACACATTTATTCTTTTGACTCTTCGTAATCCATATATTTTTAATAAGAACCATTGAAAAACGGAAACGATAGTGGAAAAAAGAAATGGATTTGATTGTCGTAATTTTTTTGTCGATACCGGATTTTTAGCATGAGACAAATTTTCGGTCATTTTTTTTTCTCCCCATAAGAAGCCTATCGGCTAATGAGAGGATTTTGAGTTTTAATGACTCTAATAGATATTAGATAAATCAGTGTCAAATTCTTTTTTAGGTTGGTTCTTTAATCAGTTTCAATTTTTTTTAGGTTGATTCTTTAATCAGTTTCAAATTCTTTTGTATGTTGGTTTTTTTTTTCTTTTGTTATAAACTCTAATTAAGAAATTCGTTATTTTATGAAACCTTATTTTCTTAAAAAGTTCATTCAAATGTATATCTTTAAGTCGTTAGTAAAGTGATTAGTCATATGCAACACACTTCTTAATGGAATCTCATTCAGCTTCCACCACCCCTTTCTCAAGAAAATGCAAGTGCTCTATTAGAGGCACTGAGGCTGAGATTTTTTAGGATTATTTTTAAGTGGGTGGTTACATGAATTTCATAGGGTCATTTGAGCTTAAGTTTAAGCTCTAAAATTTATGGAAGCTCTCATTAATGTTTTTATTTAGTATATTCAATTCACATGAGTAAAAAAGTATTAAAAATAGAAAAATCAATTGATTCAAATAGAAAAACTTTAGATAAGTGACAAGTGGCAAAAAAAAACTTAGGCTGCAAATTTTCTCTGACTACAAGAGACCTCCTACTCCTTAAAATGGATCTTGAAGCCCCCTCATGGGACTCCACCCTAAGAATGTGATTCTAAAAAAAATATGGGGTTACTTAGAGGCGCACATGTTTACCTAGATGAAGAATTGACCCTTAAATAACAAGAAGAACAAATGAAAAAATGTGAGAAAGTGAAAAAAATAAGAAATGACGGAAAGTGGGAATGGGAATGTAACATGCTAACATAACTTACAAGAAAAGTAAACATGATTTAAGCACTTGCTTTCTAAGCATGAACTAATTGATGAACTACTTTTTTTGCAAGAAAGCACTAGAAGATACTTTTACAAATTTGTGTGATTTCTACTAATATGATCTAGAGTATCATAAAATAACAATGCAAGAACTTGATTCAAATATATGCATTATCTCTAACTCTAGCATTTATCATCATGCAACTTAAAGAATTGAAGAAGATTATATGATCTACTATAGTTTAAACCCAATTTGAAATTTCTTTATGTAACTGACAAGCTTTCCAAAGGTAGAGTATTATTGAGGTGCTTTACCTCAATCCACGGACCTGGTGGTCCCCCACACACCCTCCTAGTGGAGGTGACCCTACCTTGCATGAGGGCGTAAACAATTGATAGGTCTACTACGATTTGAGCTCTAGTGTTTTGACCATACACAAATCTAGTTGATTGCACACTATAGGTACCTCATAACTAGCATGACCTCTAACTAAGTAGTGCATCTAGATCATGTGAATTGATAGACACATGCAAAGCAACACGTCACCTTAGCCAAGGTTTCATAGTTGGAATCACAATTTATCATGTAGTCAAAGTTCACCATCCTAACCAACTAGAATTCAACTTTTCTCAGGTTCTACTGACTTGGCAAAGTCTAGGTTAATTGACATGGTAAGATGCATTATGTCAATGACTGTGGCAGATGTAGAAGGCTTAGGTTAAATATTACACCTATAGTTCATCATTTGCTCATATTTCTATCACTTCTCAAGTATGGTCGATTACCATTATTATCTTGATTTTAATACTCTCATTTTGAGTTCGGATATAGTTGCAAGGAATTATTAAGCACCATGTGGGTGTACACGTATGTGCATACCTACCCCTGCATGCATGCATGCATGTGCTTTCTTCAAATGTACTACCATATTGTAGTAGTATTTCATGTTAACAAACTTTAACGACTCTGGGGTGTATATTCCTAGCATGATACTCTGCTTAGTCAAGCTATTGAAATGCAAGAATACATCTTTAATAGATCTATTGACCTCTTCAATGTAATGCATAAGTATTATTGTACAATACATAGTAAGTTTAAACTCGGTTTTAGTTCAATATTAATTATGATTTGATTTTGGTTTCAATATATTAACCCACCCCAACTTCTGATCAGTAGAAAGAATAGTTTCTTTACTTGTTTACCCTTAGCATAAACTGGTTTTTAAGTTGGATAGTAAGCCATAACTATCATAATTAAGTAAATCATTTCATAGTTGTAAAAATGGAACTCAATCCCCTTAGACAAGGTCAAGAACAATTCCAAACATATTTCAAACATGACTTTGAGGTTCCAGTATCCACCTCTTTTGTTCATTCTTTATACATTAAAAAAGATTCATGAAAGTTTTCAGAACTCATAAAAGCTCAATGCATTAATAAGACATATACAATCTAGTGATAATATAAGTGGCTATACACATGAAAATGATAATGATGGAGAAATTACATATTAGTATGGAATGATAAAAAGGCCAAATAAAATATTATAATGAACAACAAGAACCTCTAAGATATCCCCTCAAATACAGAATCTTTCTAATTCAAATTGCTTAATCAAATATTTCTTTCAAGACACTCATATTTTTGATATAATATACACCTATAATGGAGAGAAAATAGAGAATTAAAAGAGTCTTTCATGCTTAATGGAATGTGAAGACAATTGAAGTGTTAACTAGCTCCCCCAGTTGTCGCAAGCTCTCAACTAAGCTCATAATCTTCTTCTTCCAAGTCAAAAGCAATTGTTGTTCTCCAACTCCCTTCTCCGTCGTCGCCTTCTTTCATTCAATTCATCTCCCCTAAAGGCCTCGTTTGGTTGCACGAAATAAAAAATGCTAGATATGATCTATTGCTAGATTTGGTCAATTCAGGAAGTTTCCAATCCGGTATTTCATTTTCAAAATATAGTTGGAACTGTTTGGTTGACCCGGAAGACGAATGAGAAGATGCATTTTTTTGTGTTTGGTTACACAAATTTGGAAATGGAATTGAAATTTGAGTAAGGTTTTTTTTAATTTTTTTAATAATTTTGAATCTAATAATTTTTATTTTTTTTCAATTTTTTGAATAAGGTTAATTGTTAAAAAAAATAAAATTATTTTCATATAGAAAATCATAAAGAAGTTAAAACACCAAATAATTTTTTAAATTTTTTATTTTTTTCAACAAAGTTTTTTTTTTCTTTATAAAATTATAAACAAATTTAAAATATCAAAATAGTCACGACATTACTAGAATGTGTCCAATATATCTATATGAAATCCTAAAAAAATTTCAGTCTCCAGAGTTTGTTCCCTCTCTTTTAACCACATTTACGCATATGGTCCCAACAAACTAGTGTGATTATCACACAGAAGGCATCATAGAAAGATGATCATGCTTTTGCCATTGAAGCAATCTCGGCGGCACTAGCTACCTCTTGAGCCTTGCACAAGGTGCACTCATTTCCTACATCATGTATAGATGTAGGTGGGGTATAATCGACCCACCGAAAGTATGGACATCCATTATTTCCGTACAATACCAAATCTACATTAGTTCTTGCTAAAATAATTAGTTCTTACATTATTTCTAAATATAAAATATATTTCTATTAACACCTTTTTCCTATTTGGGCAACACCAAAATTAATGCCCAGGATTACTCATTGTGTGTGAGGTCTTCAACACGCAAGAACTAGCACCACATTGACACATAGGCACAATCACCAAAGTCAACAAGGTTATATCAACAAAGATTGCACTTCCATGCAACATATAATTTTACTTTGTTGATTATTTTGTTCATTCATGCTAATTATAATTGCAAGCAAAAGCAACATACTAATGGAGACAACATCTCATATCAGATAGCAACACGACTATTGTCGATCACAATACAAAACAAAAATGCTTCATATTTGATGATATTATGAATCTGAACAAAATGAAAATGCACAGTGCAATTTGAACAAAAGTCCAAAATGAAGAAGTGCAATTCCTGCTATAAGCCATAAAATAGAATGTAACATCTATAGAAAGACATAGAAGATGGGGAAGAACAAAATCCTAGAACAGAATGGTGGTGTGAAAACACATTGTTAAGTGAAAAAACAAGAGAAAACTAAGCCCTTTCACCATGCATTCGACGAGCAAGCAAGCTTCCCATATCCTGCTTGTTCTTAACCTATTTATATTTAAATGGAATACACCGAAGAGTATCATCAGAAAAATGGACTATAGGGTGTATAATTGAAATCATGAACAACATACAATCACCAGGCATTAAAAATTAATATCAACATATGTGTAGTATCAAAACTGTCCATTTTGAATTCTTCACGAACACATGTATATATGATGCTAAGCAAAAAAGTAGGTGTTGGAGATGTTGAAGACAATTATTCAATTGTGTATTGTCATTGATGTATACACAAATTTCTATACCTAAACCAAGCAAAGAAAGTGTATGCCAAGTTCTCTCGAGCATTGAAGAAGACTCCAATATCAGCCAAAGTGATTTTTAGTTCTAACCAAGTTCACTCGGGCATTTCAGTAACGGTCGGGCATTGAAGGATTAAAGTGTTAACCGAGTTATATGTTTAGTGTTAGCCGACTAACAACAGTTTACACTTTATGTTTAATTAGTTATATGCAGCTGACGGACTTAAGTTTTATTATTTATTTGGAAGGTTTTTTGGGCTGACTTGACAAGGCTTATCATATATATACAAGGTCAAGTTTGGATTGAATATGTAGAAAAAGAGAAGAAGTGGAAGAGTTCTTTGATATGAAGAGTGAAGGTGAAATAAGATGGAATTCTGATTAAGG